>JACRUU010000004.1:10876619-11476619 GCA_030449085.1 Kryptopterus vitreolus | reverse complement strand
GCCAGGATATTGGAAGGCTCGTCGGGGAGGGGAACCGGGAAAACTGAGTATGCACTGAAATGAGACAAGACGGGTAGGGTGGATGCCTGCCGAAGGGAGTTCTGGTGGCTATGGCAGAAGGTCTGCAAAAATTGCGCCACCTTCTTGATCTTGCATTCAGCTTGATGACCTCCGGAAGACAGGCTGATGGCCAAACCTAGGTGTTTAAAAAACCTGTTTCGATACCTGTGAGATGAATTGAGGACCCCGGTCCTCTGAGAAAATGTCCTCTGCGATTCCATAGGGATGTAATACCTGATTTAAAAGATTGAAATAAGTTCAGCCATCTGCAAAGCTGTTGGGGGACCTGGAAGGGCTAGGAGACACAGAACAGAGAAGTGATCTGCTATGAGGAGAATGCAGGTATTAACTTCTAATGGAGGCTGGTCGATCCTGAAGTCCAGTTCTAGGTGTGACCAGCTGCGATTCTGGACCAGCAGAGGAATTAGTTTATCTGCAGGGAGATGTCTAGAACTTTTAGAGATGCATCCCTGCACAAACTGCCTTTTCTCATGAAGCGGTTACTTAGCAGCAAGAGGGTGCCATTGGCCCCAGGGTGAGCAGTGCCCACAAGGACTGTGGGCTATAGATGAGAGGTATGAGTTGGTTGCGTGATACATACCGGAGGTGCGTTGGACAGCCCGGCGGATTGACAGGAGCATGACTGAAGCTGACCAGGAGAGATTCGCAGACCATGGGATTAAAAATCAAAGATTCCGGGAGTCTAGGTTCGGGGTTGTTAGTGTCCTCCTCAGGGACCGGGTGTGCTCTCCCATACCGGGACCTTGGTGATTCCTACAAGGCCAGTTTGTTTCCCAAAAGTTTCCGGTTCCTGATGTCGTTCTTTCGATCCGCAGGCCTGAGCTTCTTTGAGAAATAGGCAAATGGGTGGACTTTTGCAGGTTGCCCATGATGTTTAGACAAAACCGCTCCCACTCCCATTGTGGTATAATCCTGACCAATATTAATATCAAACTGTTGCAAGAATCTATTTATTTTATTCTATTTATTATTAATATTTTATATAATACTTCAAATAATTTATTTTTCAGTCCATGGGCTTGTTTCATAATTTGGATTATTATATATTAAAATTTGTGTGTTAGGCTTGGCTAGGACTAGGGGAGTGTGGAAACAATAACTATTATGTTTGGGGGTTGTCTGGACAGAAATAGGATGACATGAATTTAGATTAATTATTGCTTTTAAACAAAAAACAACAACAACAAAAAAAGGAAGTCAACACACAAATCAAGCTTGACAATACTATGGCTATATTTTGAAATCTTACCTACAGGTACAGCAACAACTAGCTGACTGGTGGTTTATCGGAAAAAGAAAAAAAAACACCAGACACATAACATTGTGATTATTTCTTGATTTATTAATACTGTCTAACATACTGTAATACATGTCTAACATGGTTGGGCACATTGGCTTAGTGGTTAGCACGTTCACCTCACACCTCCAGGGTTGGCGGTTCGATTCCCGTCTCGACATTGTGTGTGGAGTTTGCATGTTCTCCCCGTGCCTCAGGGGGTTTTTTCTCCCGGTTCTCCGGTTTCCTCCCGGTCCAAAAACATGCACGGTAGGTCGATTGGCACCTTGGAAAAGTGTCTCTAGTGTATGAATGTGTGTGTAAATGTGAGTGTGTATAAGCCCTGCGATGGGGTTGCTATTCCATCCCTGAGATGCCTGAGATAGGCACAGGCTCCCCATGACCCGAGGGAAGATCCATATAGCGGTAGAAGATGAATGAATGAATGAATGAATGTCTAATATGGTTTTATCAAAATTTCTACTTTTGGGGATGTTTTGCAAGGCTTTGCACACACAATACAATTCATGTATTTTGTTATTATTTTACTAAAATAAAAACCTCCTTGGCCCTAACTAGAATAGCAACACAAGATTGGGCTCTATATTCACTCGTAACCCTGCCCAAGATAAATGGTTTCTTCAAATGGTTACATTTCCCAGACAAGATAAATTGTATAATAAATACTAATAATAAAGGTCATGTCAGCCACATTATATGTGATCAACAATGTGTTTTTACACAACAGTGTATTTTTTAGGGGTTATAGGTCTTTGTTACAACTAGGATACCTCTATAGTAGTTTATCAATTGTAGAATAAATCATTTCAGTGACCATGATCTAATGCACATCTCAGGCAAATCCAAACTTCTTTTTTCATGGATTTATGCAATTGTATCATTTAACACTGCCTGTGTTATTACTTAAAATATTTGGCTTTAATAAGATGCTGTGTACATCAGATCAGCACAAGAATTACAATATACAATATATACATACCTGAGTGTAAAAACATGCTCTTAAAATATTTGTCTCCACATCTGTCCAGGCTGACAAATCACTTCCTAGCGTGAATGAGCACAGCTAGGTCACAGGACTGAAGAGACAAAAGTGACATCCAGGTCAAGGCTGTAGGACGTGACTTCAGAAGTCAGAACAGTGGACCAGCTAATAGTGTTGTAGATGTTGCAGGAGGGGAACTACAGAGGACAAGGACAGAGGGTGCCACACTACTGTTCACGTCAGCTATGACCCAAAAAGGTCCAGGGAGACCAGAGATAGCATCCACAATCCGCCTGCTGAGGGTCTGCTTGTTTACAGAAGATGCCTTTTTATATGGACCATAGCAGACAACCAGCTAATCAATATTCCTTCACCGGGCAGTAAACAATGGACATATTTCTCCTGGTTGGGGGCCTGAAAAGGGAGGATAGAATGCACCTTGGGAACATAATCTTGGGTATAGAAAGGCACTAGACATGCCAAGGTTAAACTCTAGGCATGAAGGGGCCATGGCGAGGGCCGGAAGTTCCCAACTCTCTTTGGAGAGCAGATGGCAAGCAGAAAGCCAGTTTTAACTGTCAAAAACCTCAAGGGCACCTCTTGCAAGCTCGAAGGGAGGCTTGGATAGGGCCTCCAGAACTGCAATGGCCAAATCCCACGCAGGCACTCTTGGTTATACTGGGGGATATACTCTTTGTCCATGAGCCTCTGAGTTCTACAAAAGAAACGTGTCACTAAGGGATTTTTCCCCAGTGACAGCTCGGCCAAGTGGAGTATGACATGCTGCAATTGCAGACATTTAAACTAATGGAGGGAGACAACCCTTTGGGGAAGAAAATTCCAACACTAATGGAGATGTATTCCCTCCCATTGAACTCAAGTATTCCCTCCCATTGAACTCTCTCCAGAACTCAAGCTGCACCTGCACTATAGCATCCAGTCCGAGAGGATCTGGATGAGCGAAGGTATATCAGAGAGGACAATGCGAGGTCTCCCCTCCCTTCCCCACTTAGCTAATTCTCAGCAAATTATTCTTGTTTATCGGGCTGCCAAGTGATTTTACCCTGCTTGGTAAGCTTGTTATAACTTCTAAAATAGGACTAACTGTGGTGCAGGTTCATCCTGTGAGACACTCTTGATCTCCCTCACCGATGGTAGAGAGGAGGAGCTCTGTGCCTGTCCATACAGGGGAAAAAAAGATGATGAGTGGGTGACCGAACCCAGCCAGAAGGCCCTGGATCTGGCATGTGAGGGAGGTTAAAGTCCTCCTCCAGATTCATTTACAAACCCCACAGTATTAACCGCGACTTCACAAGGGCGGAAGCAGGACCAGAGCCACGAGGAATGCTAGTGAGTTCACTTTCCTCTGGGAAGTGCACTTCGGGATTGGAAACAAACACACATACACACACACACACACACACACACACACACACATAGAGCACTTCTTGAACAAACAGCAGCTAGCCTTTGATGCCATTGCCTTCCATTGGACAGATTAAACATCTGGATCAGAATGTGGCCACGCAGAGGTTTTCCCAAAGTGTTGTTGACGCAGGTCAAGTTTCTGAAGGGGAACACTAATTATCTTATTAACTCAATTCCATGAAAAAAAATGGCTACATTGTGATGACTTCCCCAGAACTGCCACGAGAAAAGCCATTAAAAGATTATTAATTTCTTTTTTGCACTGCTAGACTTTGTGCTGCAATCTGTATTTTTCTGCTTACATATTAATTTTTCCCAACATATGAGTCGACTATATTCCCTGATAGAAGGAGTATGCCTAAATATAGCAGAAGATGATAATGGAGATAATGAAGCATGGTAATTCTATCCTAAAGGGGTGCAAAATCACATTTTGTTTGCAACAACAACTACCTTACAGCATCCTTATTTTATACAATTATGTGCAGCCTGGCAAGAAGTATAAGGAATCTGTTTACTTGCCTCTCAGCATGGTACAAGACACGTTTCAGACACGTTTCAGACTATCAGTTTTTAGTAAAACCTTGTATCATTTTAAAGCAAGAGTTTAAAAAGCAATCCAATTAGTTTTCTACCAAAAACGAAAAGATTTATTCATTTTATAAGAGGGCGCACTTGGGGTGACATCTTAGGTCTAATTGTTTGCTCTAACTTTGTTATTAACAGAAGGGACAAACTACAAGTGTGTAATGAACACTGCTTTTGTCAATGATAAAGAATTACGGTTTTTTGAAACGTTCTATATTTATGTTGGTTGGTGTTAGTACCCTGAACAGTGTTGGGGATTTTCAGGTCTAAGAGACCTAGCAGAGACTGTGTTCAGTTATACATCTGAATAGTGTGCACAAATTAACCTTCTGTTAAAATAATTGGTTATTATATATGTATTTTGTGTATTTGTATGTGTGTGTGTGTGTGTGTGTGTGTGTGTGTGTAAGTGGGGGGTGTTCAGAAGTGTACATTTTATAAAACTGAAACAAAATGATTATTATTATTATTTTGATAATAATAATAATAATAATAATAATAATAATAATAATAATAATAATAATAAAGTGATTTTGGTGGAGTCAGTGCAACTCTCTGTTAGACCATTATGGCACTGAGGCAAGACAAAAAAATAAAATAATAAAAAAAATAATAATAGAGTGGGGCACGGTGGCTTAGTGGTTAGCGCGTTCGCCTCACACCGCCAGGGTCCAGGTTCGAGTCCTGTCTTGGCCATGTGTGTGTGGAGTTTGCATGTTCACACCGTGCCTCAGGGGTCTTTTCTCCGGGTTTCTCCGGTTTCCGGTCCGGTCCCGGTCCAAAAACATGCACGGTAGATAGATTGGCACCTTGGAAAATTGTCCCTACTGTATTAATGTGTGTGTGTGAATGTGAGTGAGTGTGTGTGTTCTGCGATGGGTTGGCATTCCATCCAGAGTGTGTCCTGCCTTAATGCCCATAGACGCCTGAGATAGGCACAGCCTCCCCGTGACCCGAGGGAAGATTGGATAAAGCGGTAGAAGATGGATGAAAATAAATAAATAGACATTGATCAAATGCATATGTTTAATTGCCATGAAAATGTATCCTAAATATATCCTTAATTCCTAAAAACAATTGTTTTAAATACTGCTGTTAAAAATAATCGGCGTTATTAAAGATGTTACTTTTCTCAATAACGAGTCATAAATCGAATTACTGTTTCCATCAGTATAACTGTTACCGTTACTGCCTAAAATGTGGCTTTACTATAATTGAGCATATATTAATGGCAATATTTACAATCATATGTTGAATTTTATAGGTGTCTCGCATTAAAATAGTGCAGCTTAGTGCACAATGTTATAATTGATCCTTATTATTGTAATTATAATTGGCCCATTTTGTCCACTTAAATCTTTAATATTAGAAGCATTCAATTATTTTACATAATTGAACATTTCTTTTTTTAAACTATCACAGTATTTATTTTACTCGGTAGCTAGTTACTTTTAGATTGATGTATCTCAATTACTAACTCAGTTATTATTTGTATTATTTATTACTATTTCTCAGTTATTAATAATAACTCTGTTATTATTTGTATAAGTAACTAATCACTTTTTGTCCAACACTAATTATATTGAACAATATTATTGAGACACCGGAATTTATCCGTCATCAAACTTTACTAAATTCAATTAGAGTTAAAATAGTAAAAAGGGGACCAAATATGAAATGGGACAATAGAACAGCACATACAGTCTCATTGGTAGGTGTCCATAAACTTCTGTTAGTGTGTTTTCCACTGGATGATAATTGATGGCTTCACACTACATTACCTTCATACTAATTCTATTACACAATATAATAAAATCATCAAATCAGCAACATTTTTGCTGTAAACCGCAAGTCAAAATATAGAGTGGAATATTATGAGAGTATTTTTTTTTTTTTAAATCTTCTTATCATTATTGTTGTTTTAAACCGGAATGCAGACGCGCTCATTAATATTAATTAATATATAAATATTAAACAGCGTTTGCTTTAGCTGATATGCCAAAAAAAGCAACCTCTTACACGTCGTACTCTGTAAGAGCACTCTAGCTCTAAAAGCGATTTATGATTCCTTTGGGCTTTACTTATTCGTTTATTTCATCTAAATGTAAATGTATCAAGTGCATCGTCATTTAGTCTGCAGTGCAGTTAGGCTGATTGAGACTCTCACAAAGAAGTGTCTTTCCCTTCATTCATGTGAGCTCCAAGTCAGGAATGTTTTTAAAACATTGAAGAGCCTCGAAGGTGTCCAGTGTAACACAAACAATAACTCACTGCAAGCTTTTGTCATTGAATATCTTTATATTTATATGTGCTTTGTGTATTCTGGGTGTTTTGACATGTAGCACAACACCTTTCTGGACTTTCTCAGTACATTGAGCCTAATCCGTCCTAGTTTCTCTCGTTGTACTAACATGGGGAGAAGTGTACATAAACATCATGGAGTATGGTTTATAACATAATAAGGCTAAACAGCCTGTATTATGTAAATCTGATTCTAAGATGCAGTGGCTTGAAAAAGGACGGCATGTAAGTGGAACAGGATACAAAAGCTGGTATAAAAAAGAGCATGTCTATTTTATATTTACCATTTTAATTGGACTAGGTGTAAAAACCGGGGAAAAAAAACATATTTGAATTATTTGTTGTTGCAAACAACCAAACAGTAACAAGACAATGTGCGTAAAGGATGGTTAGCTGTATGTTCATTTTATAGCATCTGGGGGCAAGTTAACACTTTTTAATTGTTTTATAACGCTAAAGTAGCTGACACATCTTAATAAATAGCTCATATAAGGGAATGCATGCAAATAGACTATAACCTCTAGAACTGCTAAGTTTACAGTATGTAGTCTATTTAAAGCAACTTAATGGTCTGTACAAAACCGTGCTCTAATTCTTTGTCCTATATTATTTGCATTTTTTTCCATATACAACTATAAATTGCTGCACTCTGCAACATACATAATTTAGCTGCAAAAATCAGACATCGAGAGACAAACAGAGATGGGAGGTGGAATTGCATTATAATATACAATTATACTGAAAAATAACACAAAAAAATCATTAAATAGCTTTAAACATTAGATATGTAACAGAGAATGGTTTAAAACGTACTCTTTGTGAAAATCGGTTCAATCTTGTACGAGTCTGTTCCTTCTGTATGTGTGATGAATGCATATTCAATGATCATCACTATGATGTAGGAAAAATAAATACATCTGGCACCAGTTTAAATATGCTTAGCTGACTCGCAACAAGGAACAGTTCAGATAGTAGCTATACCAACTCACAAGAATTAAAAGTGCACTAATTAATTTTCCATACTTAGGACGGATCACAAAAATGCAGATGAGTCACCGGCACAAGCAGTTAACCCTGTCTTGATAGAAAATCTGCAATAATTACTATACTGAACTTGAATTTCATCAACATGTAACTGAAGCTGAGTGCTAACTATGCCATGATTTAGTCATCTGGGACAAATGTGGAAAATCCTAAAACACTCTACAATACAAGGCTAAAATATATCCTCTTTGATTGCTGGCTTGATATGTTCAGTAGCATTCTCCTATGATGACCATCAAACCAAGAATCGATAGGAGAGCCAAACCTGATGGGGCACAGTGTGAGTCCAGGACAAGACGCACAATGCTATTGGTTCTATGCATTGTATTATGTTGCATTGCTGAATAAGACTCGATTCCCTGAACTCATACTGTAGATAGTCTTCCCTCTTGGCTTGTGAGTTAGGGAGGAAGAGGAGAAAGCTCCTATAGGTGTCCAATACTGAAAATCAATAGAAGAAGCTTTGTGAATTTTCTCCTCAGGTCTCTCTATTCTCTCGCTGACAAATCATTAGAGTGTGAGGCAGATGGCTGACTTGATAACAGTGACAGTGTGTTTGTCCTTCCTTTTCACCTCACACGCTGCTGCTTCCACCTTTCCAAAATCTTTCCAAACAGAAAGATCCTAGTGACTAATGATAGCACAGGATTGTCCTTTGGACATGGAGATAAACATGGGTTGTAAATAATGCTAAAGGGAAACGACAGGAGAACATGTCAAGAAAGAACGTATATAAGATAAATAAATAAAATGAATAGCCCTGTGTGTGTTTCTGGCTTTATCAATATCAACCATATTTGTAGCATTTAAAAACAATTTCACATGCTTGCCTATAGTGAATGACAACAGATATGTACAGACAATAGTTTAATTTTCCTGATTTTATTTTTTAAGCATGACTAACAAATTTAAGGCTACAATCCTTGCAATCAGGCAGCATGTGTGTGCAACAGGTAGCTTTGTGAGCAAGGTTAATGAGCTGTGTGCATTTGGTCTCCCTGTGACAGCTTGGGTTTTGTCTTGAGCCTCCCACTTGGCTCTTTAAATTGTCTCTAAGTGTGTGAATGTGTGTCTGTGCAAATGATGAACCCAGTTCCATCCAGGGTTCCCACCATTGTATTTGACAGACATTTTGTAATAAGATGCACATGAAGAGATAGCGTGTCCTGCTAGCAATACAGAATGTAACTACTGTAGTGTTATTAATCATTTGAATCTAATGCTTTGTGGTAAACACGGGAAATCAGACCACAGCAGAAACGCGTCGCTATTTATATGTGTCTGCAATGACACATATGGCAACAGCAATTTTACTCCCTCTGAGAAAGTAATTCCCTCTCTTATCATACACACACACACACACACACACACACACACACACACACACACACACACACACACACACACACACACACACACACACACACACACATTCATATGCAATACACCATATCACACACATATATATATGTATATATATATATGACAAATATCTTTCATATGCTTCTACATTCAAATATTTATATTATTTATTGCATATATATCATATATTATAATGATAGCTATGATATAGCAGAGTACAATAAAAACAATGCTATATGATACATGATTTCATATTTATTGCGAAGTCAAAATGCAGTCATGTTTCTCATTAACAAACACAACATGGACTAGAAAAACATGCCACCTACTGTCTGCAGGTAAACATCTAATTACTACACGCCACTGTACATTTACATTTGTCTGCAGGCCCTTATCCAGAAACATCAATTGAGGGTTAAGGGCCTTTCAAGGGCCCACTACACTTGTTGGTGGGTGGTGGGGTTTGCCATCTTCCGGTCGAGTCCAACACCTTAACCACTGGGCTATAGACCTTCAATTTTGAAGTGCTGTTTAGTTTCATATCATCCTGATGTTTGGGATTGATAGCATACTACATATTTGAAACAGAAGTGAAAATGAGAGAGCATGGCATAGGCATGACTTTCCTGTCACTCTCTACCTATTACAATTATCATCCACACTGAAGTTCATTACGAAAGCTCTCAAATGCCTCAGGGATCAGACGCTGCAGGGGGAACATTTGCAAAAGGCATTACAACATAATTCAATGCATAAAATGGCAAATGAAGCATTTTATATGCAAGATAATGAATATAAAAAAAAAAAAAACAATATTCGGTTCACTGTATTCTAATAAATTGTTATGCATGAAGTAGCTCAGGAGCTTTAAATGTCACCATTAAATTTTTTTTTTTTTATATTTCAAACTAGATCTGTGAGTCATCTTTTGGTCATTCGCAAGTCTTCATTTTGTTTAAGTGGGCGTTAGTGTGAAAGAGTAAATGTTGCTTAATTTCTTTTTTTCTTTTTGATGTTAGAAATCTTAATATCACATGGAACGTGAATCATCTTTCAAATCTTTCATCCTGAGTGGACTCGTTTTCATGGCATTCTTTTTGGGGATACATCTGCGATTATGGGATTCCTGAGGGTGAAGCTGTGTCATGTATTGTAATAAGGCGAAGGTGGATGCAAGTGCAGGCTTGTATTACTGAATAATGCAAATACACAAAAGAGCAAAACACAAGAAGCAAAATAAAAATAAATAATAAAAATAGCAGAATAAGCAAAATAAAAATAAATAAAAAAGGCTAACGCTACAACCCAGGAGCATGACGACGGTAACCATAGCAAGGAACAAATAAGTCATCAAATAAATGAAGTAAACAGTCATAATAATCAATTTAATTTATGTTTAGTGTAATTATATGGTGCAGTATTTTGCATAATTTGCATGATTTTATATGACTGTATATTAAAAATGCATTCAAAGCTGTCGAATCATCATAAAACATTGCTTATAAGATATGAGATGAAATAAACCATTAAACATAACAACAAACAGGCTTCTGCTTGGAAAAAAAAAACTATTTCCTTTTATCACAAATTAGGAAAGGCTACAATTACATGGAGAGATGTTTGAGAAACATAGTTTTAATTAGCCTGTATACTAGAGTGTATAGTATAAAATAAACATGTTTACTTCAACCACTGTGAACAAGGAAGAAAAGATGTCAACCAATTGCATGTTGCTTTTGAATTGTGCATAACTAAAATTAAGTTGGGATGTTTTTAATAAGAAAGCATATTTAATTAATTGGAAAAGTAATCTTACTCTTAAAACTGTAGTAATATGAGTAAATATTGTAAAGTATAAATGACCTCACAAAAAAAAAGGCAGTTATTAGACCTTTTCAAATAAACGGAACTTGTTGGAATTTTACAGTGTACCTTAGTGAACTCTAAAGCTCAGCTGTAAGCATAAACTGGAAACACAATTCTAGGACTGATGCACGGGATCATTTTGGCCTCCTGAATCATTACTTTGTGCCAAATCTGCCAGATATGTTTACAATACATTCGGCTAATATGCCACCCACACACATTTTCAGGCATTTGTGAGCAACACACAGCAAATTCTCTGCTGCATTCGAGTAGCCTTTCCTGGCTGATTCAATCTGGGCTCAAGAAATAAGCGTGGAGTTTAGGAAATTCATATCTGGTTGTGCAAAATGCAGGATTTCAAAACTCACTTAGGGCTGCAGAGAGCAATGTGACTCTGACAACACAACAAACTAAAAGTAGGATAAGAAATGCTTCAAGCTTCACAAAGGCCAATATGAGTCACACTACACACACACACACACACACACACACACATGGCGCTTGTTTCGGCTGAGTGAATGAAATGAATGAATCACAAATATCTTCAATGATTTGTATGTGCTAATAATGCTGAATGTTTTATTCAGTGTGTTTTAATGCTTTAATCCTTTGCTGTTAAAAAAATCCACTGGCTCATTTGTGTGCAACTGTATATAGGCACTAATAGCATTTGTGAACTTTTAACACAAGTGAAAAACAATGACAGGCAATTTTAAGTAGGTTAAATTCAGAATATACAGTACACAGTGACCATCCACTTTATAAGAAAAGCCTGAATAAACGAATGTCTGTGCAGTTTTACAAACAAGTGTCAGCCACATAATGCGTAAAGTCATGTACATAATGGTACAGCAGAAAAGGAGAAAATTGTGATCTCTTTGATGTCATCTTTTGCACGATTTTAGGTGCCACTGCTGACGCTGAACAGTGTTTAACAGACTTTATATGAAATGGTGCAAAAACACCATGTGAAGGACAGTTCTTTGTGTGGAAACAGAGGAAAATGGCCAGATTGCATTGCTCTGCCTGGAAGCATCTAAAATAATCACTCTTTACAACTGTAAAGCACAAAACACAAAAACCTCAAGGTGGATGGGCTACAATAGCAGAAAACCACATTGGGTTCAATTCATGCCAGAAAAAAAAAAGGATTTGAGGCAACAATAGACACAAAGCCTGTTTCCATTACCCTTCAAAATGCACAAAAAATGGTTGTGGTTTTTTATATGATGCGAAAAAGGCATAATTCACAAAACTGTATTGAGAAACATTTTTTCCGCCTTTCCAGGTCACATGATATACCTTCCTTTGCCATGGGCATGATGCTGCAGGTGGTACAAGAGGTCCTATTGCACTGCACCCCCAGCTCAATAAAGTAGACGTGTGCATCTGGAAATTCGGAATCCACAGGCCCTCCATGAAATCACGCATTATTGCCTCCCAGAACAAGCGCATGCGTGGCAGCTCCCAAGTATAGGGGTATCGCCTCGCCATGAATTCTTGTATAATGCGATTACGTCTCCAATTAAAAAGAAAAACGGCTAATGTGTTGGCTGTGATATAAGTAAGCCTGCCGATATCTGTCGCACTTTATTTGAATGACATCTCGAAAGGACGACTTTTAGTCGCATGATATGACTAACGGAAACATCATTTCGCTTTTTTAAATCAACATTTAGAAAATAACGCAAAAGTTTTGCGCAAATTTTGAATGGAAATGCGTCTACTGACTCGTTACTCGTTACAATGACCTGGGCTTTTCCCAGTCTTCAACTATTCACATTTGTTGTTTCCATTTTTGTTTGTCATGTGTCTATTATGCAAAACTAAAGTCAACTATAATCATGTGTACAAGAAAGTACACCATCTTTGAATTCTATAGTTATATTGAATTCTATGGTCCTATCAGGACCATCTGCTCCTTATGATGTTTTAAAATTTGACTACCACACCCATAGGAATTAAGAAGCTATGTGGTGGCCATGTGAGCTTTTGAATCCCCCTGATTAATTAATCACCAGAAAGTGGGACCACCTTTATATAAAAAGCCCAGATTTATGCAGTTTGCTCGCCTGGACCAATCATGTATGTGTTAACATAACACCAAAGGGGAAATCAGAAATAATTTTAGAAAAGCAATTGTTGCTTATCATCAGGGTTATCAGGCTTCATCCCTGGAGAGGACCTCTAAGCTAATTCACCCCAAGGTCAGAATACTAAGATAGAGATAGAGGCCTCAGATAGCATGTTATTTATAAAATGTCATGACAGTACAATTATGACAAAACTGAGCAAGTATGGTTTGTTTGGAAGGTTGGAAGGTTTGCATCTGAACAAATAAAACAATGTCCTTTGGACAGACAGACAGATAATACACAGTAATGGAGATGCTTGGTCATAATGCAGATCCATATTTAGCAAAGACATCTCATACAACGTTTTCTAGAATCAGTTTATGATCTACTGATCCTAAAAACACCAGAAAACCTACAACAGAATGGCTGAAAAAGAACAGGATCAAGATTTTTCAAAGTTACGCACCTCAGTTTCGTTGAAAAGCTGTGGCAGGACATTAAGAGAGCTGTGTATCAATAAATGCCTGAAAATCCCAATGAATTGAAGCAACATAGTAAAAAATTCCTTCACACTAATGTAAGAGACTAACAAATTAATACGGTTACTTCAAGCTATTTCTGCTGAATGTGTTTCTCTACATTATTGCATCGTAAGGTTTTCCACACATGGTTTTCTCAATTTTGGCTTGACTTGACTGTAGAGATAAATGATGTCACTATGTAATACATCATGTGCTGAGGTCTGAGGTAGAATTTACCAAATAATAATAATAACAATTCATTACATATAGTTATATAGTATGCACCTGGATGATACCACCGCAGCCATAGAACGCCCAAAACAAACCATCTTACTGATGGAGAGGAGACAGAATGATGATCAGTATATATGGGGACGGTTAGGATGCCTGTGATGGTCAGAGGCCAATGGGCGAATTTGGCCAGAATGCCGAGGACTCGCCTCTACTCTTTTTCGAAAGACATCATGGGATTTTTAATGACCACATAATTTTTTAATGACTTTTAATAACCGAATCAGGACCTCGGTTTAACGTCAAATCCCAAAGACGGTGCTTCGTCGTATATAGGACCCACACAGACCACAGGGTAGTGGAATTATGGGTTTCAGGACTGTATGCTGAAATGCTATGATGGCTCACCTACTAAAGCTGGTATGAGGAATCAGGGGTCTTTAAGCATATGATTATAATGTACATTAACATACTTCTAAATTCTTGGGAATTGTGATTTGCCTGAAAACAGATATATAATTTATTTGCTATGAAACTTGAGCCAACAAAGTCATTCACAAAATGACTCACTATGGTACGGTAAGTTTGTGTCTTTTCTCTCAGACGAGAAACGGATGAAAGTGTTGTACTAATGAGGGTGTGGAAGTGTGAGAAGGATATATTGGATGCAACTGCACTTTACTGAGAGAGTGAGAATTTTTTGAGGATTGGTGATTGTGTGAAAAGACCTGTAAAAGACCCTTGTATATTTGCACCACAGACTTAATTAGGACATGCATTTATGTGCTGTTTATCATTTAACTACATGTGTCACATACAAGGGAGTTCCGAGGCTAAATATATACTTCTCTCAAGAATTCAGTATGGGAGAAACATATGATCCGTGGGCACAAAAAGACAAAAAAAAACTGCATGAAAATGTGAGGAATGATTCGTCTGTTTTGTTTACACGTTTTTTTTTTTTTCATTTAGAACGATGAGATCATAAAAAAAAATATGAGCATCTTTGCTTTTCTGTAATTCTGTCCAAATACTGTATGTAACAACATTTTCTTTTCTCCTCAGCGTGGGCAGGCAAGATGGAGCTATCAAACACTGCCTCCTTTTTGCCATAAAGTCTCGGTAGCACAAGCTCTTAAACTAAATCGGGTGCTATTTCCCTTTTGTGGCAAACATATTCATACATCTGTCTCGAATATTGAATTATTTGTAGATGTTCTATAGTTTCTGTGGTTATTTGACAGCCATACCAATTATATTATATATATATATATATATATATATATAATCTATATTAGGATAAATATTTATAATTTTTTTATATTTGTTTTTTTTTTATATATATTGTTGATATATATATTTTATATATATAATATATATATATATATATATATATATATATATATATATATATATATTTTTTTTTTTTTTTTTTTGTATTAAAATATTAACACACACACAGACAGGTTCTGAAAGAGCCATCAAAGCAGCTTATCCGTTTCATTAGCACTAACTATAGAAGATATTTCTCATAAATATTCATCTAATAGATAGGCAGCCTTGGGGCATTTCTGAGAAATGACCTCCATTGTTCACAGCCACCAAGTATCACTTTATCTTAGTTAATCTTCTTGGGGTTTAAAGATCGTATCACTTAATGCTTGAGAGACTATTTAAATATTTGAGCACTTGAATCCGGTTAGTTACTGAAAAATTAGTTTGACAAATTCTATCTCTTGTCATTTTGCTTTTGATATAAAGAATTATATGAACATGATTATACCGGTGGGGGCACGGTGGCTTAGTGGTTAGCACGTTCGCCTCACACCTCCAGGTTCCGGGTTTGATTCCCGTCTCGGCCATGTGTGTATGTTCTCCCCGTGCCTCAGGGTTTTTTTCTCCGGGTTTTACGGTTTCCCCCCTGTCCAAAAACATGCATGGTAGGTTGATTGGCACATTGGAAAATTGTCCCTAGTGTATGAATGTGTGTGTGTGTGTGTGTCTGCCCTGCGATGGGTTGGCATTCCATCCAGGTTGTATTCTGCCTTAATGCCCATAGACACCTGAGATAGGCACAGGCTCCCCGTGACCTGAGGGAAGATCGGATAAAGCGGTAGAAGATAAATGAATGAATGAATGATGATTATACCAGTACAAGTGATTACATCACTACAAAGGAATATTTGTTGATTGTACAGTAATAATGAAGCAGGTTTTTGTTAAACATAATAATTATACTGAGCCGAAATTATACAATTTCGTTAAGAAAACTTACCAGACACATCTTAAAAGCCCTTCTGTAAACATACTGTAGAGGGTTTACTGTGAACCTGCTGTGATCAGTCTTTTTGTCACTCAGATTTATTGTTATGGATTGAATTTATCGAACCGAAACTACAACTTGGGGCATCTTTAGAATTACTGCCACAGATAGATTCTGTCAGTGGTGCTTGTGAGATGGCAGAGACCAAGCCAAAGTCATTCTCAGGCGCTGATGTGCTGAACATGGGGGCTCAGCTGGCAGGTCATTAGCCAGAAAGCCAGTTGCCTGTAAGAGTGTTGCAGATGTGTCTGTAGATTTGGCATCCATGTGCTCTCTGATAAGAGGCAAGAAAGATGACTGGTCATTGGACTGCAAATGACTCCGAACTGAAGTTCCTATCTGTAACACACCTGGTACCCTCAATAAGAACCTAATTATTAACTAATCATTTGGACCAGGTAAGTCAGGGGTGTCGAAATCCATACGCCAAGGACTAGAACCCTACTCTTGTATACAAGACAGTATTATGGCTGTGTCAGTTGAAAAGCGTTAACCCCATAATAACCCCATATTTTGCTATGTGTGTGTGTGTGTGTGTGGGCAGACAAGGCCTATGAGCCAAATCCAATCCACCACCTCATTTCTATTGGTCTATATGGAGCTGGAACAAAATAATACTGAAACACATATTACCAACTGCTCAATATTTTAACACTTACAGATTTCACAACAGAGCTGTAGCAAAGCTATCCAAATGACAATTACAGCAAACAACGACAACGACAAAACATACATACAGTGCAGTACATTCACAACGGTCTTTATTGTTTCTGGATTTACTGAATATAATACAGATATATTGTTTTGTTTTGTTTGTAAAGCACTTTATGGGCACTATTTTGATCTTTTACTAATAAGTCTATTTACGGTGTCACAAGCGATTTGTCCCATGAAAATGTTTGATAAACATATAAATGCTTCAATGGCTTCTTTAAAACTCATACACACGGGCAGATTGTGTTACAATTAGTATGTGGTACATGAAATTATTTGCACACACACACACACACACACACACACACACACACACACACACAAACACACACACACAGATACACACCACGAATGTGTTATTTTGTGTTTTATTGCAAGCATATGCTCTGTTGATTATCACTATAAAACAATATTTTGCTTAATTTAATGTGCATGCCTAACGTGCTTACTGTAGCTCATATACCTAAGTGCGATTTGTGTGTGTGTGTGTGTGTGTGTGTGTGTGAGAGAGAGAGAGTGAGTGAGAGAGGAGAGAGAGAGAGAGAGAGAGAGAGAGAGAGAGAGAGAGAGAGAGAGAGAGAAAGAAAGCGAGAGAATAAGATCAAATAAGCTCTCTGTATCACAATTCTGAAATTTAACAGAAGGGGAACAGACGTCTCAGGTAACGGAGCACTTCGTTTCATGTCAATGCTGCAACAGCAGACATATTGAAAGCTTGAGCTGTGTAGTATACGGGATACTGCTGTATTTGCAGTATTTCACATCTCCTCTATGTTTAATGTTTTTTTTAATTGATAATATTCTTTTTATACACACACACACACACAATTAATCAAATATCTTGCGACTGAAAATGCACCATATGTGATTCCTTCGAAATAATACCTGCACTAGTATTTTTTTTTAAACAATGGCATTGAGACTATTAAAAAAGTAAAACTATTTTAAGACTTGTTCATCTCTTAAATATGCAGATTAATTCTGTCCAACGATTGATCAGAATTATCAAACCATCGGCCTTAGTGACAGAAATAGATCAAATATTCAACCGTTGTGGATTCTATCCCAATAAAAACCAAATGAACGAAATGAGTTTCCTATTTCATTACTGCTGTATAACTTATATGCAATGCCGGTGATTATACATTGCATTACTGACTTAATGTAATATATAAGTCACCGGCATTGCATATAAGATATACAGCAGTAATGAAATAATTTAGAACATGAGAATAAATAATAATTACAGTTATTGTTAGGTCTACATGAATTTAGTAAGGTGAAAGAGGAAACGATATACAAAGCAAGAGAGAGAGAGACAGAGAGAGAGAGAGAGAGAGAGAGAGAGAGAGAGAGAGAGAGAGAGAGAGAGAGAGAGAGAGAGAGAGAGAGAGAGAGAGAGAGAGAGAGAGAGAGAGAGGGTTACAGTGTGATGTATTAGTGAGAGAAGGGGATAAAATGTCATGTTATAGTGAAAGACAGTGTGTGTGTGTGGGGGGGGGGATTGCAGTGTATGCAGTGTACACTAATAGTGTATGGCAGCTTAGAAGACGTGCAGTGTGATAGTGAGAGAGTGAAAGAGAAGTGGTATAGAGCGATGCAATAGTGAGTGAAATGAAAAAGTGGCAATTGATGTGTTTTCTTTCACATTCATGTCTTAGCAAGAAAGCTAAGTTCTTAGAGAGAGAAAGAGAGGGTTTGTGTGTGTGTGTTTGCGCGCGTGTGAATGAGAGAGAGAGAGAGAGAGAGAGAGAGAGAGAGAGAGAGAGAGAGAGCAGTGTTCAGGCGAATGATGGCGCTGTGCTCTCGACAGTTTACCTGAGCCACTCGTGCTTTGCGCAGTAGGGCGCATGATAGACGCTTTTCCCTGCAGGGAGAATCGCGTCTCCTTTGCTGCTGGCTAGAAAATGGAACTTTGCTCTTTTCCTCCTCATGATGTTCAGTCGACTGTCCGCTCTAACCGATTAACCTTGCAGCCGGGGGACTCTGTAAACACTTTCTCCGTGCCACTCTTTGGACCAAGCGGCGTTGCTCTTTTTTATCCAGCGCCCACTATTCGCGCATTGAAGAAGTGTGTGGAAGCACAGGGGCACATAAGGAACGTCAGCGCGACTCTCGGCTCCGGGGGAAAACTCTGCTTTACGCGCAGCTGATGGACCGCACGCTTTATTTACACTCCGCTCAGATATGATGGCTTTTAATAGCGACGGCATGACTGTGGTTAGAAGATGCCTTCTGACGTTCAAGCCCTTCAGGTGAGCAACACTTACAACAAAGCTTTTTTTTTATAGCTTTACTTTTTGGTGCGTATCCAGAATGAACGTGTTATTTATCTATATAGTGATGCTATGAAGAGCAGTAAACAAAACTGTAAAGTGCTTTGACCTCTTAAAACTTAAAAACTTTGGGTGAAAAAAGGGATTCAAGATTTTATAATATTATAAATAGCAACGTTGTTATTCATAGTAAGTTTTTGCTGCTTGCAAAATTTGTGTGGGCAGCTTTTTTTTTTTTTTACGTGATGTCATGAAAGTTTACACTGTATTGCCTCTTTCTCTGAATGTGTATTTTTTTTTTTGATAATATCCTACACGATGATTTACTGTTAAGGTCAATAAAAGCTAAGTTGAATGGCATTTTGGGCTAATTTTGCACAGGAGTGTATTTATGTGTGTAATATGTTGTAATGTGCAAAAGGATGTGTAAGATGTTCTTTGGTACCTTGTATACCTGTTTTACATCACAGAACAAAATCATAATCAGGATGATCCTTCACGTTTTTTTTTTTCTTGATTACCTTCACTTTCAAGTGTTAATTTCAGTAGACTATCAGATAATATAATGAATAAACTTAATAATTGCACAAGCACTTACATATATTCCAGCTCATGTTATGGGTGACAGCTTTCCCCTGTCTGCTGTTTTCAGAAGGCAGCCTGACTTTGTCTAAGTAACTCAATTGTTTACCATTTGCATATTGTTCTTTCCACGACGGTGTCAGCTCTGAAGTGAAACGTTTCTAATCTATGGACTATGATGGAGGAACCTGTACAGTGGTAGCAAGGAGACATGTTGAAGAAAATCTCAGAAACATTCAGCGGGTATCTAACCATTCCTGAATAATTGCTGAGAATTATTCGTGGAACTTGTACATGGACATCACGACGTGTGTATAGGGATCAGGCGTATATCCCAGGGCTTATTTTCATGAAAACTATCCCAAATGCCTAAAGACAGTGATTGATTGATTGATTTATTGATTGGTAGCTGTACCAGGGGCTGCATAGGGAGACTTGCTATTGTACCCAATGGCTGTCAGGCTAAACTGACTGAGCTCTCTTGTCCAAAATACTATCTACTGAGTAAAGTTAATATCGATAAGAGCTTTGCTTTGGAGAAAATTACATATTGCTATGTACATATTGAAGGAGGGTGTAGCTCAGTGGTTTAAGTCGATGGGTTACTGATCGAAAGGTCAGGAGTTTGAGAACTGTATCGCCAAGCTGCTACCCCTGGGTCCATTAGTAAGGCCCTTAACTATCTGTGTTCCTGGGGTGCCATATCATGGCTGACCCTTTGCTCTGACCCCATCTTCCAAACAAGCTGGGATATGTGAAGAGAAGAATCGACTGTGCTGTAATGTATATGTGACAAATAAATGGTATTCTATTAATTATTCGAATAATATTATTTAAGAAAATGACCTCATATATCTTCAACAGTATCAATCCTCTACTAAACTATTGTTTAATTTGTTTAACGTTGTGTTAGTTCAAAGGTTAGTTCAGTCACCCTTCCAGGTGTTAAGAAACAATTACCTTTAATGACTCATTACTAGAGTCTAGTAGAGCTGTGTAATATGTCATATAAATTGAGTCTCTGATTTTTTAAAGACAAAATTCAATTTGGATACACTATTTTTACCTGTTTATAGTCAGTGTTTTGGGGTTGCCGTTGTCATGTTTAGCCTGCAACTCCTCCCCATTCAACAACATGGTTTGGTGCTGGAATAAATTAGCCGTGCTGCTTCTTTTAGTTGCCACAAACTTGAGACAGATTTTTTGGCTTGTTTAATGTCTGACGTTTGCAAAGCCATACAACTTGATGAAACCATGCCTATCGAGGAAACAAGCTCTTCGGATTAGTCAGAGCCATGCTGTATTTCGTATTTCCCATGTGTAATGCAGGGTGGGAGGCAGAGAGCTACCGAAGCTCCCTGTGCCAAACTGAAGTTAAATTGTTTTTCGACATCGACATCAAACATAAACTCAAATTAATCGACATTGATGATTAACCGGCCAGCTCTAGAGTCTAGAATTGTCAGCGGCATTTAATTCTCATGCAGTTTAAACCACGTGCTAACACTCAACAATTATGCCCTACGCTCCTGATTAGGGTTCTGATAATGAAACTACTGTAGGTGATACACAGCGAAATAGAAGCAAGCGATGGGAGGTTATCAGAGAGCTTTCAGCTCACCATTTCAACTGTCATTAAGAAATGGCAGTTGGGGGATTTGTTGAAGCCAAGGCAGATAGAATGCCTTCATGCTGTGCAGAAAGGTAAAGCACAATCACTAAATGACAGGAATGACCTACAGGAAGATTTAGCCGCTATAGTAAGGCAAGTTTGGAGGGAAAAAGGCAAAGCGTTTTATGAAAAGCTCACTTTGCCAGCTGTTAAGCATGACAGCGAATCTATTGTACCTTGGGTGATTGTGTGACAGCCAGTGGCACAGGAAATATTGCACAGTTGAATGATTCCAAGCAGTGTAAGTATCTTCTGAAAGTGTATGACATAATATAACATAACCACTGCAAATTTCACCCTGACTTAAACATCACCGCAAAATATACCGTAAGTAGGTCTTAAACATTTTGGGCATGCCAGATGGCTCAAGAATATCTGTAGGAAATCTGCGAGGAATAGTGGGGTAAAATTCATTAAACAAGAATAAAAAAAAAGTTTCCTTGCGTATGGATGTGATATCTGCCCAAGGGGGTTGTTACTGTACTGCCTTATTAAAGTGTCCAAAACTGTGCACATGCCACAATTACTATCTAATTAAAATGTTGTTGTTTTTGCCCAATTACTGTCATCTAGAAAATAACTGCATTCATATTTGCACAAAGAAAGGTATTCAAAATAGTTGCTTCAGAGAAAATCAATAAACTATGCAATTGGTGTCAAAAATGCATAAATTGTGCATCAGCAGTTTATGTTACCTCTGAAATAAAATGTATAATATTTTAGCCAGTTGTGTGCACTACAATATGAGACACTGTTTTACAATGACGTGCTTGAGCCAGCTTGGGACACACCTATTATCCCAATTGACTTAATTATACATTTGCAAATCAGAAAAGTTTATACATTGTATAGTAATAACTTGTGTGGGTGACAGAAAATCCATTTGGCTTTGACACAAAGAGCAGACATAGTGAGCAAGCAAACCGTAGTTTGTGCGAAGCATTATAATTCAAACCGTGAAAGAACTATATTACTATTAAACTGTTCAATTTTCTGACTGCTATTTCCCCTTTTGAGCTTGTGCGACAATAATAGATGCACTAATATCTTTTTTTTTTTCTTTTTTTCTCTCGCTTTCATTCTCTGCAGGATTTTCGTGGTAGGGCTTGGCTTCTTCAGCCTCTGCTTCCTAATGACCTCTCTGGGGGGCCAGTTCTCAGCCAAACGGCTTGGAGACTCTCCCTTCACCATTCGCACGGAAGGTACACGTATACCATTACTCAATTTTCAGCTTGTTTTATTAGTGTTTAGGCAGATAGAAGCAGCATGCATCACCTGATTCAGTAGATCTAAGTAAATGCTACGGTTTTAGGATTCTTTACTATAGGGGATTTTAAATTGGTTTTACTGAGGTGGCCAGTACAGTGCTAATGGTCTGTATAGGTGCAAGTCTTATATATACACACACACACACACACACACACACACTGATGTCAAAGTGCTATTAAAAGGATTTTACAGTAGCAGAAACATTAGGGTGGGTAATTAGGGGTTAATGATCAGGTGATTCGGCTCAATGCATCAGTTTAAAAGGCCACAATTGAAACTGATAAAGGCAAACTAATTATTACCGCTTATAACTGAGAATATATTAAAAGTGGTCAGAAAGTACTAAAGAACAAAAATAATTGGTATAAAAAAAGACCCTTTAACATTTTTCCTACATGCATTATTGCAAAATAGTATCAAAATTACATTTTTAGCATAATATCAAATTGTCTCATGTCATAATTTTATATTGTTTTTTTTTTAATGATTTGGAAGCCGGAGGTTTTGCTTGTGAAGATTGCTTGTGAGCTACTGCACGGTTTTCTCCACGTAGGTGATGCGCATTAAAACTAATGGATTTTGTTACAAAGAAAAAAAAAAAAAACACAACGTATGTGTTAATCAGTACGAATTTATAGGCCATATAGGCTTAATATTCTCAACACGGCATAATAAAGAACACAGCTCATAGTCAGGAGGATAGGCTGAATATAGACTGAAAGGTAGAACAAAGAGATGGAGAGGCAGAGCAACAGCAACGTAAACATATGAGAAAACAAAGCCATACAGAGCAGGTTCAGTATCCTTGTATTTTTTTTAAATGTATTCATTGTTTTATGAGTTTAAGTGCTAGCTGGTATCTTCAAAATTGTAGAGGAGTTGACAAACACCTTAATCACTTTATGCTAATACATTATGCAACTCATCCAAACCTTACACAGAATGATAAGGCCGATCTTCTCCTCACAATATGATTGACTCAGTGCCAAAGTGATCATTTAGAGCAGACCTGGGCATTATACGGCTAGCGGGCCGCATCCGGCATGCGCAGGTGATGTATATTTACATATGTTTAAAATGTCAATTCATGCACAATTAAAAAATAAAATGACATTCATTCATTCATTCATCTTCGACCGCTTTATGCGATCTTCCCTCGGGTCACGGGGAGCCTGTGCCTATCTCAGGCGTCTATGGACATTAAGGCAGGATACACCCTGGATGGAATGCCAACCCATCGCAGGGCACACACACTCACATTCACACACACATTCACACACTAGGGACAATTTTCCAAGGTGCCAATCAACCTACCGTGCATGTTTTTGGACTGGGGGGAAACCGGAGAACCCTGAGAAAAATGGCCGAGACGGGAATCGAACCCGGACCCTGGCGGTGTGAGGCGAACGTGCTAACCACTAAGTCACCGTGCCCCCAAATAAAATGACATACTTGTATTTATTGTTATTTATTGACTCAGTCCACAGTTGTATACCTTTTATTGAAAGAGAATATCCTTATTCTGATATCAATGTGTGGCTTAGTGGTTAGCACGTTCGCCTCACACCTCCAGGGTCGGGGTTCAATTCCCGTCTCGGCCATGTGTGTGTGGAGTTTGCATGTTCTCCCTGTGTCTCAGGGGTTTTTCCTCCGGGTTCTCCGGTTTCCCCTTCAGTCTAAAAAGTCATTTTCTTGGAAAATTGTCCCTAGCGTGTCATTGTTAGTGTGTGTGTGTGTGCCCTGCGATGGGTTGGCATTCCATCCAAGGTGTATCCTGCCTTGATGCCCATAGACACCTGAGAAAGGCACAGGCTCCCCGTGACATAGAGGGACATAGTGGTAGAAGATGAATGAATGAATGAATATCCGTATTCTTTTGATAACAGGTAGCATAATGAAAACGATCATTTACCACTCTTTATAGGTGGACAAAATGAATATTGTACATACCCATAAATAATAACCCACCCCTGCTTTACAGGGTCAGGAGAAATCCTGTGCTCTGAATGCTGTGGGCCAACTATAGGTCATTTACAAAAGCGACTTGTTACAAGTCTTCATCTGCGCTGCATATAAGCACACGAATGCACTCACAAACCGAAAACACCAACATAAAGTTGCTGAAAAATAATGAAAAATTTAGATGAGTGATTCAGCAGCAGTCAACGGGGATGCAAGCAAAATGTCAAAAACAACAGAGTCTGAATAAGCGAACAGTGTGAAATTCTACAAGGCCCCTTGAAACACTGCTGACATTGTAAGCTTGGAACTTAGCATGCATTAGTAACATACTGTAGCATGCTTGTTGTGTCTGTCAAATTTCTCCGTATTTCATTTTATGACAACCTAGTTTGAGTATTGCACAACGCCAAGCAGGAAAAGTAAGAGATAGACCAGGGTGTGGGAAATATGGGTGATTATTTTTATTAAACTTACCACTAACCGAACCTTACCTAACAAGGTGAAGAAAAAAGGAGACGCTGATTGTAATACTAGTATATTTTGTATTTTAAGATAACAGCATGGCAGATAAATAATTACAATGACGAGTTTCTGGAAAATATAAATATGCACACCTGCACAGTGTTTACCAAATACTAACCTAGTTGCTTCCTTTTCTTTGGCAGTTTGTTTTAAGACTTTCTTTTTTTTCTCCTCTACTTACTTCTGTTGGTTTAGATACATGGCATTGTATTAAGTACTGCTATTCATCATTCAGTTGCGTGCTAAAAAAATGCCTTCCCATCCCATTCATCAGTTTCAGGTTGGCAGATGGGCACTGTACAACCCAGTCTGTGAGGGTGTGGAAGAAGACTCTAGAGATAGGTGGAATGTTAGCTGAGCTCCGGTCTTGTGTTTAATTAAAACTAAACCTAACCCAGTGCTTTTCAGTTTTTTTCTGTTACGCCTCCCCATTCCGTGTGTGCGCGCATTCATTGCGTGTCGAGTTGTTGACGTTTTGGGACTGGGGGGCTTTGGTTCTTGGGCGATGGGGGGGGGGGGGGGGGGTCTTGACAGGTGAAACTTCTTCCTAGGGGGCATGACAGAACATAAGCTTTGGGTGCAACTTGACGGGTGGGGGGATCGTCGTTTGGGTTCAAAATCTCCACATGTGTTTCAATATATATATATATATATATATATATATATATATATATATATATATATATTATTATTTTTTTTTTTTTTCCATCATTGTACTCATTCCGCATACTTCGATAGTGTTAGAGTGTTAGCGCTGCTGTGCGATTATACTTTATTCCGGTATGCCAAGAGAGCACTTTCCCCTGCTTTACAACCCCAGGGCATCATGCTACACTATTTGTGAAACACTGACCAATCCCAATCTGAGAATACTCCTTCACACAATCCATTGTTGATACTTGGCTGCACAGACTTTGTTACATACCCTGACTGCTTGACTTGTGCCAGAGCTGACCTTCCCGATTTCTACCAGCATTGTTGTATACTTGTGAACTATATAATTAGAAGTGTTCATCCAGCCCATTTATCGGAAACACTGCAAACATGGGTGTGATTTAATCCTCAGTGAATAATAAGTGGATGCTTTCTTAAAGCTCTTTGGTGTAAAAAAAAACAAAACAATATCTTATTGTATTAGCTTTCAGATCGCACATTGTATGATCCAACAACACGAACACAAAACAATAGTCTTTTTTAATGGCACCTTGCCATTAAAAAAGGGTGTGATGGTATAGAGGTGTGAGATGGTGTAAAGGAAGACTTTCCAGTGCTCAAAAACTCAAGAAAACTTGAAGCTTTACAGCTCTGCAGTCATGCAGTCTTGAACTTGCAGCCTTCATGCTGTCAGGTTCAAGATTCATGATCTGTTCATGTTTGTGCCTGTTTGTGTGTGTGTGTGTGTGTGTGTGTGTGTGTGTGTGTTGTGCAAAATCCACCAGCTCAGCCACTCGCTCTTCCCTGGTTACCAGCACAAAGAGACAATATTAAGTGAAATAGTTAATGAGAAAAAGGCATCAGGCGGTGCTTGCAGGTTAAACCTGCCTTTTTTTTTAGCTGATCCTTGAACTTATACCTCCCTGAATGAAAAGACAGTTAGAGTGAGAAATTAGGCTTGGTACCTATGCACGCATAAGAGCCCACAGGGATTTAAAAATCATAGATTCATAAATTGTAACTATAGAATATAACCGCAGACACAGGGCCAATGGTCGCCTTTAATGTGGAGAGTAAATTGTGGACCATTATTAAGCACGATTCCTCTGCTTTATACTTCATATTGTGGCTGAGCTTTGAGTGGTGAAAGATGTTAAGTTTAACAGCACTGCACGTTTGCAGAGCGGCACAGGGAGAGAGGTTTTGAGAAAGACAGAAAGGAGGCGGTTGATTCATTAATTGCTTAATGACAATTTGTCCTTCTGATGAAATGCTTCCACCCAGAGATTGGCTTAATGGATGAAGTCCTTTCTTCATCTTTTACCTGTGTATTTGTATTTATTTGACACAATACTATATATATTTTTTATTCTCTCCCTTTCTCTCCCTCTCTCATTCTCCCTCAACTGAATAATAATGAATAGCAGTGTGTGATGTGCTTGCAGGGTGGGGGCGTAGTACAGTAGCAGAGAGAGCAATCATCTGCCTCACCACTGCGCTAGGCTTAGCAGCCATACCTTTTCTATGTTCTTCATTTGTATTAGACCAAGTGAAATCCATCTCTTTTGTTCGAAACCCCGTGAATTCTGCATGAGATTGGATTGCTTGTTGAGTACACGGGAGCTTCTTTTTTTTTTCAATATATATATAATATATATATATATATATATATATATATTTTTTTTTTGCATGCTACATTTCACTACATTTTAAACACAGTCTCTAACGTTAATACTGTACCACAAGGATGAGATAGGCTTTCAGAGTAAGGTTCAGAGTAAATTGAACACAATTTAATGCTTCGGTGCGCTTTGGCATAGATTCTGCATATCTCTGGAAATGTACCGGAAGGATGAACTCCAATGACATTCTCAGTCACCTGAAAAATATTTGCTTTTTTTGTTTTTCTAATACAGTGTATTTCAGTAATGCATGAAAGCATGGTCAGTGTGTAATTTCATGCCCAATTTCCTAACCTGTATTTTTTTTTCTTAATCTTTCCTATTGATAGAAAGATTAAGAATGACATTTATGCCCCTGTAATAGCCATTTTACGAATCGCTGTGTTTGTGCAAAATGTATCCCACAGAGCGCCATAGGATTTTAATTGTACATTGGAACCTCGGTAATTCCGTTTACGAGTCAGGATTTGTAAAAACGAGCACAGTTTCAGTTTATGATGGATACGAATTTCCCAAAAACGCTGTGCCCCTCAGTCACGCAGTCAGTTATAACCCCTCAGTTCCTGTTGAGAGCATTAACATTCATTGCTGAACAGTATCACATGCACTGTAATGAACAAACTTTATCATAGTGCATCTTGTGTAGTCTTACATTCATTCATTCATTCATTCATTCATCTTCTACCGCTATATTCGATCTTCCCTCGGGTCACGGGGAGCCTGTGCCTATCTCAGGCGTCTATGGGCATTAAGGCAGGATACACCCTGGACGGAATGCCAACCCATCGCAGGGCTCACACACACACACTCACATTCACACACACATTCATACACTATGGACAATTTTCCAAGGTGCCAATCAACCTACCGTGTATGTTTTTGGACCGGGGGAAACCGGAGAAACCTGAGAAAAAAACGCTGAGGCACGGGGAGAACATGCAAACTCACAATGTCGAGACGGGAATCGAACCCGGATCCTGGCGGTGTGAGGCGAACGTGCTAACCACTAAGCCACCGTGCCCCATTGTATTCTTACAGTGCTGTATTATTATTTAGTGATGAAATAGTGAACTGTAAGTAGCCATTGTAACACATTTGCTGGTCAATGCTGGAAGAAGAGAGATAAACATAGAGCAGAGCATTCTTTACTTTCAATTTCAAACAGCTACTCTGGTGTCCACCCGACTTTCCCACAGAAAGGCACGCTTCCCTCGCAGAGTTCCTTTGCAGGGCAGCATGGCGTTTTGTCACGTCTGCCCTTGCCCTCGCCAACAGACACGTCCATTTTTCCAGCTCACGACATGCTTGTCCACTTTCTTCACCCTTCCGCTCCGCTCTCTCTTCGGTGGATCTCTCCCCGAGGCTGTTGTCTCTCGAGTGCACTGATTAATCTCATCAGGTGCAGGTGTTTCTTACCGCTCGTTCCGTCCTGCTCCGCCCTACACTCGAGACCCATTGGCACAGCCATTATCCACACATGTCAAAAGTAAACTAATCAATAAATAATGTTTACCTCTTTTAGATAAGAAAGCGTGATTATTACATAATATTAGTGCATATTAGTTGTATTATCATTTTAAATGTATGTAAAAGTATTATTTGCGCTTGTCTGGAACGGATTATCCGAATTTACATTATTTCTTATGGGGAAATCCGTTTCAGCATACAAACTTTTCAACTAATGAAAAGTCCCGGGCTCGTAAATTGAGGTTTCGCTGTATTCCGCAAATATGACATGTCCAGCATCCCCTACAGGTGGCTTTTCAGGCTTTTATTTTGCCACCTGTATGTGGCTGATATACGTCTGTTTTACTCAAGCAGCCCAATGAGCAGTCTCTGAAATATTTTTTGCATTATTTATATACTTATTTATTTCTATATATATTTATTTATTTTACAAATCCTTGTACTTCTCAAACTACACCGAACAGTTCTTAAACAAGGGTTTAGCAATAATATATTAGCCTAGCTGTCTTTCATATAGATTTCATTCAGCTTGCATCTTTTGCGCACATACTTAAAATGAATTTTTTAAAAAGGAGTCAAAAGAAAAGAACACAACATACTGCATTTTTATTGCATCATTATTTTTTACTGGCTGTGATAACAAAACACAGCAACATGCGATGATTCATTATTTCATCCATATTCAATAACAGCTATAGGCTTTCCTACAATTTTTATGCAGGTTTGTGCTTGCCTGCATCTGAAATCAAATTGCTTGTTTGCAGTATAATGCTGAGCCCTTTGACAACGATTAATTTCAAATTTTATAGATTTTATGCACAGCATTCTAATAGTATGATCATTTTTTAAAAATTTGTTCTTACTTATTATATTAATTATACTTATTATATTAATCGGTGTCTGAAACCCTGCCCATTACAGAATGGGGCAGCCTGTGCAATGCTCCTGCCCTGGATGAATATAAGTCTGTGAGGGCGAGAGCTGGCAGGCAGTGATTTTTTCTGCACTTTTTTTTTATATAATGTGCTGTAGCTTATATTTGAAGTGTGTGAAGTTGTAGAGCTGAACCAGATTGCGATAGAAGACATGAGAATTGTTTTAGCAGCTCCTTCAGTGGCAGGTCAAATTACTTTAGCTTTCTTGAGCTTTTCCAAATTGGTCTTGTAGGAAGAACAAATACCGCAGGGTCTTCTTGGCGATTGTTTGAGTGGGAGTGAGAGGAACGGGCTGGGTTATAAACACTTATGTTTATAATAAAAAGCTAATCTTTTTATAATAAACATTTGTAACCCTGTTAACGCTTTCAACTTGTTGTCTTAAGCTCTAAAGGGCAGGTAAATCCCAGGTCATGTCAAATTGTCAAAAGTCCAGCTTAATTTGTAATGTGTGTTTTAAGAAATGAGTTCCAGATGGTTTGAAAGCCCTTGATATCTCACATAATTTTTAATTCTGAAAAACTGTTTTAGTGGATAAAATGCCTATTATTCCATGATGATGGGTCTTTGTAAGTTGATTATTTAAAGGGCTTTTAACCATTATACCACTGTTATGATCTCTTAATCTGATCTGTTGGTGATAAAAATGTGGTCACTGGTTGTGCATGAATGTTTTCTTCATACTGACTATTTATGCTGAGCTCTTTCATGATGTCTTTCCCAAATATCTTTAAATAGTGCTTTGAGCATTTAAATATCATGTGCACATAAATTAAAATAAACAACCAGGCATTGCCACATTTATTAAAATGACTTTTATGCACCCTTTAAAGGCACCAAAATGGAAATGTAGATTAAGGGTTATGAGAAAGGAATTAATTTTGCATCACGTTCCACTCATGCGTTATTTATGTATATCGACATCTTTAAAAAACGTACAAGCAGAAATCATAGAACAAGTGAACAGCATTGATTTGTTTGTATGCCTGAAATGCTATTAATATACACTTTAAAGAGGAAGGCATCTATTGACGCATATATAAGCTAATAATGATAATGCTGCCTAAGTCCAGCAAGTATCTTACAAGCGCCACTGATTCTCGAGGTAATGTGCTCATAATCCTGAATAAATGGACAGATCTAAGGACATGCTGAACAAGAAAAACATCATCACAAAAATATCCACCACATAGCTTTAAAAAAAAAAAAAAAAGATGCATTTGGAAAAACTGTAAAAATGCTATGGCCAGTTATAACCAGGCAATAAAACCTTAGCCATCACTTCTTTTATCTACCCTGAGCGTTAGGATATTGTTGGGCAGCATGGCAGCTGGGTGTAAGCTGTGGATTGTCCTTGCCTCATTTCATTAAAGTTGCATTAGTCATTCTCTGGAGTCCCACCAGAACCCCTCTGCACTGACACTTCCGAATCCATTTCAGTCCAGTTGAAATATAATGCAACATAAACGTGTCTGTCAAGGAGGGTTTCTGTTATACAGTATTGCGGGAAAGCTTACCCCACTTGACCTATAAAGAAAACGTTTTTCTTTTTGGTCAAAAAGGATACGTGTAAATGGCGTACATATTGTGTAAGTCAAACGTTCATTCAAAATGAAAAATACATTATGGAACAGACCATACAACGATTTGAATCGCATTGTGTAATTAAATTAAGACAGAGGAAAACATATTATGCTATTCATAATATTCATATTCGGCTTGATTGATTAAATGATTTGTTACCTTTGTGATTAAATTTTTAATTATGCTGCAGTTGAACCACAAGGTCAGTTAGGCTTTTATATGTCTGCTCTCATGCACAATGTATAAAATGAAAACATTATTTTTTTACTGGCTGTAACATCGAGTATTTGCTGTATTCACATTTTAACATTCTTATAAGGAATGCGACTGGCAGAAAAGTACATTTTCTTTGATTCTAAGGAATTATCATTGTTATCCTATCAACGAATTGAACCGTTATGGTTAAATTATGCAACTTTTAAAGTAAAAGTTAGATGTATATTTGAATAAACTTTTTTACTTTTTTATTTTACTAAAATTATATTAAAATACTGGGGGCACAGTGGTTTAGTGGTTAGCACGTTCGCCACACACCGCCACGGTCCGGGTTTGATTCCCATGTGTGTGTGGAGTTTGCATGTTCTCCCCATGCCTCAGGGGTTTTTTCTCCGGGTTCTTCGGTTTTCCCCCGGTCCAAAAACATGCACGGTAGGTTGATTGGCACCTTGGAAAATTATCCCTAGTGTATGAATGTGTGTGTGATTGTGAGTGTGTGTGTGTGCCCTGCGATGGGTTGGCATTCCATCCAGGGTGTATCCTGCCTTAATACTATAGACGCCTGAGATAGGCACAGACTCCCCGTGACCCGAGGGAAGATCGGATAAAAGCGGTAGAAGATGAATGAATGAATATTAAAATACTGAATGGTTTTTGAAATATATTTGATATATTTGGTGAAGTTGTTGAACAGATAGATTCGACATACTACTATATATTAACCAGAGACAATTTGGACATGATCTTCTTTGAATTATTGTTAGATTATATATATAATGTTTCAATTAAAAAAGATGGTGTTGTCTGGGAAGTCATTTATGTTTTTCTGGTTGAGATTCTCTTAACGCCTAGAATAATGGACTGTCCAGGTGCATACATGCAAGAGGTACTTTACTTCAGTTTTTACTTCCAATCGTTATTTTTTGACACAAATATCTGTACGTTCTACTTCATACTTATTTAGACCAGGCTTGTTACTTTTACTTTTTTGTTATTTTTCGCCTTATTGTAAGCCATTTTCAGTCCAGCAACCTGTTTATTGCCCCTTTATTTGCTTAAGTAAATCTGAGTCAAAAGTTTTTTCCTTAATTTAAAGAAGAATAGTGAGTCCTTCAGTGTTTACCAGGGTCTTTTAGATGAGTATCTGTACTTTTATGATGTGTGTACTTTTGCTACATGGTCTGAAAATTGCCTACTAATGAGAAACTTTCTCATTTGTCTTATTAAACACTAGATTGTTTTTTTTTTTTACCCACAGTCTAACAATGCCCTAAAGGCTAGTTCCACTAGTTTCATAGAAACACATAAAAACATGATATTGTAAGCAGAAGATCTTTAAAATGTACACAAAACACACAAAGCTCTCATAAAGTATTAGTAATAATTTCATTGATTGTTTGAAATCAAGCCCCTTCATTTTTCAAAATTGAGCAGTTATTGATATTAATCAAAATCACTGATTAACCAAACTGATAACGAGCTTTAACAAGAAGGAATACAATTCTAAAATGATAATCCAAAACATGGTCATAAAACAGGGAGCATTTGGTTTCTTCATAAGACTGGAACAGGGCAAAAAATGGGACAGAAAGAGCAGAAAAGATCAATCAAGGTATCAAAGGCTTGGTAAAAGTCCTTTTGTGTCAGTGTTTGTGTGTGTGTCTCCCTGCATGTGTATGTGTGTGTGTGTGTGTGTGTGTGTGTGTGTGTGTGTGTGTGTGTGTGTGTGTGTGTGTGTGTGTGTGTGTGTGATTGAACACACCTGTGCTCAATTGGTAGCATGTAAAAATAATGATGGCTATGTGGCATATATTGGAGTATATGGTGAGCACATCTTTTGTTGCTAAGAACCGGGGTGTAAACCTTTCTGAGATCTGATACTGCCAGTCGTCATGAATCACTAATTTGTAAAAAGCATTTCAACCTGACAGAGATTAATTTTACCCTTTTTTTTTTTTACTAATAACCATTCTAAAAATGGAACATCATATTACTAGTCCATGGTAGCCCAATAGACAATATGTGCTTCGTGTTTTCTTCATTCAGTTCTCATCCAACAGCACATTGCAGCATTGCAGTGGGGTTGACTTACCCGTTCTCTGTCATTCACGCAGCTGCTACAGTATAAGACAAATCCCAGATTGCACAGAATACAGAGAATGCTAGTTCCTGAAGAAAGATTATGTCTGTCAAGTTTTTTTGAGTGGGAGCCCATTTCAAACCTAGTTCACGACGCCGGCTACGCCGTGTCCGTACAGCAATAGGAGGCATACTGAGAAGATTTTGAAAAGAGATGTTTGCAAGATGATAGCATAAAAGCAGGGGAGGGGTTATCCTTGCTATAAAGACAAACTAATGAAAGAGGAATTCTAAGACTAAATAATACAGTTCGTAAACTGCAGAACATCTTTTAAAGCCAGTAACAGAGGATATGACTCTTATACACAGTGTGAAATCATGCTTCTATGTAGCACTGATAAAGGGTTAAAATGTTACCTGAGAGAGAAAGGCAAAAGACAGGCAGACAGGCAAGCGTTTTAAGTGGTAGCAATTTAACTGCACCCACTTTTTGCCTTGTCCTGTCAGTCTCAGTTGAGGAAGTATTTAGCACTGGAGGGATTGTTTTTCTTAGATAAAAAGAGCTCTATGAACAAAAGGTGCAGGTACACAAATTTACTTGATGTGTTCTGTGGAATTGTTTGCCTAGCCCAGGGTATTCACATATTCCGATTTACGAATGTTCAGATAAGACACCTAAATTCGAACTTGTCCAAATTGAATGTTCATCAATTACTAATTAGTTTGTGCAGCAAAAAATCATTCATTCATTCATTGATTTTCTACCGATTTATCCGATCTTCCCTTGGGATTCTGAACCTATCGCAGGCGTCTATGGGCATTAAGGCAGGATACGTCCTGTATGGGGTGCCAAACCATCGCAGAGCACACACACACTCACATTCACACACACATTCACACACTAGGGACAAATTTTCCAAGGTGTCACTCAACCTACCGTGCATGTTTTGGACTGGGAGGAAACCAGAGAACCTGGAGAAAAACCCCCTGAGAACGTGCAAGCTCCACACATGGCGGAGACGGGAATCGAACTCCAACCCTGGAGGTATGAGGCGAACATGCCCCTGCAGCATATATATCAATTAAAATAATGCCATTTGGTTCGAATTTATATGTTAATACGTATAACTAGTTCTCTGACCCGCTACGATAACTGGATTGAATTTGACTTGGCGAAAAGAAACGCTTCCTTGTTTGTCCATTCACCTTTAAACATTGTGTTTTATAATCTTCCTAAATCAAATACATCGTGCTGAAAATGTCTAGCATTCATCCATTACATTTGCACAAAGGTCAAGCACACCAAGGAGGTGGGAAGCGTTGTGAAATATGGTACCTATTATGGTTCAGACGGAGGTTCAGTAGAAAAAGATTGAGATCAGACAGGACGGCTCCTTCTGTGGCACGACTATGGACAGAAAGAAAGACTCTGGGCATGTGGCTCTGTAGATCCTGAAAACTGTGCCTGGAGGTGCCTAGAAATATAATGCAGTACCACAATAGCTGTCGGAGTTACGTCTGCTGTCAAAAGACAAAAAAAATAAATAAAAAAAATGATGCTATACTTATTATTGAATGAAAAAACGACAACGGAAATGATTTTCCATTTCATTTTTTAAACATTCCTGCTGTCAGTTTGCTAATTAGAACGGAATGGAATAAAATGTTTAAAAAAATCGATAAAAGTGTAGGAAAACTTTCCTCTTTTAAGCCTCTACCCAAAACATCTCTAAATAGGTTGCTAGTTTTTAATCCAATGAGCTGCCTTTAGGCCGATCATTTGCATAAAAGAAACCACTATTCCTATTGCATGGATAAACCACTATTCCAATAGAGGATCTTTTACAGATGCTCATGTGTTGGAAGCGGGTGCCATTTTCTAAATATATGTATTGGCAGTGCAACACTATATTCTATTCCAAGTATTCTGTTTTTGTCCACTGAAGTGCTTTACTGGGTCTACATCTGGACTGTAGCCCACCAGTTGATGTCTTTATTTTAAACCTTAAGAAAGACCAAATAGACTTTCATACAGCGCAAAACCACAACCATTCTGGAAATGACCCTGATCTGCAAGGATCTGTCAATGTCTTACTTCAACTTGGAGAGCCATGTAAGACGAAATCTCACTTGAACCATGACAACTGAGATAAATCAAAATGACATGGACATCCAGGGAGAACAAAAATCGCTACATTATTACAGCGACATTATATCATGCTTGTAAGTTTGCTGCCTAGGAACCTGTTAATTAAGCAGGCTAAAATATGGTAAGATATGCGAGGCTCAATTTGATAAGGCGCTAACATGAAAATATGTTAAAGCGGTGGCTGTTCATCATTCGTCTCCAATCACACAACAGCAGACGACCTAATGAAAACACAGCAGGCAGTATTTTCAGAAAGTCACTAATATTCCAAGCCACTTCATTTGATTGTATGCGATACGCCGCTTTTCTCGGCTGCCATTAGAGAGCATGCTGGAGAACTCATGCGCCAGATGACAGGAAATGGAATTAGCTTGTTGATATGAAAGTAGTCCAACACATACTGATTAATGGTGATGGGCTTCACTTTGACCTGCTGTTGATGAGGCAGGGTTACTGATACCGGTGCAAAATACTGAACCCTGGGACGCGGTATAGTTTGCAGCTTCAATACAGTCTCTGTCTTATGGGTTTATTCCTAACCCTAACTGTAACCCTTACTTATTTTATAACTTTAAATTATTTTTTACGAATTGCTTTACGCTACATCTTCTACCCAACAGCTATCTCCCATAAGGCCTCTGACACATAAGAGCATCTTAATTGTCTATAATCATTTCAATGCTCACAGCCAGCTCCAATTTTAGTGCAGGTGTCTTCGACTAATTCTTTTCCCAACAATCAGTTGTGATTCCAACATTCCAAGAGGTGTCACGGGGCTGTCGGCACACTGAGAAGATGGCAAAGAAAGTAGTGAGGGAATACATCTCATCTGATGGCTTTTGCCTTTCCCAATTTCCCCCCCTTATGGGTGCAGTCCAATCTCACTCTGTGGTAATGTGCTAATGTATATGCCTGAAGAGCTGTTCAGGCAAAGAAAAGCAAAGCGAAAAGACAGATGTTACAGTAGTTCCAGTGGGAAGAGATGCCATCTGGATTGTTCTGGGGTAGAAGCACTAGATACAACATGAAGGAAGTTAAAGGAAGACAAACGTTGAACTGAGATGTTTTTAATTGCGTAAATAAATGAAAGACAATGAAGCAGCGTTATGGGGAAACAGGCAGTACAAACCCATTCTTATTTTCCAATGTCAAAATGTTTTATTCCCTTTGTACCACAGCAATGTGATTACAAATTATTAAAGAACACCAAAAAGGATACATGTTTCCCTTTAATACTTGCAATTTTTCTATAGAATTCTACAAATAAATGATATTAAATATGTGTAAATATTCTATGTTATGATACGGTAGACATTTTCTATAAATGTTAAACAACAATTCACCATATAAGTAATTTCTTGTTTAAAAACAAAAAGATGATGATTAATAAATATTGAGGTGGTGGCATTGATTAATCCACTGATCGGATGGGTTTGATGGGTTACTGCCTCTCTTGTGTCCTTGAGCAAGGCCCTTAACAGTCCGTGCTCCAGGGGTGAGGCATCATGAACATTTTGAACCAGCTGGTATATGGAAGAAATAATTTCACTGCGCTGTAATATATACGTGACGAATAAAGACTATTCTATTTTTTTTAAAGGATGCTCTAGTGCAGTGATTTTGCTTTGCAGAAAGTTTAAAGTAAGGAAAACAGACAAGAACAAAATAAAAGTATGCCTTAATCGTATAAGTAATTTCAGCCTTTTGCCTATTGCTGTTTGTTGCTTATATATATATATATATATATATATATATATATATATATATATATATATATATATATATATATATATATATATATATATATATATATGTGTGTGTGTGTTGTGTGTGTGTGTGTGTGTGTGTGTGTGTGTCCTGAGATGGGTTGGCATTCCATCCAGGGTGTATCCTGTCTTAATGCCCATAGACACCTGAGATAGGCACAGGCTCCCCGTGACCCGAGGGAAGATCGGATAGAAGATCGGATAAAGTGGTAGAAGATAAATGAATAAATGACATGAATGAACAAATAAACACCACACATATAAAAAAGTGTGTTGTATGTAATGTAATATATATATATATATATATATATATATATATATATATATATATATATATATATATATATCTATATATATATATATATATATATATATACTTCCTCAACATCTCCGTTCCTCTGTATTTGTTTGCAAGATCATGGAGCTGCTCAATGCGCAATGCGTAGCCTGAGAGAGGTCGCTTCAGTATGTGCTAGACACTCAGGTTGAGCTGCGAAAAATCAAAGTGGAAAGGAGGAATCTGTCTAGCAGTCTTTATGAAAGCATAAAGTGTGCACTACTAGTTAGCCTTGAGACTGTGCATATTGTGTGTTAATGCATTGATGCTGAATGTAGATTAAAATGAACTCCATCAGCATCCACAACTTTGCCGAGTTTAGTGGCTAATGTTTTCACACATTTTGACAAAAAATGCAGTAAGAATAAAAGCTGTTTTGTTTTGTGTTCACACACACACACACACACACACACACACACACACACACACACACACACACACACACACACACACACACACACACACACACACACACACACACAACAAACACGTTTAAAACCATTTTTTTCAACTGCCATACTTGAAAGCTGTCGAAATATTTACATATTTCCTTGTTGACTTTTGATTCTGCATATTTACTGTTGAACCTTGTGTTGGAATGTTTCCACGTTGATTCATTAAAATGCACACATGCACGCACAAACAAAGGCAGATAGATATATTCACAAAAGAAATACTGCCCGGGCATTTTTCAGTATAATCTTTGCGCTGTTATAAACCACTTGTAAGGTGAAATGCAAACAGGTTAACAGGATTAACAGATCACGCACTGCCGGGTCACATAACAAGTTGTCGAGCTGTAATTTTCCATCTCTCCTACTCGATAGAAGGCAGAGTTAACAGTAACGGACACACACACACACACACACACACAGGCTGCAGACTGGCAGTCTTCTCTCCTGCCTCCAAGTCCAATTGGCAGATATTGATTGAGTTGCAGGGGGACGTAATGAATCCACTTTATCAGTCAAAACTTGCACCTGCTTTTTTTTAACCAATGGGAGATTTGCCGCTAGCTAATAAATACACAAGATGATGCCAGGGCAGCATACATTTTGCAGGATTATAGCTTCAATGCAGTACAATTCATTATCAAAGCTGTTGTAAAATGGCGCAGTTTTTGTGTCTAAACCACGAAGAAATCAGACACACACACACACACACACAGCGAAGGTACTATCATAAATTCAGTGTTTCAGTGCCTCGGGCACATGATTGCTCAGTGATGCAGTAAAATATCATACACCATAATGCATTAGGAAATGTAGTTTCTACTTTATTCATAATGGAAACCGATGTGCAGGATTCCTACTGTGCTGTCAAGATAGCCAAGTTCTTCGATTTTGATGACGATCATGATAAGCATTACAATATTGGGGTGCTGTTTCCTGAATGGAATGACAAGATATTTTGCTTAATGGCAAAAGAATTAGAGTGGTTTAATGCATGCGGGCACTTGCAGAGAAATCAGGACTGGCTTAAACCAACCATGTTGATGAACAGAATTATCAACACAATGCTATTTTTTTGTTTTGTTCAGATCACTTGGATTAAAAACATGCCAACAATACCTGAAAAACTTTTTTTTGGCATCTCCTTATTGACTTTTTATCACTCAGTAGAGTGTTTCCCTCTGCAGCAGAATAGCTATACGACCTGTGGGCTTTCCATTAAACAATCAGCAAGAAGGACAATCAGAGGCATGAAATGAAATAAATGAAATAATGTAAATATCTATACGGCATCACATGCATTAGTTGGATTATATGGGTTTGAAATATTGTTCCAGTATTGTGGGCTTTTTTATTTTTTATTTTATGGGCTTTTTCTAATTAGTTTAATGACAAAATACCGACGTGGCGCTCTGCCACAAGTCTCTTCCCGGATTTTTTTTTTTTTTTTACTAAATTCATGCAAAGCTGCTGAAGCAGGGTTTTGCAGCCTGTTGTATTTTGTTGGATTGATTGATTTCTGAAGGGACCTGTAAACCAGCACGGGATTCCCAGATTGCACTGTCTCATCGTGTTCTGCTGTTTGAACTAAATGTTGTTCTTTTTAGTTCGTTTTGTGTCAAGTCGTGTTCATTTATGTTGTTTCATGCAGAATCTGAATTATGAGGACCTTTATTTATTTTGTAATGCATGTGGCAGAAACGACAGAAAAATCCCATTGACTTGCTTTTTTTTTTTTTTTTTTTTTTTTTTTTTTTTTTTTTTTTTTTTGTGTGAAGCATGATGTGATGTGACCTGACGGGGCACGGTGGCTTAGTGGTTAGCACGTTCGCCTCACACCGCCAGGGTCCGGGTTCGATTCCCGTCTCGGCCATGTGTGTGTGGAGTTTGCATGTTCTCCCCGTGCCTCAGGGTTTTTTTCTCCGGTTTCCACCCGGTCCAAAAACATGCACGGTAGGTTGATTGGCACCTTGGAAAATTGTCCCTAGTGTGTGAATGTGTGTGTGAATGTGAATGTGTGTGCCCTGCGATGGGTTGGTATTCCATCCAGGGTGTATCCTGCCTTAATGCCCATAGACGCCTGAGATAGGCACAGGCTCCCCGCAACCCGAGGGAAGATCGGATATAGCGGTAGAAGATGATTGAATGAATGAATGATGTGACGTGTATTAGCCAGAGATTCCGCACGTCTAAAAATGCACATGGGTATATAGTGCAGGAGTGTGTTATGTGAAGCAGAATGTATCAGTAATATAGGGAAGTATGCTTCAACGTGGATGATTTATAGCGGCCCAAATTCAAATATACAGTACATCTGTATTATTCACAGCACTTCACTTTTCCCCACAGTCTATTATATTAATTCAAAACTAATTAATCTCCACAAAATTCTAGAAACAACACCCCATAATGACACTGGAGTTTGAGTTTTATTACAAATAAATAATCTAAATTCAGCTCACGTCCATCCTGTTTCCAGTGCACGTCTGTGGTAAATGCCGTTGATTGGACATGATTTAGAAAGGCACACTCCCGTCTATATAAGGTCCCCACAGTTAACAGTGTATTTCAGAGCACAAAGTAATTGTCTGTAGGCCTCCAACACAGGATTATATAAAATCTGGGGAAGGATACAGGATTTGCAGCATTCAATTCCAATGAGCAGAGTGGCCTCGATCATCTGTAAATGGAAGTGTGGAACCACAAGGACTCTTTCTTGAGTGGGCCATCTAGCCAAACTGAGTGATCAGGAGGGGTGAAAGAATTCCAGCTTTTCTCTATGGAGTGAGGAGAACCTTCCAGTAGATCAACCATCTCTGCAGCATTCCACCAATCAGGCCTTTATGGTTGAGTGGCCAGATAGAAGCCAGTCCTCTGGAAAAGGCACATGGAGTTCTCAAAGATAGAACTCTTTCACTTGATGGTGAAGTGACAAGTCTGGATGAAACCGCTCATCATCTGGCCGATATTATCCTTAGAATGAAGCATGGTGGTGGTAGCATCTTGCTATGGGGATGCTTTTCTGAAGCAAGAACTGGTAGACTAGTCAGGATCAAGGAAGCAATGAATGCAGCAATGTATTCTTAATGAAAACCTGGTCCAGAGTGTTCTGGACCTCAGCCTGGGGCAACAGTTTTATCTTTCAAAAAGGACAAGGACCCTTAGCACACAGCCAGGAAAATAAAGGAACGGCTATGTGACAACTGTGATTGTGCTTGAGTGGCCCACCCGGAGCTCCGACTTGAACCTGCTTGAACATCTCCGAAGAGATCTAAAACTGGTTGTGCTTGCACTCATCCATCCAACTTGATGGAGCTTAAGAGATTTTGCAAAGAACAACGCGCAACAACATGGAGCACCATACTCAAAAAGACTTGAGGTTGTAATAGGGACCAAATGTGCTTCAACAGTATTGAGTGAACGCGGCGAAAACGTATGTACATGTGATGCACTTAGATTTAAAAGCATAATAAATTTTCAGAGATTTTATCTTGACAAATCAAATCTTGACATTGGAATAAGGCTGTAATATAACAAAATGTGGAAAAAGCGAAGCGTTGTTAATAGTTGCCGGATGCATTGTGTAAGGTGGGATTCAATCTGGATACCTTTGCTTCAGTATATATCTGAGTGTGATTGTTCCCTGTTCCCCCACAGAGTTGGTCTGTTTTAGGAATCACTTGGTACATTTTCATTCATCTTGGTGCATTTTTATTCAGAACACGATGTAAATCAGCGCACCCATTTAGAAATTTATTTATATTATATTTTTATGCATTAAATTTTTTTTTTTTCCGTCCTTTCGGTACTTTGGTACTGTTGCAGGTGTTAGTAATGAAGTACGCGCTGTGGATTAATTCACAGAGCATTAATGAATAGAGTTCCTTTAATAGAGTCTTTTGTTAATTATTTTGCATGTTTTATTGAAGTATTACAGAAATTACACATATCAAGTCTTGAGCAGAACATATTTGAAAATGAAGATTAAAAAAAACACAAAAAAACTCTAACATTCTAGACTGTTATACTGTTCAACAGGTAACTCTAACAATATCTTTGGCACATTTAGATTTTCTGGCAACGTGTCTCGCTTTGCTTTTGCGCCATCCCACACAAGTTCTGCTTTCTAACTTTGACCACCCCAGTCACAACATTCGGGATCTACCACTGAAATCCTGCTTTTTTTCTTGCAACGTGTAGATCGTTCACTATTTATATCAACCCACTCAGCATCCAAACACATACACAAAGTTACTATAAGACTGAAGCTATTGTCCAAAAAAAACACTATGCCAAAACATTATTTCCCCATACATGCGAGTTAAGAATTTAGATCCATTCAGTCTCAAATAACCTACTCAAGTAATTTGATTACAAAAATTAATTAATGTGCCTCAATGATTCGTTTAGTCCATTTATGTAAACACGGAGCGCTATGTTTGCCAGAGACGATTGTTCTTATTGTTAAACATAAAGAAAACACTGTATAGTGCAGTTAACGTTCATAAAGTAATTTGAAAATGATTTTTTAAAATATTTTTCTATGCAAAAAACCCCCAAATCACATTTCACAGTTTTTACAGTCATTTTTTCGTATCAGCCAAAAAAAGGGGGAGGAGACAAATAATTTGCTTTCCATTCATAAAAAGAAAAGTTACAGTAAGGAAATACTCGCATGCATAAATTATGAATAATGCGTCAAGCATTTAAAAAATCCTTCTGCTCCTCCTCTAGCCGCTGTTGTTGACTGATTAACCTGTTAATGTGAACATATGACTGCTAGGTGTAGTGATGAAATGACTTAAAAAGCAATATCATATCATTTTCATATTCTATATTTTGTAAACAATAATCTTCAGGTCACGTGCGTACCAAACAGTGTGCTTTGATCCGTAGGGATCAGGAACCAACCATGAGCGTCCCTCTGCAGTGGCTTGTGGAGCAGGTAGTGGAGTTTTTAAACCGCCAATAAATACAAAAACATTTAGTTTTGTGGGAAAAACAGGAATACCACAACACTATACTGTGGAAGATGTAATAAATAAATACATAGTGAGAATAATAATTAGTGTAAATAAACAAGTAGTGCATATATATTTTGATGTAACATGGTAATTAAAAACGGCTTTAGGTTTCGCCGATATGCTTGTATGCAATCTCAGCAATAAAATGCCGATTATTACGAAAAAGAAAAACATTACCTGTTCATTTTAAGAGACCTGGCTTATTATCTATTATTTAGAACTAATTATCTGATTAATCGATGGAATAATCGTTAGTTCAATGGATTACTAAAATAATCAGTAGCAACACTGACAATACTGAAAAATGATATTAGTGAAAATACTTTTTTGTGCTAATGAAACTCACTTTATGCAAAACACACATGCATTAGAAAATGCGTGGATGCATAGATTATTTAAAAAATCATGAAATATCACATGTATATAACAATTTTTTTAGTCTGTACTAAAGTTGAAGCATCTTTGGCATCAGTTTAAGCCTTGAACCGTTAATCGTATGATACAACAAGCTATACACACCTGGATTGGGGGATTTTCTGCCACTCTTCATGGCAAATCCTCTTAAGCAGGGTCACTCGTCAGTCTCGCCAGAGATGTTCAAGTCAGGGCTCTGGCTGGGACACTTGTCCCTAACACCCTCCTTTGTTGTCTTGGCTGTGTGTTTAGGATTGTGGCCATGTCGGAAAGCAAACCTTCAGCCCAGACTGAGGTCCTGAGTGTTGTGGGTGAGATTTTTCTTTCAGGCTATCTCTGTGCTTTTTGTTTTATTCAGCTTTTACAGAACCCTGACACCTCTGCAGAATGATGCTGCCACCAACATGCTTCACTTTTGGGATGATTTTGGGCAGGTGATGGTTCATCGAGCCAGAGAATTTTGTCCTCATATTCTGAGAGACATTTAGCAAGACAGAAATCATACTTATATGGATTTTGCACTGAGGAGAGGCATTTGTATTTTGCCATAAATCCCAGATTGGTTGAGACCTGCAGTGATGATTGTCCTCCTGGAATATTTTCACGTGTTTTTAGGGGTTGCCCCTGTGTTTAGCTTATGTGTTTAGCTCGCAGCACCACACACGTCTCCCATTCAGCAACATGATTTTGTTTGAACTGCACTGCTTCCTTTAGATGCCACAAACTTCACATATATTTTTACAGCAGGCTTTGGCTTGTACAATGTCTGAAGTTGCAAACGGAAAGCATTTACATACGACTGAAGAAACCGTGCCCCTCTTGAAATCAAGCTCTTTTGATTCGTCAGATCGTGCTGCCATGTTGTATTTCCCAAGTGTAATGTGTTACGGGCCGGAAGAAGCACTACAGAAGCTCGCAGTGTCAAACCAAAGTGAAATTGTAAAACCGATTTTCAAAATCCCACAAAGACTCCGTTTGGCCAGGTAACAGGAGCCTTAGTGGTTAAGATTTAGTAGAGCCTTCCACAGATATGAAATCTTGCAATCATCATCTCAGATGGGCATTAAACAATATGTAGAAACAATACAGCTGTGACAAAGAAAATACAGAGGCACCTGAGCTAATTTTCAAGCATTGTTGCAAATGGTCCGACTACTTATGCACATGTGATATTTATGTTTTATTTTACGTTAAAAGACTTACAGACATGTGCATTCATGGGGTTTACAGCAACAATTGTCTAATAATTGGAAGGAAAGAAGATGGTCCTGCGCACTGCAATGCTTGGGCCCTAATTTCCTTAGCAAACAACATCAAGGAAAAATCTCTAGGTGGCTACAGTGATACAGTATGTAATCATTCCATTGTGTAAGACCAAAGTAAACTACCACAAACTGATGTGTGAATCCTTATCTCCCATGTTTCCATAAAAGCACAGATACAAGTCTCTGTACTCACACATCTGATATGAGCCATCATTTCTTCAGGTTTATTCTTAGAACTTCGCAGATTGTAAAAGCATTAGATAAGGTAGTTGGAAAGCTTGCGTCTATCTTGCAGGTTTTTGAATCCTGCACTTTATTTCTCCCCTGCTCACATTTTTCACTGTGTTCTTTTTTGTATGGACTCATTATAGCCAGACATAATAAATGCAGTATGAGAACCAGTCTTGTCCAATCTAGGACTGGCAGCTTGAGATTACACTGTAAGCAGAAACTCCTGGTTATAGGAATTTCTTCCTGTAAAAATTTCTGCAGCATTTCTGTCCAGGTTTTCTCGATGAGGTGATTCACCCAAATTCACCTTTGGGAGTACATATTAACCAACCGTCGTTGGGCATCCGTCGTTAATCTTAACCCGACATGAAATCTGGATGTTGTCTGGAGTGATTGAAACCTCAACCACGTGACTCAAGGCAAAGTGTTCTACTTAAATGCTTGTTTAGACGGACAACTGTTTTCATCCTAGACTTGAAGGAGATTAATCAGTTCCTAAAGACCTACCTCTTCCATATGCCTCGGTTGTCAGATGTAATTCATCATGAAACCACAGGACTGATTCACATCAGTGGATCAGCGTGATACCTATTGACACCCATGTCCATCTTAGCTTAAGAAAACAGATGTGTTTTTAACAAAGACAAGCCTTACTGTTGGATTTTTCTTTCCTTTTTCAGAACATTATTGTTTTGTCTTCCTTCCAGGCACACACTTTTGAGCTTGTCATGTATCGGAAACGAGCTCACAACTTAGCAATAAATAGCACATGATCTGTTGGTTTGAATCCAGGGCCACTGAGGACATTAGCCATCTATCAATCCACATGATCATGTTTCAGCTCAAATCCCTTCAAGGTGCTATGTGTGCTAGGGGTCCTCAATGAGGATGCTTGGATTGCTTGAAGACACAACAGTAATCTGAATTCCAGGAATTATTGTCTTAGCAGTCTTTAGCTATACCTCAAATGTTATGAACCGGACATGTCATGGACATGTCCTTGTCTTAAAAAGAGGGGCATATTATTTTTTTATCTAAAAATAGTGGGACAGTATGCAATGGGGACAGTTTCAATATCTACTATGTCCTTCCCTACTGCTAGTTCTCATCTAGCTGTACAGAATTTAGCAACAAGGCCACTGAGTCGCTATATAACCTTTTACTTGCTGCATTTGCTTCCTTTTTATGTCAATCAGATCTGCTTTTTCAGTTCTATGGAGAAATGTGCCACCACTAGGTGCTGAGTATGAGCATTCAATTGATTTTGTCCACGGCCCCTTTTTGCCACAGCCTTCACTCTATCCTTTGTGTAGTTAAAAAGGATGGCGTGGAGATGAGTGGCAGAAAAATGAAATGAAAATCACGAACAAATCTGTGCAATTCTAAATATATATTTTTTGGAATACATGCACATTTTAAATTATAAAGGTTTTGTTTAATGAAATATGCAAATATTTGGTTGCTCCTAAGCAGGAAATAAATACGACATACAACCGACAATTATATTACATTCTTACCTTCTCTCGTACCAAAGAATTTTTCTTACTTATGAATTAATAGCAGGGGCACGGTGGCTTAGTGGGTAGCACGTTCGCCTCACACCTCCAGTGGCGGGCTTCAATTCCCGCCTCTGCCATATGTGTGTGCGGGTTTGCATGTTCTCCCTGTTCCTCAGGAGTTTTTTTCCTCTGGCTTCTCCGGTCCCCCAGGTCAAAAAACATGCACCTTGATTGACACCTTGGAAAATTGTCCCTAGTGTATGAATGTGAGTGTGTGTGCCCTGCGATGGGTTGGCATTCCATACAGGGTGAATCCTGCCTTGATGCTGAAAGACGCCTGAGATAGGCACAGGCTCCGCACGACCCAAGGGACGATCGGATAAAGCGGTAGAAGATGAATGAATGAATGCTTAATTAATTAATAACAACTTTGTTTTCTTGACAATAGACAATAGTCCAGAGTGACTTCACTCAAATAATATTCAGTTGAACTGTAAAAGAAAATAATAAGGAATTGGAACTTGACTGGAATTTCACTGTCTGTATTAAAGAGCAACAGTCTTACGTTTTATCTATTTCAGATTAGTAAATGTTTTTTTCAAGAGCAAATTGACTGGGTATAAATGCAACCTTGAAAGATGGAGCTGCAGTGGATGGTCTTTATATTTCAGGCAATTGCAGGTCTCCTCTGTATGAAGTTCAAAAAGTATCAAGCCTTTACTCCTCTGTGACTACAACACTCTAAAAGCAGACGATTTATGGCTCCTGTGGTTAGGAGACTCGGTGAACTGCAAGCTCTGTCTGGGTGCCGTTTAATTGGTCAGGTGAAACATTGCCGTCTCTTTGCTTTGCGCTGCAGCTCTTTAGCTTACAGCAAATTGTAGCCTGAGAGGACCAGAAAAAAAAACTTAGAATGCTGCCTCATTTGTCTCTCCGCTGGATGTATTTATTTATTGATTCATTCATTTGTGTATTTTTATTTTTCAGCCTATGTGTCCGTCTGACTGCCTATTCTGTTGAATATACGCTGATAAGGAGAGATATGTAACAAGATATACTTAAACGGTTTTGTCTACGCATGCTGCCAAATCTTTATTACATATCCCTTTTGTTGTTTTTCTAAAACAACAGTATACTTTCACTAAATCTTTATGTTAATACTCCTGACAACACTAACAAAACATATGGACATATTTACATGGGGAAAATTGATTTCTACTAATACTTTTCTACTGCCTGTATATCACTTTTAGAAAAGAAAGCTTAACTTTTCTCCATTTTGTGCAAAATAGCAAAAAAAGTATAAATGTGATCACAATAAAGTAGGCATAATATTGATAAGTGACTTTTGGCTGCTCCTGTTAGAGATCACCACAGCAGATCATCCTTCTCCAAACCATCTTGTCCTCTGCATGTCTGCATGTCTTCCCCTACCACATTCATTCATATTCTACCGCCTTATCTGATTTTCCCTCGGGTCACGAGGAGTCTGTGCCTATCTCAGGTGTCTATTGCATTAAGGCAGGATACACCCTGGATGGAATGCCAACCCACACTCACAATCACACACACATTCATACACTAGGGACAAAATCAACCTATTGTGCATGTTTTTGGACCGGGGGGAAACCGGAGAACCCGGAGAAAAACCCCCTGAGGCACGGGGAGAACATGTAAACTCCACACACACATGACGGAGGCGGGAATCGAACCCGGACCCTGGCGGCGTGAGGCGAACGTGCTAACCACTAAGCCACTGTGCCTCACCCCCTACCACATCCATAATACTAATAGTAATTAATACTAATTGCAATCACTATAACAGTTTTATGATAAGAAGTCCATGAAAAATAGTATGGTGAGGAAGTTTCGCGTAAAGGAAATTTTGATTGAATATTCTTATCACAGGACAAGATTTAATAAATCATCACCAAAAGGGGGTGCTGTGTTACAACACTGACTAGTTAATATATTCTGTCCCAAGATGAATGTGGGTGCATTGCATTGTGTACATGGTGTAACTTAAAGGATAACCTTGATGTTTGTGAATAAATTATCAGCTATACATGTAGACGTCTTGGGGAAACAACACCGGTCAAATATGTGAACTATTAATTTGGACTTAAGTTAAGATCACAATGACATAATTAATTTTCTTTCTTTCTGTCTCACTCCCACATACTGTTTTGTGTGTGTGTGTGTGTGTTTGGGACAGTACTAGGAGGTCCAGAGTCTCGTGGAGTCCTGAGGAAAATCAGTGATATGTTGGAGATTATTTTGAAGCGAATTGATGCTCTAGCAAAACTAAGCAACAGCAGCAAAAGCCACAGCCTGGAGGAGCTCAGTTCTACCCTGGAGAGGTAATGTACACTGTGCATGCGGGTGTGTGTGTGTGTGTGTGTGTGTGTGTGTGTCTGTGTCTGTGTGTGTGTCTGTGTGTGGGTGTGTGTGTCTTTTTTAAAAATCTCCTCAGAATTAGCATTTTTCCCTCATAGTCTCCATGGTGACAGGGTTTCTCGAACCAGGGGTTGAGAGGTTTCATGGTGTCATGAGTTCAGGTCAGTCGTATCTGATGACAGGGCATCAGTAAAGTTTTGGTCTTGCAATTACTTTCCATTATAGCTATAATGCAGTATAATGGATCATAGCTTCAGGGTATAGTTTAAATACATTTGAATGATTTGTATTTCAATTCATCATTATTACAGAAATAGTATAAATTTTATACTTTGAGTATTTTAATGGATTAATATGGACAAGTGTCTAGTAGTTATAACTACTATATGTGAATATATGTGAGTTATACTCACTATATGTGAATTCTCTAAACCATCAGGCATGTCAGAAAATCAATATTAAATTCTTGGGTATACAATAAGGTCACCTGATTCGCTATCTCTCTCTCTCTCTCTCTCTCTCTCTCTCTCTCTCTCTCTCTCTCTCTCTCTCTCTCTCTCTCTCTATCTCTATATATATATATATATATATATATATATATATATATATATATATATATATATATATGATATATAAGATATATATATATATATATATAGCTATGAGATATAATATATATATTATATATATATATATATATATATATATATATATATATATATATATATATATATGTGTGTGTGTGTGAAGAGCAGCAAACCCCACTTTGATCTGATTCGCTTTGATCTAAATTAAATATGCATAATTTTATGAGCTTTGACACACCAGCTGCAGCTGTAGTGATGGTGGATTACTGCTGGGCCTGACTTACATGGATAGTTTCTCCAAGAACAGTTCAGGCAATGCGTTACAATTATGAGAGATGTGTCCTCGGGCACTACCATGTCTATGTGCTCATATCGCTTATACTGTACCATGGACTATCATTTTGGATTTTGTCATTTCACTGAACACTGCTTTAGTTCCCATAAATAACTGTACCAGTATCCATCTACATGTGTGTGATTTTTGTTTTTATTTTAAAATTTAAACCACAGGATCCTGGTCTTTATCTTTCCATCACCTTTAAATGACTATTTAAAGTGGAAGTGTAGTGAAATGGCTCGTGTTCAGATGCAAAAATAATATGCAAATACAAATCCATTATAATTATCAATAGTGAGTTTATGATTATTGGCCCTTCTAAGTAAAGTCATGACATAGCGATTCATTAGATTCATGCACCTTTCTAAAAAGGAGGTCTCAAATTTTGTTTTTGGAAATGTTTTGGAAAACCTATTGCAGGTTTGAAATCCAGCTGTTGTACTGAATGTCAGCTCTGCTGTGATTCGCTTCCGATGCCACATCTGTAAGTGTAGACCAGCACTTTTCTGCATAATGCTTAATTAGTGCAGATTTCCACGTTTCGCATGGAAATAAACATTTATTTCTGTTCAAATTCTAGAGTTTTGCGAATGAAACTAAGATCTTGCTAGAAACCAAGGTGATTTTTTCTAACAATATAGTGATATCAATCAGAATCACTTCACTGATGAAGTGTATGATTGTTATTTTTTAAGTATGATTGGTGCGAGTTTATTGTATGTTTTTTTCTATTTGTTGGTAACTAAATCACATTAACAGTTCAAATAGCTGTGGCATGATAACGTATTATTTTATCTTTTTGCATGCTACTTTTAGAATTGGATGTAAACAATATTGTTTGTATCCAATGCATAAAGCGCTCTCCTACATGCCTCTTCACCGAGGGTGGTATCAAAATCTTGGAGCAATTTTCTAAAAAAAAAAAAAAAAAAAAAAAAAAAAAAAAATGATGCACAAAAGGAGATTCGATTGCTTTAGGACAAGGGATTAACAAAACTAGAGCCTGCAGACCAAAACTGGGCTATAATAACCTTTGATTGGACTCCTATATTGATTTATAATACATAAGAAAAGGAAAAAAGTGAAAAAAAAGACCAGCTTCATTTCTTTTATATGAGATCACTGATTAGCTTTATTAGGCCTTGACTTCTATTGTACTACACATTGTATTTTTTTTCTAGAATTTAGTTTTAATAGAATTTAAACAAAGGAATGGTGCCTTAGTTTAATAGTGTTTTTTATTTATTGTATGAATTTTCGATTTGATCCGACCAAGGAATCCCCCAATGGGTATATATGGGTTGAACAGACAAAGATTTGGACCGGGTTCAACTGGATTATGAGGGCTAATGTGCTTGCGTGTGTGTGTGTGTGTGTGTGTGTGTGTGTGTGTGTGTGTGTGTGTGTGTGTGTGTGTGTGTGTGTGTGTGTGTGTGTGTGTGTGTGTGTGAGAAAAAAAAACAGTGTCTCAGAGTCTCAGAATCTAAGTTTAAACCCCGAGACAGGACAGAATGTACATGTTTTAACTACATGCAGAAAGACAAATTGGCATTATGTTGTGCAGCACATAAAGAGCAATTATACAAAAAGACAAGCATAAATGAACTCAAAATCATAAATGATTAGTGAAATAAATCTCTTTCAATAAGCTTAACATTATAAGGTATTTATTTATTTTTTTACACATAAAATCATAGATGAGATTCATTCAGAAACATTGGCAGTAAAATAATAATTTAATATTTGGTATAACAATAACAATAATTAATATTTTAATAACAATGATAATAATAATAATAATAATAATAATAATAATAATAATAATAATATTTGAAACTACATGGGAAACTAAACTCCCCCCAAGATTTGATTAAAATGTTTCAAAATAATGTGTATATACTGTATTAGTAGTTTAGTAATTAAATGATCATATATCTCCCTGCAGTATGGTGCTGATTATTAATTTAACACACACTAATTTTAAGTGGACTGAGCAGTGAAAAGGTCTTTGGATTTTGCATAGAAATCCTTGAAACCTCCAGAAACGAGGCATAAGAGGCAGGTCTCATGTGCAGAATCGTATAAATCTTTACGAGTTGAATTGAGCTGAGCCAAATGTTCATCAATAACAATTTCATAGAAATTGACGCAACCCTAAAAAAGCAGCAGGTTTAAGGCTGTGTTCATTTCTTTAATAAATGTATTGACAATTTGGCCCACTTCAGTTTTAGAAATAACTTCTGACTAGTTCACAATATGGAACACATTTCATGATTTCTACCTGATTATTGCATTCAGTTCAATCCACTTTTTCAATCCACTCAATTTTGTATAATGATAATAATTATAGTTTTAATATGGTTCATTGTGACAAAGCATCTGTACAGAATAAGAATTTTTAAGTTTGTAACTAAACAGCAAGCCAAACGAGGCATTTTTCTCATAGAGATACCATTCAAATATTTAAATATTTTTACTGTTTACAGTATAACCTGCCCATGCTTTTATTGGTATACTAATTAGATGTAAATGAACAAGTAAATTACATTTCCGTACGTGTATAAGCATTTTTCCTTTATTAGTCTAAATCCCAATTGTTTTTTTTTGTTTGTTTTCGTCATAGATTTACTGCATTTTATAGAAGGTTAGGTTTTATAGAGGGTTATTTTTCTTCTCGGATCTTCAATAGAGTTTAATAATCACCTTTTTAATTGCTCAACGCAATGCCTGCAAAAATTAGGACACTGTGGCATGTTTAGTGTAAATGGGATGTATTGGGTAAGTTGGGAATGTCTTGCAAATATACCATATACATTTTTGTTTGATTTACTATATGAGGTCTGTGATGTCATACAATAGTTTGCAACAGTGTCTTTAGTGTGTACAGTATTCGTTAACACATCATTAAACGTGCTGAAATCTGTGGTTGCTTTTTTGTGACTGTGTAAAAAAAAAAAGAAAAAAAAAAAGAAGCTGAGCTTCATTTTAAGCAAGCAAGAAGCTCACAGATAATTGGTTTTCCATATTTTAGTGTGTGTGTGTGTGTGTATGTGTGTGTACGCCTAGGTTTCAGCCGATGGGACTGGTGGAACGGATTCAGGCCATTGCCCAGAATGTGTCTGAAATGGCTGTGCGTGTGGAGCAGATCCTGCAGAAGAGTAAAAACGGTGCCACAGGTGCATAGACTAATACATTTTCATCTAGCTTTATCATTTAGATCAGCAACTGCATTGCGAACTAATTAGAAATAATGTTGTCGTCATTACTGTTCTCCTTTCTTGATTAAACAGTGTAGCTTTATACTTCTTTTGTGGACTGAATCGCTCTTTTCGCTGTAATCAACTACACATTGTTGGCGCCTTTATGTTGACCATGGCTTCATATGTATATGTGCCTTTATGGTGCCTTCCTTTCGAGCAGAGGCTTTTTTTTTTTTTTGCAGCTTGCAGGAATATTTTGCCCATTGTTCTTACCGCCGGGATCATTACTGTAATCAAACAGAACGATGCATAATCCCTTTGTGTGTGGTCATGCTCATTGGAGCTTGGCAGCCTGTTGAATAAAGAACAGCCCTGCTCCTTTAATTAAGCTAACCAGGACTCAGCTCAACGCCGCACAGAGGATTTTTATTAATCAAGGCGAGTGGATGTTGCCAATTTCCTGTTTCTCCCACTGCGTCGGAGCACAGTGGGATAAACTTTTGTTCATCTGAGATGCATTTCTAACTGCGCCCACTGGCATACCGATGCACAGCAATGCAGACAATTGGAGATGAATGTGACATTTTCAAACCGAAAGATGTGAACCATGGAGGTAGATAACGTGAATATTTAGATTTCCCTTGCCTCATTAAATTGATCCGCTTTAAATAGGCATTTTTTTGTTTTGCACACTGTTTCCCGAGGGAAATGTAATGTAAAATTGAATCTGTCTGTGTTGTCTGAAAAGGGAGAGATGGAACAGCAGGGCAGTGTGAAATCCCAAAAGATCCCGGCTACCCCGACTGTGCAAGTAAAGTTGATGTAAGTTGATTCCTACCTCGGTTCATCATAGAGGTCTCAGTACATCCCTTCCATCGTTTTATTTCGATATATTAGGCCAGTACATTTATCAAAATATGTCAAAGATTAGTCAAAAGCCGTTGCTAGGAATATAAGGCATTGTCTGGATCTGTTTTACACTACAAACACTTGTGTTCTGGATTAATATCTAAACCAGAAGTGGGTGTAGAGAAGATTGGAAGTTCTTTTTGTTTTTCCAACTCTAGAAAAATGTAAAAATTTGTATTAAAGTAAAACTAATACATGTTGTTTATAAAGAATTTTGTTTGTATATTCGTTTAGAAGACGTTCTCTGTTTTATCTGAATGATTGAACTGTACCACATTATGTTTCAGCCCTGCTTTCTGGTATGAGTAACCTTGTTTGCAGTGCTATAGTGGGTGGCCTTGTGGCGCAGTGGAAAGCATTACTGCCTCGAAGCTCCAGGGTCCTTGCTTTGATCCAGTTGGATATTAATCCCAACAATGTAATAATATGAGTTAACATATATATAAAACACAAATCCTCTGATAGAAAACCATGTAGATATGACAAGTAGACAATTTTCTATGGGTTACATTTTCTTTTTCGTCCTGTTTCTTTCAACTTCCTGGTAAACTGGCTAAGAGAAAATACACAGGTTTGAATGGTTTATGCATTGTCATGCATCCAGTGTTGGGAAGGTTACTTTGGAAATGCGATGTAAGGTTACAGATTACAAATGACCCTATTCAAAATGTAATATAAGTAGTGTAACATTTCAATTACTTTTTAAAAGTAAAGTAACATTACATTTGATTACTTGTTGATTACTTTTTGACTTCATTTGTCCACTAGGTGGCGCTTGAAAAAAGTTGGATATATTTGCGAAACTGAGCTTCTTCAGAATCAAAATGTTAGGTCGTTGAAATTTGTAATCTTCAACATTTTCTAAAATACCTAAAATTCTAAAATTTCCACTGTACTTTTATTTTTTAATTAAAGTACATAAAACCGTTACATATAACTAGTTACTCTCCAACAATGTTTGTAACCTATGATGATCATCCAATCCAGGGTGTATCCTTGCTTCACTGTGAATGTCTGACCATGATAAAGATTTTACTAAAAGTGTGACAGTGCTAAAGTTAAAAATGTCAAGTTTTGATTAACCACATCCCGGTCTGCATACTGTATCAATCTTTGTACTGGAGTATCGTTCAGATTTACATGCCTTTCAAGTTTGCCTGGCACAGTCAGAACTCTTACGGTTGGTTTCATGCTAATCCAAGCAATAATCAAGGGAATCGTAAGCGCATTCATTTGCATAGTTTTGAGGTCAGAAATGCTAAATGTCACTTACATTTCATTTACAATGTATTGATTGGCAACGGTAAACCATGGATTGTCAGACTTGCATATTGTTCAGTGACGTTTCCGTTTGTTGCTTGATTTCAGTGATGATTGATTATCTCCCAATTGCTAACAGAATTTTCTTCTGCTTCCTGAATTCAATTCTGCCACTTGGTTATTCTAGTGGATGAGGGCCAGATGGACATCAGACCCCTGCTACGCCTTCTATGGAGTCGATGGCTCTGACTGCTCCTTCCTCATCTACCTGAGCGAGGTGGAGTGGTTCTGTCCTGTGCTTGCCTGGAGGAATCAGAGCATTCAGCCTACCATCAGCACCACACCAAAGGCACAAGTGAGAGAACAGTACCAGTTAGGAGATAAACATTATAACAATACAGTATACAGTACAGTATACAGTATAACATTTATGTCGTCCAATTTTATCGGACTTGACTCAACAAAGTCTACTCTTGCTTTCAGACAGAATTTAACACTGAGTTTATATTCAGCACTGACATATTCTTTAAGATGTCTTTGCACAGCAATATAATAAAATATATTATAGATGGTATATATTATAGGTTGGGGGGAAGTGGTAGCCCAGGGGTTAAGGTGTTGGACTCTGGACAGGTTCAAACCCCACCGCTGTCACTAGTGGGCCCTTCAGCAAGGCCCTTAACCCTCAATTGCTCAGTTGTAAGTCGCTCTGGATAAGGGCGTCTGCCAAATGCTGTAAATGTAAATGTAAAAGCAACCGCTTTTGCTTCTTCTACTAGTTTTATTATAGAATCCATTTAGAGTAATTGCTGATTTGCATGCGTGTATGGACGATAGTTAGAGAAGAGTTCTATTTGCATGCGCTTGAAAATGGACTGAAACATTGAATTCAAAGTTCTGATTATTATTTTTAGTGCTAGTTAAATCCCATATTTGGAGCATTTATTAACATGGACGTTACAGAATATCTATTTATGTGGGTGGATGGATGGATAGATGAACGACTACTTAGATGAGTGTGTAGAAGAAGGGGCTGGGAAAATGTTTGGGTGCTTCAACAGAAGCGTTTGGAGAGAAAAAGAATGTATACAGTTATAATATTCCTATCTGTATTTAAAAAAAAAGAGCAGATCATAGACAAGATCACCGCTTTGTTCTTTTTGGTTGTTTTTCATAGTTCACTTTATTCAACATTACATCAGTATTTGTGCAGAAGAATTTTTAATGTATTCAAACTTTGTCTATGTACATGTTGAAGTCTATTTTCTGCGCTTTTCAGATTATGCAAATCACCTGTGTGTAGTTTACGCTTCAGTGTTTCCAGACTTGTCTCGAGTAGAAACAGGGTTTTTTTTTTAATAACATCTAGACAACTGCAATCAATGCAAGCGCTTGCATTTAAGCCTAAGAAACTTTTTTCTTTTAGTTGCTCAGTGTAATGATAAAAAAAAGCAAATAATGATGTAAAAAGTTTAAAAACATTTCATATGAGTCATGTGTTCTGCTGCTAAATCACATCATTAATAGTCCCAGTATTAATGATCACTATATTGCCAAGCAAATGTCTTCCATCCTATTTTAAAATATAGTTCAGCATGTCTAATTATATTTGTCTTAATTTGCTTTGGTTTGGTTTCATTGATTTACTAATATTATTGATTTACTGACCAAGCACTTATGTAGCAATGCTAAGTGTTTGTATTTATATGCAAATACTGCATATCAATTAGGATATGACTCTGATTAAGATTATGAATTAGGAGTCTTTTGTGTGAGGAGGAAAAAAATATCTTTTCGTGCATTTTAAAAGTGTACTGGAGTCATATTTTCAGCGTGAGTTTAATATAATCTTTTTGGTCTCGGTATAGTGTCGGTTTCATCAAACTATCATGCACTGGTGCTGGACTTAATAGAACTTCTTGCACACGCCGACATTATATATGACGCTGTAGTTCAGAATTGCTGATATCCTCGTCTCTTCAATGCATCTTTTTGTACATAACTTTTCAAAACATTCGATGTGTTCCCTTTCAGTTTTAAATCTTCATGATGTACACTTAGATCAACCCTGAATATGGCCCTTTATGAATAATGGTTCAGAAAATGAGTAATTTTATGCCACGTTGCACAGCAGGGCGTCTCGGGAATAACCATGTGAGTTAGGCATTTTGTACAGCCTGTGTTGTTTACAGTATAGTGAAACTAGGACGGTCAGAGAAGACTGTTCGAATAATAATCCTACAAGCGGAACATTTCTGCAGCTGTGGTGATTCACTGGCTGGTGCATTGCTCATACACCTGACTCTCCCATGCTCCACTGTATATAATATATGTCTTGCTTAGAGTTATAGAACTTAGCATTAACTGTGCCTTCTAGAATTATTAGCACACTTTACATAAGCAGGTTTTAATCATTCACATTATCCGGTCAAACAATTATCCTAGTTACATTTTTTTCTTTTTAAAATGTGCCAAAAGGATTAACTTAAGGACATATTCTACATGAGTATATTTAAAAATAAATGCATTTAATCTGCTGTTGTTGAAAATTATATGTGTGTGTAATATTTTCCCTTGTTCCATTGTTTCCCTTGTATTCCCTTAGATAGTGGTTTGTTTTTTCTGTGTTCAATATGCAGTGATGTAGCACTCTGGTCAATTTCTGTCGATTTTAATAAATTTGATAAACAAATCATATGTGTATCCCTTTAGGCAATGTTTCGTGCTGATATGGGTCATCTTCTAGAGCAGATCGGTTCAGGAAAAGAGTCTCTGAGCTTCATGAGGAGGCGGATACGCAGGCTGTCTGTGCAGTGGGCCACAGCCGCTCGCAGACTAGACGAGCGTCTGCGTAGCCAACAACGGCAACAGAAGAAAGTGAGCTTACATATTTCCAATCTTGACATATTCTATATTTTGCATAAAACATGCATTGCATAGGTTTTGAATCATGGACAAAAGTTCATTCATTCATTCATCTTCTCCCGCTTTATCCGATCTTCCCTCGGGTCACGGGAAGCCTGTACCTATCTCAGGCGTCTATGGGCATGAAGGCAGGATACACCCTGGATGGAATGCCAACCCATCACAGGGCACACACACATCCATACACTAGGGACAATTTTCCAAGGTCCCAATCAACCTAGCGAGCATGTTTTTGTGAGGCGAACGAGGACAAAAGTTTCTTAATTTTATTTTATGACTTCATTGCTTAAATTAAACTCACTTTGCAAATGTTACAAGTTATTATTGTCTGTATTGTGTAGATTGAAAGCAATCAATTTGCATAGCTGTGCATGCACCCAATTACATTATGAATTATCATGAGGATGTTTGTATCGATTGGAATTCTAACAGGTTTTTTTATTCATTATTTGCCTAAACAAGATCAACTCATGCTAAATTTGTGAAAACAAATACTGTTATTTGTTATTCAGTTTAATCATGTGGAACTGATGTGCAAATTCTAATTACTATATTAAGTCTCTTTATAGTCTAACAGCTTATTTTCAAATTTTAATCATAGCATCATTTTTATTCTCCCTATGATCTGTGTTTGATTGAAACCCTGAAAACACATGATAACCTAACTCAGGCTTTTAAAAAGCCTCTGTTTGTTGATTATTATATTCTGATTATATATATATATATATATATATATATATATATATATATATATATATATATATCCGGTTCCCCCGGTCCAAAAACATGCACGGTAGGGTAGGTTGATTGGCACCACCTTGGAAAATTGTCCCTAGTGTATGAATGTGTGTGTGATGTGTTTGTGTGAGTGTGTGTGCCCTGTAATGGGTTGGCATTCCATCCGGGGTGTATCCTGTCTTAATACCCATATACACCTGAGATAGGCACAGGCTACTCTGCCCATGACCCGAGGGAAGATCGGATATAGCGGATATAGAATAGCGGTAGAAAATGAACGAATGAATATATAATATATATATATATATATATATATATATATATATATATATATATATATATATATATATATATATATATATATATATATATTCTGATTATTTGTACTAACATAAGTTGCTACTTATTTTGTTTAACCCTAAATTGATATTTCATGTCCTAGTGGGCCTCAGTAAGACATTTGGGCTGTAATAACTATTAACCATTATTTTCATTGAGACAGTTTGTGCGTTGCCCTTTAATTGCACCACATCCAGAAAGCAATGGAACACAATATAACAGATGCAAAATAGCATAAGTAATTTACTCACTCAAATTTGGCAATTGGTATTAATAATATGGAGAAAAGTTTTATTTTAATTATTTATAAGGTGGATCTTTGCTTGACAGTGCCTATGGACAAGCATCCAGTACAAAAAGATCTATGAGGAAACCAACGTCTGAATTTCCAGATTATAATGGTAGGATGGGGGGGGGGGGGGGGTCTATAATGGTATTGAATTCGGGCTCATATGCAGATGTTTTCATAATGCAAACAATTTACTAGAAAAAAAAATGTACTTAATAAATAAAAAAAACAACCAAAAAGTTTATGGATGAGAGATAATATGTTGGTTATTCCAATTGTTTATTATATGCAGACAGAAAACAAATATGTATGGATGTTAACAGTTCTTTTGTGCTTCTACTTATATTGTACTGATCACACCGTAGCCAATATTAAACCGAGCAGCGTACCGATATCAAAGCAGAGGAAAGCTGTGGCAGCAAATAAAGGATACTGATAAATAACCATAGAATTTAAACCGACAGTCCAAAGTGGTACCGCAGTCCATTAGATATTGCAGTCTAATAAAGTGCTAGTGCTAGTGAGCACGGTGTGAGGGGGTTTACACTTCACGTCTTTAGTTCACTTGGGGTGTTCTGAAATCTTTGGGGAAGGAGAAGCGAGTACTGGTAGTATTGGCTCCGGAACATTTTCTCAAATGCATGGATTCATACTGTAGCCTTCGGATTTCAGAACTGTCCCCTGCTGAGAATTGCAAAGGTAATGCATTTGGGTTGTCAACAGCTTAGATCCTAATGCGGAGGATATATAGTATAAATTTCCTATGAAATATGTTTATTGTACAGGTTTTTTGTATTTCAAACCGTAGCCAATGTGTGAAATGTGTGGTGTGTTTATAAATCTGCCTAACCCACAGATTCCAGGCTTATAACTCATTCAAGAAAATTTAATTTCCTTCTGTATGCCATAGATTAATGACTGGGCTCTGAATGCCGCACTGGATTGTGCTGCAGAGAAAACTATATCTCCCTTGTGCATATTTTGTGTGTGCTTGTTTCTATCTCAATTTCAATTCTTTGTTGAAGTTGCAGTGGGATATATTCCTCTGGGCTGAAGTGATAGACTAAGAATCTGCATGGTGCAAACCCAGTCTCGTTCACATGCCTTACAATTACACCCTGCTTATGCACTCCATAATCATTACAGATAGTCATCAAATATTTTCCCATTGTATTGTAAAGACATATTGTATGGGTTTGGTGCCTATCTGAGTTTCCATTCTGATAATACTTCTTTCCTCCTGTGAACAATACATTCAGACTTTGGAGACTGACTTAAACTCATACATCAGTAGACAGGTGAGTGTGAACAAACAGGTGGAAATGTATCTTGCCGATTTGACAGAATTTTTTATCTGGCTATTGTGGACTTTCTTCTACTGTTCTGCTCTGTAGATGACAGAAAGCAACACTGTGGATTTTCCAACAGAATGGACTGAGTAACGTTTGAATGGGGATCATTTTCGTCAAGCACGCTTAACCAATGACTCACGCTTGGACGAGACCTATTCACCATGCACGGACACATTTTCACATAGGGGAAACAAGGGGCCTTCATATATTATGTGTACTTTGGCATGCTGCGGACATGACCTTCTGTGTAAGGTGCAAATTATGAATTCTGGACAAAATGCAATGAGTGCAAGCTATTTTCAAACAATACTTAACAAAGAATTAGTAGAATAGAATAACAATAATAATAACAAACAGACTAAATGGGAATATGAAGGATAAAGAAAACAAGGATCTAAGGCAGATGTTAGAAACGTATTATAGGTTACGGTCCACATCAGGGATGCAGGAAGGCATTTTATGTTGGCAGTGCTTGAATTTTAAACAGCATACATGTGGCGTGAGCTGCGTGCCACCCAAATGATGAAGCCTTTTTTTCCCCTTTCAACTGAGAATGTGCGTTGATTACAACAATTATACCACAGCATGGGTGAACTCTTGAATCAGACAGTGTTGATTAATTTTCTATAACATCAATGCTTTGAATATTTACACTTGTAAATTCTAGGTTTATATGAGTAATGGGCATGTTTAGATTAATATGGATTATAAGGCAGGAGCACTGTGGCTTAGTGGTTAGCACGTTCGCCTCACACGTCCAGGTACAAAATCACACGGTACTTTGATTTGCACCATGGAAAATTGTCCCAGTGTATGAATGTGAGTATGTGTGCCCTGTGTTGGGTTGGCAATCCATACAGGGTGTATCCTGCCCTGATGCCCCACATGATAACCAAAGTGTGTGGAGTTTGCATGTTCTCCCCCTACCTCAAGGGGTTTTTCTCCGGGTTCTCCGGTGTCCCCCGATGTTGATTGATCATGGTAGGTTGATTAGCACCTAGTGTATTAATGTGTGTGTGAATATGAGTGTGTGCCCTGTGATGGGTTGGCATTCCATCCAGGATGTATCCTGCCTTAGTGCCCATAGACGCCTGAGAGAGGCACAGGCTCCCCGTGACCCGAGGAGACATCGAATAAATTATGAATGAATGAATGAATGAACAAATGAATGAATAATAAAGCTCAACAAGTGCCGAGTGTCCTATCACAGAGTAGCTGGAAAGTGCTTAAGTATAGTCTGGCAGATTTTCTGTAACTGTATGCAGTCTGTGCAAATGTAAACAATTTATATTTTAAATAATTTATAAATAAATTCCAAAGAATAATCACAGGAAATCTGTGCTGATAAATAATACAAATAATTCCCCAACATTTTATTTATCCTTTGATTACTTTTTGCTTGTATATTTGTAGTAATAGTAGTAGCATTTCAGCAGCTATAGTAGGTATCGAAGGAATACAGAATATATCTGGGAAGCTTCAATGCTCCTAGTAGCCCTAATTCCTGGCTCACATTCTAATTTGTCCAATGTCAATTGGTAAAAAAAAATAAACAATAGATCAATAGGTTTTCAACCAAAGAAAAAGAATGTTAACTTTGAAGAAGTTTTCACCTTTATCAAACCCTCCTCACCCCAGCTTCCGTTCAATTTATATGCAGTACATTTTGTAGTAATAAGACATCTGAGTTCTCACCAGTTGTGTTCATTGCACTTTTCTCGTCAATAACGGGATTTTATTTTCATTCAATATATTAACGGTGCGGTTTAGTGGTTAGCACGTTCACCTCACACCTCCAGGGTCTGTGTTCGATTCCCATCTTGGCCATGTGTGTGTGTGGAGTTTGCATGTTCTCTCCGTGTCTCAGGAGGTTTTTCTCCGGGTTCTCCGGTTTCCCCCCCGGTCCAAAAACATGCACGGTAGGTTGATTGGCACCTTGGAAAATTGTCCCTAGTGTGTGAATGTGTGTGTGAATGTGAGTGTGTGTGCCCTGTGATGGGTTGGCATTTCATCCAGGGTGTATCCTGCCTTAATGCCCATAGACGCCTGAGATAGGCACATCATCCCCGTGACCCGAGGGAAGATCGGATATAGCGGTAGAAGATGAAAGAATGAATGAATGAATGAAGATTCAAAGAATAGCACACATAAAAAGTATAGATATCGTGGGTAAGAGCTTAGCAAGAATGGATGAAAATATTGCATCCCAACACAGTTTATTTGATTTGGTGTCATTACGATTGAATCTGTGACGTGGTATAACAGTTCTGATGAAATCCATTTCACGGTCGAGGTGTTTTAATGGCTCAAACTTAGTCCAGAAAAGTATTTTGGCTTTTCGTTTTTGTATAACCAGGTAAAATGGTGAGAAGACCATATTGCGGTTTGTTTTACAGCATTTTTGGCTAAGAGCAAATCAAATTCCAATTTTATTTGTCACAGGCACATACATACAGCATAAGACATGCAGGGAAAAGCTCCGGGGTGATGGAGCATTCTGGGAGATGGAGTTTATTGCAAGTGTTTTTTTTTTTTTCTCAAGTAAAAAAAGAACGTTGCACTATTTACCATCCAAGCCATCTTCTTTCCATCATCCTAGATTGCAGTCTGGGTCACGGTACATTACAGCCTTTGACAATAATAGTAGCTGTGAATAATGGAGCCCTTTCTTGCTTCACACTTGGAAATGACAAAGCGCTGTGATAAATGGGTCACAGGATGAACTGCTGACACAAACCAAGAGGGAAAGATGAAAACAATGTTCTGGAGAAAAAAATATATATTGTATATTACATCCACAAAACATAATTGTTGTTTTTTCTGAGATGTGTTTGGGAAACCTAAATAGAAACCACAGCCGTGGTTTTGTGACCTATAGACATCAGTAGAATTTTTATTTTTTTTTTGCCACACCTGTAATGTAGCTCTTGTTAGTCTCTTTTTACATTTTCTTTGCCTCAAGGTCATACTGAGATATTTCTAGGGACAAGAATACTAAACAGAGTAGTCACCTGAAATAAATGTAAACGTCAGCCATGTTGATGCCCTATAATGGAGTATCAAACCTACAAAACGTTTGTCATTTTTCAGTTCCCTCTGGACTGCATTGTGTGGGGTTAAATGGCATCAGCCTGATAACATTTTTCTATTTTTTCCATCTGTTCCAGGTACTGGTCCATGTGGGCTTTCTAACAGAGGAGTCTGGAGACGTGTTCAGTCCTAAGGTGTTAAAAGGAGGGCCACTGGGTGAGATGGTCCAATGGGCCGATATCCTCAGTGCACTTCATGTGCTGGGCCACGACCTTAAGATTTCACTGTCAGTCAAAGAGCTGCATGGGTAAGTTTGTTAGATTATATCCAAAGCCTCATTGACACAGATCATTTGTAAAAATCAGGACCGTGGTCATCTCACCGGGTCGTTTTCATTTCTTTTTTTTTGCTGACTCTGTTGCACAGTTGTCATTATATTACGTCAATTTCTTACTTCAATAGACTATTCAGTTCAAACAAATCTACTGTAAAATCTACTTTAAGTGAACTAGGTGTTTTTGCAATGTTTTTACATGCCTCTCTATATAAAAGACACACACACACACACACACACACACACTTTGCACTACTTATTTTCTGCGTACTCTGCTTTTCTTTAGCACAGCTATTCACTATTCAAACTATAGCTTGTGAGTTCAAAAAGTGGGCGACGATTTCTCAAAGCAACCTTTAGCTAGGAGTAGGAGTTAATCCATGAGTAAATGCTAGCCTGAAAGCGCCGTATGACAGTTGCCTCTCTTAAATTAATCAGCCACACCTCATTAAGTTTATATCGATATTGGTTTTGCCGTGAGTGCTGGAGTACTGTTGATCAGTCACTTTCAGAAGAGTTCTCACAGGGTATGAAAATGGTGTGAGACATATATTTTAATTAAAGAAAAATTGCATAATTCTTATAACAATGGATACTGTCATATATATATATATATATATATATATATATATATATATATATATATATATATATATATTCCTAACGAGTATGCCAGAGGCAATGGCTTATAATTCAAGAGACACATTGAGTAGCGCTAATGGAATGTGTAAAATAGACTCATACAAAAGTAACATTAACAGTAAAACATACCAAAAACAGTGGCTATTAAGCACATCAAATACTGTTTAAATGACCCAAGTGGTTAATATGATATCTTTTGCTCCTAATATCACAAACAGATCAGCCACACACCGTGCACTCAAAATGGCTGTGCCTCAAATAGATGTTATCGTTATGTTTTTCAAGGCTGAGGGAATTTAATGACTAATTTTCTGATTTCAATTCATTGTGACGAGGAACATCTTTCCGAGCTGTGAATTATTAATCAGTTGCCTATTGGCCTAGTCTCAACATCCTTAATCTTAATTTATTGTTTTGTTGTATTCTGCAAGCATTCAACATAGATATAAAATCCATTTTTTATATGTTTTTATATGTATTTATTTTTTTTCAATCTACAAGTAGTAGTGTCATTATCAGATTCACTTTAGTGGCTGCTTTACTTGGACAGTGCAATACATTTTGATGCAGTGAGAAAAGAACACAGAAATGTTTTTCTCCCAACAGTGTTTTTTATCATGTGTCATGATGAACCTGAATCAGAATATACTTACTAATAGAGAATTCAGAACCCTTTTACCAGTCTTTCTTCATTTGGATGTCTGCCTAATGCCATAACTGAAAGCATATTTCAATGCTCTTTTTAAGTGGAGGGGAAATGTAATTTTTATGGGCCCATGTGTTTAAACGGATTTGCCCAGTGTTGGCATTGTGTCTCCATAAACTAGCTCAGTAGGACATTACTATTTCTTTCTTATATTTCTTCATCACTTTAAGATAAAATTCATACCCATTCCTTAATTGTAAATGTATTCAGGTTGGTGTTTTCTGTTAAAGCCATATAAAAGCTGCAAGTATACACCTGCAAGTATACTGCAAGTATACACCTCTTTCTACTGGTACGACGTTCAGAGCACTGTTTATCATTATGCTAAACAGGTATTATCGCCTCAAAGAAGAAGCAAGGTGTTCTGTTTTCTGTGAACATTTATATGAAAGAAACACACACACACACATACACACACACACACTCACATTTATTTATTTATTTACATAACATGTCTATATACTTTACAGATTTATTGGAGAAATACATGTGTACATTTTCATTACTTGTTTTTGTGAACTGTATGCTATTGGTCCCTATACAGAGTCTTAAGATGAGACTCAAAGCTCAAGCAGCTCTGAAAAGCACAGCGTGACAACACTGATGGTGCTCCTGTAATCTGAAAGACATTCAGTTATTAAATGCTTGCCTGCTGGGAGTGGGTGGTGAGAGGGAGAGCTTGTGTGTGTACAGTATGCGTGCGCGTAATGTATATGTGTGCGTGTGTGTTTGTGTGTGTGTGTGTGTGTGTTTTGACATGTAGGGGATTTTAGCATTCATCATAGTACTGCTAGGCATTGCATGATGTGCAGAGATGTGATAAACATATGGTGCTGTTAATTTAGTGCATAAACATAACAGTAATGATGTTTCCAATAAGCAATGCTCAGAGAACAGTGGAGTAGGGTATTTTAAAGTAATATATGCTAGTAAGGTATACTAAGTGTTCTGAAGAATAGAGTTGTTTTTCATGAAAATGTGAAGTACTGTATTATGTTATTATTTTCAATCATTAAATTTGCATTGAAATAAATGGGTCATATAGGGCACGGTGGCTTAGTGGTAATCACGTTCAACTCACACCACCAGCGTCCGGGTTCGATTCCCGTCTCGGCCATATACATGTTCACCCCGTACCTCAGGGTTTTTTCCTCCGGGTTCTCTGGTTTCCTCCCGGTCCAAAAACATGCACGATAGGTTGATTGGCACCTTAGAAAATTGTTCCTAGTGTATGAATGTGTGTGTGAATGTGAGTGTGTCTGTCCTGCGATGGGTTGGCATTCCATCCAGGGTGAGATGAATGAATGAATGAAGGAATAAATGGGTTATATTGGTCAATAGGCAAATATACATTATACTAACAGAACATAGCTAAATATATTTTTAAATGAACCAAATTTTTTCTGAGGTAATTTATAAAGAACGGATTTATAAATAAACTGTTTATCTTTTTTGCTGTAAAAGAAAGGTGCCTTACTTTGAAAACATTTATAAAACATTTATATTTCTGTACTTGTCTAACATACCCCAGAGGTACATTTCACACAGTATTGACTAAAACATTAACAAGAGTCCTTTTTGTCAGCTATTACTGAAGCTTACTTATCCTGTAACAACAATTAAGACAAACAAGCCTCAGCCAAAACACAATTAAAGTCAGATATAAACAAATAATATAAACATTATCACACAAATAAAAACAAATATGCGACGCGGGAAGACGAAGCTGCTAAAGCACTACAAAGTTAATCTTAAACACTTAAACAGCCATTTTAACACATACCATAAATACAGACTCTTCTAAATACAAACATTTTAGTGTGGAATTACTGACATTTATATCATTTTAATAAATATGCCAAATCAAAGATCTTGAATATATAGCGGGAACATAAAGAGGTCGATAACAGAGTAATATATGCACTGGAAATTAGATTATTTCATGTTAATGTAATGCTAATATAAATTCTCTGCCACAGCATTAATACAGTATACATTATGGCTCTGTATGTGTTTGAAGACGAGCAAACAACGAAACAACGAAAGCACAGTGATAACAGTTATTTTTTGTTCCCAAATTTTGCATATTTAATGTGCTATATATTAGAATTAATTCAACTGGTTTGTTGTATGACACAGAATGTCCTACAGAAATGCTACAACTCGAGAAAACTAGCTAAAACTAGTTCAGTAGACTACACCTCATGATTCCACACCAGGACTATTTATGGTGTGACAAAATTTATTGTTTGTGCTTTATGTTTAAAACCCAGAAATAATTGGCTTTTTGCAGACAAACGTTTTTGCAGAAAATATGTGAAGTTTACATATATACCCCCCCCCCCCCCCCCCCCACCCCCCCCACCCCACACACACATATATCCCTATATATATATATATATATATCTATAGATATATATATATATATATATATATATAGATATATATATATATATATATATATATATAAATGCAGTGAATGGACACAAAAGAGAAAGCTAAATCATACGCTCAGGTGGTAGGTTGTTCCATCTTGGAGAAGTAAGCACAGATCTTCTGTGGATGTAGATGTTCTTACATCTTTCTGTCTCTTCATGGAATCCCACACACACTCCATGATGTTGAGATCAAGGCTCTGTGGGCGTTGTGCCATCACTTCCACTACTTCTAGTTCTTCAAAAGTTAGTAATACCAAATATTGATTTTATTTAGATTTTTCTATTGTTTTCTCACGTTGCATAAAAAAAATCAATAATTTTAATTTATTAATTAATAATATTATTCATATATACCAACATATTGTGTGAATACCTGCAGCTGACTTAATTGGAGTGGGGGGTTGAGTTGTCATTTATGAGATTTACCTTTGTGCTAACTGGAGTAATCACACAAATAAGTCCAAAATGTGCTTCTTATCATTCGCACTAATTATTCATCGTCCGTCAACAAAATGAAAAATTTTGGAGTGCACATAGTCTTTTTTATAATTGACAAGGATACAGTACATGTTTGGTTTTTACGGGGCTCTCACCTGGAGCTGAGACAGCGAAAAGGAGGGACTAAAAAAAGATGAACCCATGAGCTTCCCCTATTGAGACAAATAAGAGAAATTGAAAGAACTGCATTGAAGGACCGCCTACATGCCTGTGAGCACTAAAAGCCTTCCAGTTATTGAGTGCTCCCCTGCTGAAACAGGGTGGTGTTTGTGAGCGTGTCTTTTATTGTCATCTGTTTATTTTTGTGAGGGATTTCAACATTCGTCAAAACACTGTCATGTGTTACATCAAGTGACATGCAATTGCACATCGCCCACACGCTTGAAAAGTTATGAACGTAGTGATAAAAAGCGGAGTGATATGCCAACTGAGAAAAGGTTGTGATACTGCAAGTGAGAATGAGAGAAAAGTATTTGCCTACTAAAAGTATGAAATAGTTAATTGGCAAAAATTATTTGCTCTCAGCACCATTTGCTAAAACCTGAAAACATTACCTGACTTAGGTCTACAAATGAAGGCAACAAAATGGCATGTATTGTATTGTCATTCATTCATACCGCGGGGAGCCTGTGCCTATATCAGGCGTATTGGGGCATTAAGGCAAGATACACCATATGTGGAATGCCAATCCATCGCAGCGCACACACACATTCATACACTAGGGACAATTTTCCAAGGTGCCAATCAACTTATCGTGCATGTTTTTGGACCGGAGGAAACCAGAGAACCCGGAGAAAAAAACCCTGAGGCATGGGGAGAACTCTCATAGCCGAGGCTGGAATCGAACCCTGACCCTTGAGGTGTGAGGCAAACGTGCTCACCACTAAGCCACCTGTATTGTTTTGTTTTGTATTATATTATATTATATTATATTATATTAATGATGAGAATCACTTTCTAGTAATGATTTCTAACTTTGCATAAGGTTTTTTATTAAATAATTGCAGGATGCATGTAATCACATACATGTTTGATTTTTATTTTTAATTTCAGTTATAGTTATAATCATGGTTAACCATATATACAGTAAAATGTAGTCAGCATAATAAGAGTATGTAAATGTAAAGTATGAACTGAAAATCAATACTATATAATAACTAAGTCATTACACTAGTTTATTGTGTTACTATAAATACTACTATAGATACTATATTGTATTTAATTTAAATATATTTGAAAAGATAGATGTCAGGAATTTGTCATTCATGTGACAGCTTAACAACCTAAAAAACCCATAGAAATTAATTATCTTACTGCACCATGTCATAAAATGTTCCCGTACCGTGAATTTGAATTAGCATAGCAATGAACAAAATAGGTTATAAAAATTATATGGTCTATATAGTTTACTATATAAATTTCCACAACAACTACTGCATATCAAAACATCAATGCCATAAACTACAATCCCCACTTCAGCTTTCTCATTCACCCATACACACTCATACTGCACCCTTTGCTTTCATTTATTAAGAAGTAGTGCGATTGCCTATGTGCTAACAAATATTTTTCTTTTTTTTGGTCTCTAACCAAGTCTAGTGTTTCCTGTTTGTTGATTATCTGACCTTGTTTTGATTGTTGACCTTGATTCTGCCTCTTTTGCATTTGCATTAATCACATTACAGTGAGACTTGCTTGCATTTGCAACCTTTTACAATACTCTGTGATTATTTTTGTATTAAATTAAAGCCAAGAAATGATAATATTTTCTATAATCAGCAGTCAATGCAGAAATCCCTAACACAGTTACAACAGTTGTGCAAATAAATAACTTTTTAGTATAACATACAATAGGGGCACGGTGGCTTAGTGGTTAGCACATGGGTTGGCGTTCCATCCAGGGTGTATCCTGCCTTAATGCCCATAGACAGCTGAGATAGGCACAGTCTACCCGTGACCCGAGAGAAAATCGGATAAAGCGGTAGAAGATGAATGAATGAAGTATAACATACAGTACAGCCAAAACGCTAGTGCCCGACTTGGACCCATTGGTTCTCAATGCATGTCTTTTTTGTAACTTTTTGTAAAATTATGCAGTGGTAACATCTTTTTGGACAACCCTGTATAATATGCCATATGCTTATGGGTTTTTGTTAATGGCCTGACATTGTAATAGACCACATTAACAGCCATTTTTGTGACAGATTTAAAGCTTCCTTACATGTCTGAGACACCACTTCTCGGATACTCTGTCTGGCTCTTCTCCCTATTGGGTTCTCATCCTCCATCCCAAGCCAGTAGACAGCAGAAGGTCAAATTTAGGCATCTTGAAGAATTGTGGAATGAAACTATTGCAGGTTCTCAGTTACTGCTATGCCTGAAAACACGGCCACGTTTTAAAATGTGTCAGTCTATGCTTGTGTGGCCGGGGTCTATTTTCCGTGACAGGCTATATTTCCTTAGGCCTTTTTAGGAAGGCTTTTTCATGCTGACACAATCTCATGAGAACAATACAAAGAAAAAGAAAAAAACAACATTTGAGAACCAATGAGATTCTGACCTCTCACATCAATAAGGCATTTTTGTTGTTTGGTTCAAATGTGTATGAGATCTAGAGAAAGTCCCAGGAGCGCATACGGTTTCTGAAATACTCAAACCATACCATCTATCAACAACATCTACTGGATGCCGTAATATAAAGTAACAGTATCACATTTTCCTTTTTTTCGGATATTTGATCTGAAATGAAGTGAAACATTAATAAACATTGTGCATTAATAGATTGTACTGTTGCAGCCTGATTGGCTATTTGGATTGCTGTATATATGAGAAACTATATTTATTAAGAAATTTTCATTCAATGTCTTATATTTCTGCACCCTCAAGTGTTGTGGAGTTGAAAGATAAATAGAGGAAAATATCGAAGTATATTTAGACAAGAGCATCCTTAAACACAATCCCCAAGGCTTTGACTAATCGCTGCGTCATTCCAGAAATATTTCTATGAAAACACTTTGTTGCCCGCTTAGTGCCAAATGAGAAAAACATGAGATTTCTTGCAACCATTATGCTTTGGGTTCTTTAACCATTAGCCAAATATCCCTTTTAAAGACTTTTTTTTGTAAAAAGTAAGCTATTTCAATTTGAATTGAAATTAAAGTAAAAGTCTTCTCAAACCGAAATACTTGAGTAAAGTACAGATACAGAGGAATGTTTCATTGACTTTGTTACTTTCCACCACTGAAAATCAGTATGTTAATCCCATGCTTATATTTTATGATTTTTAACAAAAGACTGAAAGCTTGAAGGTTACAAGGTCGTTCAGACTAAAATGATAACGAACCCTTAACACCAATGCAGCTTGAGCTTCTGTGTAACTGTGCCTCAGGCAATTACAGGCTGCCTTTTTCAACAATCTGCATCTGCATTAAGATAGAAGCTTGTAATTTTGACCAAGATATATTGGTATACAAAGCATTCAGAATTAGTTTTTTTTTTAATTCCAAATTTTCATTCGGGTTTTTGATTTTTGATTGATTTTTTTTTCTTTTAACAGAAAAATAATTATTACAAAAAATTAAATGGCAAAAAATCATGGAATGTTGCCCATTACAGTACGTCTGTGTCTAAACTTTGACACACTGTGGGCAAATATAGAGGAAATGAAAATCAGCATACAAAGTGTAAAGACACTTCTAAAACCCCCCCCCACACACACACACACACACACACACACACACACAAACACACAACATACGCATACAGGAAAACCATCAGAGTATCAGCAAGCCGGTCTGAATATAAAAGAAACAATCCATATCATGTTGTGATTAAAGTTGTGTGATAAAGCGGAGGATTCTGGGTGGAGGCGTTCGGATCCCTGAATGTGCACGTGTGTCGTTGTGGAAATTGCTGAGGCAAAGCAAAGTGGATGAAAAATAAGAATCCTCTGTTCTGTTGAACCATCATATGTCGTCTCCAGTAAGATGTCTTACTCATTTTACCAGGTGTCATAACAAATGAATTTAAAAAACTGAACAGTTCCTTTCTCTGCGCAGTGTCGGTAATATTAAAGCCGAAATACCGTTTTATAAGAGAAGAGGGGTTTTATTTTTGGCCGCCACTTGAGGAATATACTGCTCCATCCAGGGAGTATATTTTTGTGCATGTTGTGGTAGAATGTTGTGTTGTGTATGTTCTGGGAAATCCATTACAAGAATGGAGTTGACCTATCAACCGCTCTATTTTGCCAGTTCCAAACGAAAATGAATCTCTCTCTTTTTGTGTGTGTGTGTGTGTAATTATGTTTTGTCAGGCTGGAAGACAGGGTATGATTAGAGCTAATGAGTGTATGTGTGTTCATTTTTAACAGTCCAGTATAAAACAACTTAACAACCGTAGTACCCTTAAAATAAATTTTGTTCGAATTATTATTATTCATTATTATAATACAGTGGGTTCAAATTTTAATTAGTGTTTGAAAGACTGCAAAAGACATTACATAGGTCAGTAATATTGACTAAACATTCAAAAGTGTACTCCTATTACGCTGACTAAAGATTTTTCTGTTATAGTCGGGTTACTTTGTAACACGTTGGGCTGGATTTGCAAAGATACAATTAAACTGAGCTACTTGGAACAATCAATAGATGTGTCTGTAGTGTATAGAATTATTTGTGTACTTGTGTGATCCTCCTCGTTTAAGCGTGCTCTGACATCCATCATGGTTCATTCTCTAGTCAGCATGAGGTTGATTCTCTCCCTAAATCTGAAAATAGCCATCACTGCACTTGTAGGTCATAAATTGTAGTATATGCCTCAAGTTAACCCTTGAAATCGCACACATCCTCTAGATGGATTTTTTTAACCCCAGGGTTTACGGTGGTTAGCATGTTCGCCTCACACCGCCAGGGTCCCGGTTCGATTCCCGTCTCGGCAATGTGTGTGTGGAGTTTACATGTTCTCCCCGTGCCTTTTTTTCTGGGTTCTCCTGTTTTCCGTAGGTTGATTGATCACATAGGTTAATTGGCACCTTGGAAAATTTTCCTAGTGTATGAATGTGTATGTGTGAATGTGTGTGTGTGTGTGTGTGTGTGCGCCATGCGATGGGTTGGCATTCCATCCAGGGTTTATCCTGCCTTAATGCCCATAGAGGCCTGAGAGAGGCACAGGCTCCCTGTGACCCGAGAGGACATTGGATATAGCAGTAGAAGATGAATGAATGAATGAATCCTGTTCTACTATAGTGATGTGTCACTGTGATAGTTGGGTTCTCAGATTCATCCTGGTATAATAATGCACTTTATGCAAATTCAAACTCTCCAAATGTATCTTGGGATTAGTATACATCTCATTATAGCCACCAGGCAGCCACAGCAGTTTTGGGAATGTGTAAACATTGCTGGCTAAATGCTGCACTGTGCTACTCATTATAACACATTTCATTCGCTCTGTGTGATATGGCACACTTACAATCAAATATCTATTCATTATCATAAATGAGGAGGGAAAAAAAGTCTGTCTCTGTATTCAGCTCACATTCATTCCAGGATTCAGCAGATCATTGAGCAGACTACAATCAGAGATGACGTGAAGAACATGCATAATGCAGAGTATATTGTTATAAAGTCATAGTGATCACCCTATACAGGAATGTAAATTTCTTTGTGTATACTTATGTCACCCCCGAACATTTTATGTATGATAATCCAAAAAATCATTTTCATTTCATTGTTGTTTGTATAATGGGCACGGTGGCTTAGTGGTTAGCACGTTCGCCTCACACCGCCAGGGTCGGGGTTCGATTCCCGTCTTGGCCATGTGTGTGTGTGGAGTTTGCATGTACTGCATGGAAGATCGGATATAGAGGTAGAAGATGAATGAATGAATGTTGTTTGTATATTTAGTTTCATTGTGTCAATCAATACACGATGAATGGAATAAAAAAAAAAATATGTACATTCACCATAAAAGCATTTCTTGCTCTCTATGTAGGAGATTGTAATTGTAAGTGCATTGTACAGTTATATAGTATTTTCATTCTTTGCAGATCTACAGTATTAATACTAAAGAATAGTATATACTAAATCGTATGTGTAAGTATGACATCATCCATAGTAGAACAAGGTTCAAGTTCTGTATCTGACTCTTGGAATATGTGTATAGTGATGTGTCCATACGGTGATTTCTATCAGTCTTATTTTATAAATATGCATAACCCCTTCAAATTTGGCCAATTTGGTTTTTTAAAGCTGCTATAACTAATACTAGCTTCTTCTTTTTCCTCCTCTTTCGGCTACTCCCTTTAAGGGTTGCCCCAGAGAATCATCCTTCCCCACACTACCCTGTCATCCAGATATGCTTTTTTCACCACAACTACTTTTTTTTGTCTTCCCACACTACATCAGCTTAGTATACTATAATGTCTGATTATTTGACTGTTACATATCTGGACAGTGTCTGTTTGACCTATTTCCAGGAGCCCAATCTCAGACTCCTCCATGTTTCCTGCTGGAGGACTATTAAAGGGGCACAGCCAACCATACTCATTGCTGAGTATTGATGTACAAATGGTTTGTTCTTGTTTTGTTTTTTTCCGGGCTCTTTCCGGGCTCTTTGTACTGTTGCACTGTTTTAGCATGCCATGTTTTCATAGATCCCTAGACTCCATGTGTTTTTGAAATAGGACTGCATAGAAAACTATGTTTATGATTGTTTCATGCCTGTCTCAGCCTTTGCCTCATAGTTGGATTATGCCTTTTGTCTTTCCTTGGATTTTGCTGTTTGCTGATCCAGCATTTGGATCCTTTAAATTCTCTTTCCACATCTGCCAAGTCAAGTACAGTATAAACCATTCGTTCAGCAGAATACTTGGATCCAGTGGCTTTCAAGAGTCTCCAGGAAACAATGGACCCAGCTCATCAAATACTAAAACTCTGAGACTCCACCACTGGTGAGTTTGTTCAACAGTTCTGTGAGCTATTGAACTAGCTACATTCAATGACATTGAAAGGACATTTTCCGTTTGGGGCTCGGTGAGCCAATAAAGTCTTGGATGCTTAGAAGGATGAACACAGAACTATATAGACTGTGCTCTAAGGCTAAATGTTCTCCCATTACTGTGGGACAGGCTGAAGATGGTGGCTGCTGTTCCAGGGTTCTTGCACCAAGTTGTCTGCCATTCCAGGTCACTGCCCCAAGGTGTCTGTCTTTCTAGGGTCCCTGCCCCAAGGTGTCTGCCTTTCCAGGGTCCCTGCCCCAAGGTGTCTGGTGTTCCAGGGTCCCTGCCATTCCATGGTCACTGCCCCAAGGTGTTTGCCGTTCCAGGGTCACTGCCTCAATGCATCTGCCTTTCCAGGGTCCCTGCCCCAAGGTGTCTGCCACTCCAGGGTCCCTGCTCCAAGGTGTCTGCTGTTATAGGGGTCACTGCCTCAATGTGTCTGCCGTTCCTGGGTCCATGCCCCAAGATGTCTGCCTTTCCAGGGTCCCAGCACTAAGGTGTCTGCCGCTCCAGGGGTCCATGCCCCAAGGTGTCTGCTGTTCTTGGGGTCACTGTCTCAATGTGTCTGCTTTTCGAGGATCCCTACCGCAAGCTGTCTGCCGTTCCAGGGTCCCAGCCCCAAGGTGTCTGCCGCTCCAGGGTCCCTGCCCCAAGGTGTCTGCTGTTCTAAGGGTCACTGTCTCAATGTGTCTGCTATTCTAGGTTCCCTGCCACAAGGTGTCTGCCGTTCCAAGGTCCCAGCCCCATGGTGTCTGCCGCTCAAGGTCCCTTCCCCAAGGTGTCTGTTGTTCTAGGGGTCACTGCCCCAAGGTGTCTGCCGCTCAAGGTCCCTGCCACAAGGTGTCTGCCTTTCCAGGGTCCCTGCCCCAAGGTGTCTGCTACTCCACTGGTATACAGTGCAGCGGACCCACCCAAGTGCCTCAGCACTGTCCATCGGATAAACTATGCCTCTGTCCTCGGCTCTCCATGTAATGGTGTAATGGCCATTCTTTGTGTTTGGGCTACAAACTGCTCCATGCTCTATCCAGAGCCTACGAGCCAGATCCTGAGCCAGTTCCACCTGTGTCGGCTCCTCCTGCCGAACCCCACGAGTCATGTCTGCCTGATCCTTCAGTGATGTCTTTTGCTTTCACACTGTATTTGGCGCTCTGTGTTGATGTAACCGAACTATATATCCGTGCTCTACTATTGGCTATTTGAATTACAGCATCCGCTATGTAGAGTTTGATTGGAGCTCTGGCATGTCAATCATGTAGGCCAGTCTTTTGATTAGTTGTTTTTCGTTTAACTGTCTCCTCCTACTGTTCTCCGAGCCTCGAAATCTGGCAAAATCTCCCGACCAGGCACCTGCTTAGATTTTATTTCATATATAATTTCAAGATGTGCTTTCCCATTCTTCTTCTTCTATTCTAGGAGACAGTAAATAATGATTCTGGCTTGATGCCTCAGCAGAGTACTAGTTTATAGGAGTAGGTAAAGAATGAAAATCTCAAACTTTTCCTGTTTGTTGTATTATGCCTTTTGTCTTACATTGGATGTACCTGTTTGCTATCATTGACCCTGCCTGACTCTCAAATGAAGCCAGTAATTAGATCCTTTAAATTCTGCCTCTGCATCCGTTATGTCACTACCACACAAAGATTTAACCTTTTCATGTAACGGTGAAACCACTCAGAGACTTATATTTTGTTACGTTATTAAAAAGTATGTAGAAAAATTCTATTTGTGAAGGAACAAAATTACTTAATTACTTACCACACTTAATGAAAATATTTATAAATGGGTAAAAATGAATCCAAGGAGCCTAACTACACATTTAACTTCAAAATGTAATCCATGAATTAATAGCTCTTACAGAAAATGATTATTTCTTATTTATTTTAGTAACATAAGGATTAAATATAAACCATATAGAAAATCCAATAGATTTTCCTTGTGGATTTTCTGTACGTTTTACATGTTGTAACGGGACGCTGCACAGATACACGGAGATCCGGAATTGAACCAAACAGGATTTATTTAAACAAAGAACAAAGGAGACGCCACTCAAAGGAGCGCCCAGACAGGCTAGGGAGCCTTGCGCGCTGCGAGCCGTGGTACGGCAAGTACCGGAGAGCAGGTGAGGCGGCGGACTTGGAAGTCCGGGAAGCGGGAACAAACTGGAACCTGATATGGAGATCAAACAAAAGGTTAACCATTAACATGCATCATCCGTGTCCGCGTCACTAGGTAATAGTTACGAGCCCGGACGGGGATTGTTGGGAATGACCGGGCTTATATAGGGAGAGGGAGAAGGAGAGAGGATGCGGAACAGGTGAGGCCAATTTGGGTGTGTGTGTGGGGAAAAGAGCAGGGAGGAGCGAGGAGAGAGAGGGAACCGTGACACATTTAGTCTAACTAAATAGAATGAATCAGTTAACATTTTTTCCTCCAAAAATTTCCCAAATTGCCCAATTGTTCCTGTATAATTTTTTTCCATGTTGAAAGTATATTGTCCTTTACAGGTTATTATTGTCTATGGTCATGCAATAATTACTAACATGAATAGTGGACAGGCTCGGATACAGGCTCCGCTTCTATTAAATCCTTTCACAGTAGACAACACATAGGAACTACACAATTATCACAGTGAGGGACATACAGAAAGCCATGCAATTGGTGAGCAGGCACAAAGTATGACAGGCAGCGCAGGTAATTGGAAAACAACCCAAGGTCAAAGCAAATAGACCAAACAAGGAACGTAATGGTCTAGAAACGGCAAAGTTTGTGTGTGTGTGTGTGTGTGTGTGTGTGTGTGAGTGTGTGTGTGTGTGTGTGTGTGTGTGTGTGTGTGAGAGAGAGAGAGAGAGAGAGAGAGCAAGAGAGAGTGAAAGAGAGACTGAGTACAGGGATGTCTTGTTATAATGCTTGTTTGAACTAGCCATGTCGGTTTGTTAGATGTTAAAATTTGCATTTCCCTGCTTTGCATAAAACATTTATGCCAAATTATTTGTATAATCTGTAATGAGAACTGAGTACAACATATCTCCGTAGAAAAACAAATCACTACACTTAATTTGAGAGCTTAGCAAATTAAGGTTTTAGAGTGTTAAAAAATGAACAAGAGCGGAATGAGAGGCCATGTGCACATGTGCTTGCTCACACAATCCAGAAGTGCTTAGTAAAACCACAAAAAGTCCAGTGTTATTAAGTAGATCATTATTCACAGTACAATCAGGCTAAAGAACATTCTAAAAGAGTAAACAAGATCAGACAGCGGGTTAAATGCAGCCTGGATCTTTAGTTGAGTCACAAGGTATAGAACAGGGGTGGGCAAACCTTTTGGCTCAGGGGCCACAATGACTTTTAAAAGTGGACAGACAGGGTAGTATTGCATTTAGGTGTGTAGCACCGTAAAATGTTTAGGGGTGTGTGTGTGTGTTCGGGGGGGGGGCTTCAATAGTGCATTAACCTTTACAGTCGTTTCACACCAGGCAGGGATGATTTGGTTTATTATTTGTTGGTTTATCTTGGTATTAAATATTAGTTGATTAATGAAAATGCTAAACTGTGGCTTTTGGATTGAAATGTGTTTCAGAGCCATAATATTCAAATTACTGACAGGAGAAATTCATGACATTGATTATCATGTGATGGGTGATAAGTCCAGCAGCAAGTCAACATTCAGTTGTGGTAATTTTGTTAAAAGAAGGAATAATTGGCTTTAGGAAGGATCTTAAAGACTTTCACAAGTGTCAAATTGTGATGGCTGTGCAACTGGGTCTGAGCATCTCCAAATTGGCAGGTTTGCAAACGGAATTTTTAGCACCTGCCAAAGTGGTCCAAAGGACAACCGGTGTGTCAGTGACCGAATCATGTGAAGCCAGTGCTCTGAAGTGTGTTAGATGACTTAAATCTTTCAGTTTAAAAAAAAAACAAAAGAGTCTCAAATGAGGGTATGAGAGGCAGTGCCATTTTCCCTGTGTGTGTAAAAGAGAAAGAAATGCAGAGAGAAAAAGAGAGAGAGAGAGTGTTCATTGTAGAACAGTAAAAAAAGTGCTTCTTTTTTTTGTGCATTAGTATTTGCAGACATATCGCCTGTCTGTGTGTGCTTTGGTGCTTTTAACAGGCTACACATCCATAACTATATTAAACATCTACAGAGAACAGCATGACAAAAGCGCTCTTCCAGTGAGCCCTTGTGCACTTTTTGATTTTGCTCTACTAGTTCATGTGTGCAGTGTTTGCCCTTTGCTAATGGCCTGATTTATCGCTTCCACAAAGACTGAATAATACCGTATATCCCAGGATTATTTATCAGCCCTGGTTTAAGATCCATAAGTGCACTCGTATCACTGTTTTGATAATGTTTTTATTGCAATTTTTTCCTCACAGGTTTCTCGGCGTTCCCCCAGGAAGAGGTAGTTGCCCATTACGAGGACCTTTACCCTTTGACCTCATCTATACTGACTATCATGGACTGCAGCAGATGAAGCAGCACATGGGCCTCTCCCTTAAAAAGCACAAGTTAGTTTGTGTATGTGTATACAAGTGCGTGTATGTGTGTGTATGAGGTAAATCTATGCTATTAAACACCTACCATGTTTAGATGAATGATCGCTGCAGATCAATGATATAATGTTTCCAGCAATTTCATATAAGCAGACCATTGGAGCCAAAAGAAATAATGAAATAGTATTTCACTTACGTCCCAAAAAGGTTCTTTTTGGAACCCTTACTGAGATTTTGACGAAAAAGAGAACATTATGGATTAGGATTTAATTGAGAATGTAGCTCATCTTCCTTTTTAATTAATGTAATTTGTCTGACAAAAATGGCTCTGTGTGGTATACTGAAATCTTGGCAAACCATGTCTTCATGGAGTGTGTTTTGTGCACAAGGTCAGCTGTTCAACTGACACAAACTTTAGGCTGTACTGTAGATTTTAGAACTGCTTGTGAGATTTCACAGATATAATGAAATTAGGGATTATATTAGAGATTCCATCTGTTAGTAAACCTGCATAAACAATAGGAAGTAAAAAAAAAAGTAGAAAGTAGAAATATTGTGCAAAAAAAGTTTTGAAATTTGTTTAAAATTTTCTTTTGACAGATGAAATTACGCATTATGCACTTATTCCATCAGGCAGTGATTATAAAATTTAGAAAGTGCTTAGCGCAACACCTTGTTGTACATTCAGTTGACATGATTTGAACAACAGCAAGACAATCAAGTCCTCAAAGCAGCTCTGAGTAATGTTCACTTAAACATGGTTTCATTCATTATGAATAATATTTGTGCATCTCATGATCCCTGCTTCATCCATAAACCACTGCAGTCGTAATTCTTGGGTAGCTCTATTAGTGGCTGTCTTGTAGATAATGGAATTGGAAAAAAAAATAATAAATTGTCTCCAGGAGATAAAGTACCAGAATGGTCCCTGATCTGTCGTGTGTATTAAATCCATTTAGTTGTTAGATTCAGGCTAATTCCTCTTTTATTGTGAATAATGTCGCCATTTCAGGGGTATCAAGCTGTATATTTAATTTAATTTCTAATGCTCTGGTACAGTGAGCCTAAGCCATATTTTGACGATATTCAATTTAATTATGATAACAATGTTATAAAACACAACCAAACAGCCATGATCAATTAAAATGTTTACAGTGGGTTTAAATAAAAGTTTAGATGTTAGGGTTGATGCTCAAACAGTTTGCACAACACTAAATTAAGTCTATATTCACAGGTGTTATAATATCCTTCACCTCGTCTCCAAAACCTACATGCGCCGTCCCTCTAATAAACCCATTTCTAATCCGGTTCATCCTCGTCACTCCCAATGAACATCTCAGCATCAATCCACTGTCTCTAAACCATGCAAAATCACAGTCCCATAAACTTTCACTTTCACTCGTGCCGATACCTTTCTGTCATAAATCTATCTTATCACTCTTCTCCACCCACTCCACTGCCTCTGTCTTATGCCTCCTGACTTTCATTCCACTTCTCTCCAGCGTGTACCTTCACCTCTCCAGACTCGTCTCACCTTGCTCCCTACTCTCCCTACAAATCACAATATCATTCGCAAAAATCATAGTCCATGGAGAATCCTGACCTCGTCCATCAACCTGTCCATCACCACAGCAAACAGCAAAAGGACTCAGAGCCAGTTCTTGATGTAGCCTGTCCATATATATATATATATATATATATTAGGGCAATTGATTATAGTATTTAATCGCGATTAATCGCACAATTGGCATGTGATTTACTTGTGATTAATTGCATGTTAATAGCACATTTTCAATGTACCATAAATTACTTTTCATGTTTCTAATACTCTAACTAACTGTAACAGATGCACAGATGTAATTATATAAATTTCTCTCAAAATCTATCTATCTATCTATCTATCTATCTATCTATCTATACATACATGTGTGTATACAAGAGAGAGTGGGGAACAGATTCAGGACATTCAAATGAAACACATATGGGTGATTAATTAATCAGGTAAGCAGACCAATCAAATTAGACATCCGTGGGAAAGTGGTTGGGCAACACTGGTTAAAAGAAAGAGGAATTGGTTGGAGTTCAGTGGTTAAGGCATTAGGCTCTGTACCAGCAGATCACAGGTTATTCAAGGACATCAGGAAGACCCATCAGGAAGGCTATAAGATCATCTCTTATAAATTCCAACTCCAAAGACAAATCTACAAATGAAGGACATTCAGCATGACCACAACCCTTCCTAGTGGACACCTATCAAAACTATCATCAAGTTTTGTGTGCGACCCACACATCACCCCAGACCTCTATGGCAGCATCAGGGATAAATGTACATGCGTCTGCAAAAAAAAAAAAGAACAAAGCTGCCTCTTTCAACTTTGCCAGAATGCATTTAAACAAATCAGAGGCCTTTTAGAAGTCCATTCTTTGCACAAATGAGTCCAAAATGGTCATAATCAAAGCTGCCATGTTTGGAGAATAGCCAACATGGAATTCCTGGATAGGAACCTCCTCCCAACACTAAAGCATGGTGGTTGAAATATGAAGCGTTCGTATTGCTTTTCTGCCTCTGAGCCAGGGCGACTCCATTTTCATTCATTCATTCATTCATCTTCTACCTCTTTATCTGATCTGATGGGAATGCCAACCCATCGCAGGGCACATGCACTCACATTCACACACACATTCATACACTAGGGACAATTTTTCGAAAGTTGCCAATCAACCTACCGTGCATGTTTTTGGACCGGGGGAAACCAGAGAACCTGGAGAAAAACCCCCTGAAGCAAGGGGAAGAACATGCAAACTTACATGGTGGATGCAGGAATCGAACTCCCAACCCTGGAGTTGTGAGGCGAACATGCTAACCACTAAGCCACCATGCCCCTAGTCCCTATGCCCCCCCTTTGATTGGCCTAGTCAGAGACTGGATCTCAATCAAACTGAAACGTTGTGTCTAGACCTGAAGAGGCAGTACATGCGAGATATCCTTCCAACCACTCTCAGCTGTTTTACAAGGAGGAGTGGGCAAAATTTCCCAAAGACTGAGAGACAGATCAGTGAAGACATTAGCTTGTAATGGTTGCAACAGGAGGTGCCACAAGCTACTAAATAAAAGGCTTCACTTACTTGCACATACACTTACTTTTGCACATACTTCACTTAATTGGACATAAATGCTGTAGGCCTTACAGAAAGCCAGTCAGGTCATTGCTGAGATCCAGGAGACGCACCTGTCGTGAGGATTCGCCCAACGCTCCGCAGCCTCATCTCACTCTGCACACTGCATTCAGCCTCCGGACGTTTTAGACAAGAAAGAAATCTTGAAAATGCACTGGTGTAAGACGTGTGTGTTTGTGTCTGTGTGTGTGTTGTGTGCGTGTGTATGTGTGTGTGTGTGTGTTTGTAGTTTAAAACAATCTCATACATGCACACGGAATGGACTCTTGTGTGTTCCCAAACTTTCAAGCAGCACTGTTTATACTATCTGTATTTATGCTTTATATGTTAGAATGAAATGTTCTTATTTTATAACTAACGCCTACACGCCACCTTTTTTTGTTACTTTCTATCAGATTTGATTTGTAGCACTGCTCCCTTCTGGTAATATGAGTGAGATTTTACTAATTCCCGACCAAACACATTAAACAGCTTGTCTTTACATGTCTGACTCATTATACAACAGACAAAAGGTATTCTGTTTGCTTTGCAGTTTACTATAAACAATACTATAGACATGCATGGTATTAAGTGACACATGAGCACACAATACAGTAAATTAGATCATTTGCTTTATACAGAATACAGCAAAGCAATGCAGGGACTTAAACACAGTCTACCAACGTACAACACAAAGTATTATCCACTGAGCCACCACAATGTACAATTGTTACAACCTTTTACTGATTTTTTATTGCTATTAATTCTGCAGCAGACATGGTTCAATCAACGGCTGTTATATAGCTAATTTTGTTGGCTATGAATTACAAGCAAATTAAGAATTAAACAAAAATGCTGTATTATGCACCAATTTATATTATAGTATTATACAGTATTATATAGTATTATATGTAAATTATATTTTCACTGTAAATTTTAAGCTCGGGTGACTATCATATTACGTATTGGCAGCATATTTATATAACAGTGCCCCTTATAAATCAAAAGCGCACTCATTCAAAACCCCCAAATGGGTCTTTAATGCTTTGACTCGTTTGCCAAATGGGAAACGGACAGCTAATGATAGAATCTTTAAGCACTTCATTCTCAGTAATATTAATTATAACGTTCACATTTTTCGGCGAGACTGAATGGTCATGGTCAAATTGAGAATTCAGGGACGTGTGAAAGAGGTCTATGTCTCCGGTTTGAACTTTTGGTCTGAATTCACCACTCTCAATTAATTGTTCTGATATTGTCTTTGTCCTGAGTTATTGGTTCCTCAGGTGGATTTTGCTATCAGTATAACGGTACAAATTGCTGCATTTTTTTGGACTGGACTTTCAGATCAGTGTTTACCTTATCCAATTCATAAAAAAAAAAAAGGTTCATTGCTTTTTCTCAGTACTTTCATTTCTCCTTACAAATGAATTCTCCATGGTAGCTTGAAGATGTGTATGTGTGAAATGTTCTACTGGTATATCTGTATTGAGTTCCCAACATCTGTTTTGCTCTCAGCATCCATATCCTTGTGTCTGATAGATGCCATATCCGGGTGATTGACTCGTTTGGCACTGAGCCAGCATATAACCATGAGGAGTATGCCACCCTGCATGGCCACAGGACCAACTGGGGTTACTGGAACCTTAACTGCAGACAGTACATGACAATGTTCCGTAAGTAGGTTTTTTTTTCTTAATTGTTTTTGTTGTTTTTTTTTTAATGATTACATATATCTGAGCCAGACCGATGTCTCAGTCTGTAGCTCACTGAGCTGCAGCTGCTACTAAGACATGCCCAAGGTGTGTGCTGGCAGTTCAGTGGAATACAATTATCTGAGAATCTGAGCAGGTGTTGGTGGTCACAGCATGCGTGTCTGTATTTTGCTTGTGCCTGAGCCAGTGATTGAGTTGGAACTTTAATCATTTAAATATTAAATGAATAAAGCCTTGACATCTTGCTTTGAAAAAAAAAAACACAGTGCAGTTTGTTTTGTCATTCTATTCAGCTTTGCACAATTATGCTCTCCAAATTATCCTAATGTGTCCTGCATCAGCTTTACACAGTCTTCTCTGTATTGTCTCATGTGTTGCCCCATGACGCAAGCTAGGGCTGCACGATTAATTGGAAAAACAATAATGATCTTGATCCATATATGCGATCTAATTTCTTAAAGGATCATCAAAGAAGTCAGAAAATATAGCCACCTCTGATTCTTCATCTCCCTTTTTATAAAGACTGTCCAGTAGCAGTTAATTCCTGTCATTGTAGGAATTCGCCATTGTCGCTACAACAGAAACCCAAAACACCAATGAAAAACTCAAATACTGCACCACTGCCAACTAGTGTTTTGAAACGCAGAGCGACGCAGAAGTATAAATACTTGCGATGGTGTAAGCTACGTGCTTAAGGCTACACCGTTCCCTTGACGCAGAAGTTAAAAACAACCTTGTTTCTCTGCATTCAGATCATGATCTACGTTCACATGTTATTGGTACTTTTAAAATAGTTATTGGTTGAATATTTTTTCTACTTTAGAACTTGTCCAGTTTTTTTATTATTTTTTCTTGTACTTGAGTGCAATACATTTTTGAGAATTGTGTGTGAGAATCGTGAACTCGTGAATCGTGAATGTACGAATAACACAGCTTAGAAGTTAATCGACAGGAAGTAGAACCAAAACAATTTTTACATCCTTGCCAGAGCCAGGCAGTGTCAGGCAATGTCCTCGGAATTAGGGTAAGGAGAGGCTGGACATTGTCCCTGATAGAGGCAAAGCAGATCTGAGAGGGTTATGAAGCATGGCATCATTTAAGAAAGACAGAATATGGTGTGTCCTCAGCAGAATCAGGATGCAGTGCAATAACCAGAGTGAAGGGCGGCATGCCATACACAATTTATACACAAGCCATGGGTCAATGAACTTTGTGAAGCCTGGAGACAAAAAGACAGCATTGATAATGTCTATGGGCAGAGAGACAAACTTGTTGATCTTTGATATAGAGACAGCCGTCCTCAGCGAAGTCAAGTTGACAACCCTGGCAAAAACCCCAGCCGTCTTTGCCAGGATCAGCAAATAGAGCGACAACATTCCCACCGGTCTAAGGAGGCGGAGCAACAATGTCCTCGCTGAAGTCCGGTGGTGAGGCATTCATGCCTTTCTGTGGAGAGGAAGAACACAATTGCATGAGATTAGCTTTTTATTAACAACTGTCTAAACTCATCATCCAAAATTGTATCTGGGGGTCAGGGAACAGGCAGATAGTGTTAACAAAGGCATATTCATATTCCAGGCACAGGCGTAATTCAAAATCCAGGAAATTAAATTAATCAGAAACATACGTGCTGAACACACTGCCTGGAACTCAATTAACAGAAAAGTAATATATGACCTTTTGATGAGACGTAAGGCAACGTAAGAAAGTATAAGCACGGACCATCAAGTATAATTCTCAAGCTGCAGATTTGTGGTTTGAAAAATAAAATTATTACTTTACTGTGATGAATGCTTATAAAATACATATGAATGTGTTCTTTTCCATCTCACTCTTAAAGCAAAATAAAGTTCATCTCTACTCTTAAAGCCAAATATATATATTATATATATATATATATATATATATATATATATATATATATATATATATATATATATATATATATATAGCTTATAGTAATAGGATAAAAAAGAATAAAGTTTTTCGTCCCAAAGACTCTCCCTTCATGCAACATGTACTGACCATTATAAAAAGCTATCAGTGGAGACTCTTTTCATAAATGTTCAATAAATTATAGGGTTTCCTGTGTGCATTCCAGGTTTCAATAGAAATCTCTTTAAATATAAAACCATTATCTGAATTGTTTCCCCGTACAGCACACACTCCTGACAACTCTTTCATGGGCTTTGTTGCTGAAGAACTAAACCATACCGAGAGGCTTAACATGCAGAGAGAGAAAGTCAACAATATGGCAGTGATCTATGGCAAAGAGGCCAATATGTGGAAGGTAAACGTACAGCACACACACACACACACACACACACAAACACATTGCACAACAGCTAGCATTTCTCATGAATATTTTACCACTGTGAAAAATTCAGGGGCAGTGGATTTATGATTATCTTCCCTTTCATTTCTCACGGACACTCATTTCAGGGCATTGCTTGATGCTTTATACGTCGCAAAGGGCCTGCGGGTGTCACCTCGGTCATGTAAAGCTTCATGACTGATAGGAACATAATGAGCTCTTTTCGCACTGATTGATAGAGCTAGAGAGACACAGGCATCCTCTCGAGTCGCATCTGTTTATGACCGTTATAAATCTGGAGTCGATGGCTGCCGCGGTAATAACTCTCTGATGAGTTGTCAAACGCTTTCACCTGGTAAGTGGTTCCGGATTTAGCTTCTAATGTGCCACTCATCCCTAAGGACTTGAGGCTTGTGTATCATTTTATGGCCACAGTAGGCTCAGCAATTCTAATGGTACACACCGAGATAGATTTCCTTTCAGTGTCTCTTAGACACAATGACAGCATCGCTCTGCGCTAGCATTTTAGACAGCGTACAGTTAGCACCGTGATGCTAATCAAGTTGTGATGAAGAGCAAAGAATGCAAAGTGAGAGACAGAAAGAGAATGAAACATTGTGTAAACATCGCTGGAAGAAGTTGCTTCCTTCTGTTCGTACCAAAAAAGTTGACAAGCAGCCCACTTTAATCTCTTAGAACACGTGTTTTGGCTGACAGGCTTCTAGAGATGAGAAACTGATTTTATTCTGACAGCATTCAGATATTCTCGGCTATTCCAATCACATATCCCACCATCTTTGCACTCAAATGCCCTCACAGGAAAAACTGGCCTGTAGGTCATTCTGTCACTTAATAGACTGATACAATACAGATGTCATTCGACATGATGAGAACATAATTAATCCCTTTCTGTTTCTTTTTATGTTATATGTCCATCTGCTCTTGCTGATGATTCACTGATTCACAGCATGAGGTCAGTGAGATATTTAATAAATTATCAAATGACAGCAATTTGTGCGTAATAGTCTGATGTGCATAAATAGCAAACAGCTAGAAAAATAAATGGGGGAAATTGGGCCTTTAATGCACTGTGTATATTCCATATTCCATTCAGAAAGTATTGACAGTTCACTTTTTTTGTTTTTATGTTGCAACCTGATAGTCATCGATATTTATTTTTATTAATATACACTCACTACTCCACAATGGCAGTGAAAACGTGAATTCTAGAAGTGTATAAAATTATTTTTCATTATAAAAATTGAAATATTACATGTACATAAGTAAGCTAAAAATAAGTTCAGAGATTTTTGTACACTTTGATTAGAGTCTACCTGTGCAAAAGTTTCTTAATTGAACATGATTTGGAAATGCACACATTAGGACCTAATATTGCATAATATATCAGATCTAAAAGCAAACCCTGAGTTCAAAGTAACTGCCTGCAGAGCTCAGAGACAGGAATGTTGGAAAGGTACAGATCTGAGGAAGGCTCAAAAAATTGTTACTGCACTGGATATATTCGCAAGAGAACAGTGGCTTCCAGAATTCTCAAATAGACCAAGGGCGGAACAACCAGGACTCTTCCAAGATCTGGTCACTGGGCCAAAGTGAGCAATCAGGAGAGAAGGGAGGTGACCAAGGGAGGTGATGATGGTCACTCTGATTGAGCTCCAGAGACCCTATTTGGAGATGGGGCAAAGATCTAGTAATACAGCAATCTGGACTTTATGCAACATGGCTAGACGAAAGTCTCTCCTCAGTGCAAAAGCCACAAAAGCTCCCTTGGAGTTTGTCAATAGGCGCCTGTAGACTCTCACACTATGAGAAGCAATGGGTGGTGGTAGCTCAATGGTTGACCTCTGCACCGGAAGATCGCAGGTTCAAATCCCACCACAACCAAGCTGCCACTAGTGGGCCTTTGAGCAAGGCCCTTAACCCTTAATTGCTCAGTTATAAGGATTTGAGCGTCTACCAAATGCTGTAAAGGTAAAAGTAAATGCAATATTCTGTGGTCTGATGAAACAAAGATTGAACCATCTGGTCACAATTCTATCCCAAAATTAAAGCATAGTGATGTCATTGTGATACATCAACATCATGCTGTGGCGTTGGTAAACAACAGAGACTGGATAATTTTTCAGGGTTAAGGGCAGAGTATAGAGATATCCTCAATAACACCGGATCCACTGCACCATCCATGGTCCACCATCCAACCCTAAACACACAGCCAAGACAACACAGGGATAACGGTGTGTATGTGAAACCTGGGCCACAAGACCCAATGCAAAGTGGGAGCTGAAGACGGCAGGTCTCTAGTGTGTACTCATGTTATAGAGTAGCAAAGCCATTTTGCAATGGATGTCAAGAATGTCAGAAATCAACAATCCAAATGTTCAAAACTTATTCCATCATACTCAATAAGACTTTTTTTAATGAAGTACTCAGTGAAGTGTCGTAATACTTAAGTACATGTGATATTCAGGTTTTAAAAAATAAATAAATAAGTCGACATTTTCAGAATTATACTTTACATGTACACACACACACAAACAGTACTATGAAAAACCGTAATGCTGTTTTGAAAAAAAAAAAAAAATTAAAAAGTGTTAGAGCTTGGAGAACCCGTCATGTAATCCCAGATCGACATGATGATTTCATGTTAAGGGGCTTGTGGGTCCAAAACCTTCACTTTCATTCTCTATATGTTTGGGTTTGTTAGTCTGTTGCCTTTGGGGCCACTGATGGTATTGAATGATGGACACGTTTCTTCTTGTTTTCGTAGCATGAAAGACACAATTAATTCCAATCAAATTTCTCCTGACCATATAAGGGAAAAGGATGCTTCCTTTTTCACTGTTGCCTGCAGACACTCATTATTGTACTATTCTCTGGCCCTTCTGCAAATAACATGCCTTATACTACAGCCAAATATTTCAAATTATGACTCATCAGTCTAAAGCTCCAGATGCATTTTTTGTACCACTATTCTTGTGTTTTCGTGCATAGATGAGTCATTTAGTCTCGGTTCTATGTCTGCATTTTGGCAGCTATTTTTCCATAAAACACTTCTGGCCAGACCTCTTCACACAGTAAATGGGTGTACCTAGGTGTCACTGGTTTCCACCAGTTCTTCGGTGATGGCAGTGCTGGATATCTTCCAGTGTTGTGGGGAAGTAAGCATGATTTGTTTTTTGCCTGTTGAATAAGTTTTTTTTGGCTGACCACGAATCAACATTATGTGAGAATATATAGGCAAAATGCATTCACAACTAGTATTACAGATTTGGTTTGATTAGATTTTTCTTGTCTTTGCTCACTTTGCATTACGTATATATTTCAATATAGTATTCGCTCACCAACCTATCTAAAGCATGCTTTCACTCCAAAATAAATTTTTTATGATAATATATATTTGAATCTAAAAATTTACTTAAAGAAATATATTAAATACTTATATAAATATATAACGTAATTGGGTGAATTGTGTATTACTACAATCAGCTGAGCATTCATGTTTGCAAGGGAGCATTAGTAGAGATGTCATTAAATATATTTACTTTTTTCTGATAATCAAATGCCTAATTCTACACCAAAATCAAGCTAAATCAAATGATTTTGCTCGGTGTGTTCTACTCTATTTTGTAAAATGCAGAGACACAGAACCACTCTGCACCTAAGCAGAACTCCAAGAAGATTTTCCAACGTACACCATGATGATTTGCCTGAACTGACATTTCGTTGATGTTTGGGTTGATAATTAACTTAATGGATCAAAGTATCGGTTATAGTAGAGAGAGTAGATGTGTGAACTATGTGTGTGCTACATCACTACTATTAATTAAGCTGGTGTAGTTAATTCTATTATATTTCAAAGACATTATGGTTTTAGCTTTATTCCAGTTCATCAAATATGACGTGTTTTAATAGGTACCCAAGAAAAGACATTTTGTTATAGGTATTGACACTGACCAGGCATAACATTAAAGCCAGTGAAGGGAATAACACCAGTGAAGTGATAATGTCTTTATCATGGCACCTATTAGTGGGTGAGATATATTAAGCAGCAATGCTTAAAATGGGCAGACATGAGGATTTGAATGCACTTAAGAAGCACCACATTATGATGGCTAATAGACTGGGTCAGAGTATCTGAAAACTGCAGCTTGTATGGGGTATTCCTGGTCTGCACTGGTCACTATCTATGAAAATGGTACAAGGTATAGAAAAACAGGGTCTTGGGCTGCCACGGCTCATCGGTGAACATGGGAAGTGAAGGCTGGCGTGTGTGGTCTTGCAAATGAACCACTGTAGCTCAAAGTGTTGAAGGGTTTAATGCTGTTAATGCTTGATGGGTCAGGTCTGTTTTGGCAGCAAAAGGGGGATCAACACAATATTAGGCAGGTGGCCATAATGCTATGCTTGGTTGTTATACACTCTTGCCTAAACAATATGTTATCATTTTCATTTCAATTTCAGCTCACATACCAGCATTGTTTCATACAGCATTTGTTTATGTCCTGCTACCTGGAATGTAGTGTTTTAATGATGTTTTCCACCCAGTGGTATCAAAGTTATACTAGTGACTCATTGTGAATCTGCCCTGTTTTCCCCTGCAGGGGAAAGACAAGTTTCTCACTATTCTGCACCGCTACATGGACATTCACGGAACAGTCTATTATGAAGCCCAGCGGCCTCCAGAAATCCCTGCCTTTGTCAGAAACCATGGTTTATTGCCTCAACATGAGCTTCAGCAGCTTCTTAGGAGGGCCAAGGTATTGTCCTTAGCAAGGCATTGTAATTGTGTGCTTTTAAACATTTTTGAGAGTATACATATGGACCAGTTCTTACCAATGCTCTAATTTCATGCAAAGCATATAGCATAGTTTATATCAAAGCCAAGTACAGTTCATATACTCTAGTTAGTTCCATAATAATAATTAATTCACAGAACATGCATGCAAAACAACATAGAAATGTAAATACTATTATCACCTGAGCACTTGACAAATGTATATATGCGCAATGAGGCGACCAGACAGAATAGTGAATAAATGTGAGAGCTTGATTGAAAACAAGGCATGATGTGTGATGCGTGAGAGTGCGGTCCCATAACGCTCTGGGAAAACAGTTCTTCATAAACGCTACGTGACAGTAGAGAGTCTGTGATCTTCTAAAGACTTTGCCAAAGAATGATGATAACTGGGAGGAGTATAATCCCTTGGTGTGGTGAGTATCCAGAATCCAGCTCGGGGAGAGAGCAAGGAGAATCACACAGAGAGCTGGTCACGGAGCTGGAGAGGAAGCACAGGCAGTTAGATGAGAGAACTAAAATCAAGAGGGGCATCTGGGAGAAGTCCACTATGTGCGTATGATACTGGACAAATTCTGAGGTGAGGAGTGTGCTTATATGTGGTTGGTGATGAGCAGGTTGATGAGGTACAGGTGGTGCCGATTAGTACTCAGGGGAAAACGATTGTTTGTGCAGAGTGATGGAAGAGTCTGATGGATCTGTGACAGCATCCCCCTCGACGGCCCACTCCTGAGGGCCAAAACCCTTAAAGCCATGGAAGCCTACCCCTCCCTCTGGGGGCAGATCAAGATTGGCTAAATGGAATTCTTCCATGAGTGTTGTGTCCATGAGGATGTCACCCCACCTGATACAGGTGCGTTCTTCTGGGACATAACCTTCCCAGTCTATGAGATACTCCAAACGGTCTTTGCAATGTCGAGCCTCTTGTCGCTCCCTGACCTTGTCCTCTGTAGTGTAGTGGAGAGGGGGCTCCTCACCTGGGCCAGATTCTGTGGGGAGAGAAAAACAGGTTCGGGTTTGAGTAGGGAAACGTGGAAAGTGGGATGTATTCTGTACTGCTGAGGAAGCTGAACCCAGTAGGTGACTGTATTGATCTGTTCCAGAATATTGAAGGGGCCAACAAGCCTGGGGCTAAGCTTTTTACTGGGCAGGTGAAGGTGAATGTCCTTGGTAGAGAGCCATACCTTCTGACCTGGTTGATTGTCTGGCACACTGGTCTTACTTCGGTCTGCCTGGCTCTTGTGTCTGCGCACTGCCCCTTGGAGTTGCCGGTGGTTTTCATCCCAGACCCTCTCTCTCTCTCTCTCTCCCAGAACCAGTAGTCCACCTCTGGGACAGCTCTCCAGACCAAGGGAACAGAGGGGATTGGAATCTGAGCACACATTGGAAAGGGGTGAGACCAGTGGTTGGTTGGTGCCAGGAGTTCTGGGCATATTCGGCCCAACCCTGGTTCCAAGTGTTCCTGGTGTTCCAGGAACTGGTTCCAGGTGTCCTGGTGGGCCTGACAGAAGGTACAGAGGATTCACCCTACTTCATGGATCTTTCTGGTGTCTGCCATGACCACAATAGAGGCAAAGTGTCAATATTGTCCGCTCAGCTGTGGATAAGCGTCCACTATCCACCTGCATTGGTTTGGGGCTGGTTCTGTCAGGATCTCCCGAGCGGGGTTCGCGGTGTGCACTTCCGGTTCCGTGGCGCGCACTTCCGGTTCGGCGGCCATCTTGCCGGTTTTCCCGCCGGGCTCCTTATTTAAGGAGCTTGGAGACAATGACAGATTGCCGGATTATTATGCTGGATTTCTGCCCCTGAGACCTCTCTAGCCATTGCCTGGTCCTGCTTTCAGCTCCTGTCCTGACCTCCCCTGGATTATGTTTGACCTTCTTTTGGACCTCGGTTTGTGTTTTTGGTTTTTCCCCTTGTTCCCCTCTTTCCTGGCTTTTGGATTTTGAACTGTTTTTTGTGTTTGGTTTTGCTCTTTGTTGTTTTGCCTAGCCCTTTTAAAGACTCTTTATTTTTAACCCTGACTTGCACCTCTACATTTGGGTCCCCATCACCTGCGTTCGCTGACAGAATAATCCGGCCAAACATGGACCCAGCAGGTGCACACGTGCCAGGTTTTAATTTTGATTTCACGGGCAACACTAAGATGAGGAGAGAGACAGACTTGATGATGGAGGACATCAGGAGACGGCTGTCTCTTCTGCCCCAGACTCTTGTTGGGGGAGCGGTACAGCCTCAGGCTTTCGGCCTGGCTGGTGCCGAAAATCTCAACGCCGTCCGGGAGCGCATTCAGCGCCTCCTCCCGAATCCACGACAGCCTGCCGAGCACCAGCCTCCAGCCCTCCAGCCCGGGGGCCCGCCGCCGAGCACCAGCCTCCAGCCCGGGGCGCCGCCGAGCACCAGCCTCCAGTCCAGCCCGGGGCGCCGCCGAGCACCAGCCTCCAGCCCGGGGCGCGCCGATCCAGCCCGGGGACGCCGCCGAGCACCGGACCCCTCAGCCCGGGGCCCGCCGCCGAGCACCGACCCCAGCCCAGGGCGGATTTCGCCGCCAGCACCGGATCCCAGCCCGGGGCGCCGCCGAGCACCGGACCCCAGCCCGGGGCAACCGCCGAGCACCACCGAACCCCCAGCCCGGGGCGCCGCCGAGCACCGGACCCCAGCCCGGGGAGCCCGCCGAGCACCAGAAAAAGCCCCAGCCCGGGACGCCCCGTCCCAGCTCCGAGCACCAGACCCCAGCCCGGGCGCCTCCCGAGCACCGGACCCCCCAGCCCGGGGTGCCGCCCAACTTAAGGGCATCGCTGCACCTTGGACTTCAGCCCCCAGGAGGCTCACCCTGCCGGTTCGTCTGGCCGTTCCAAGTGGCCAAGGTCTTCTATCCAGTGGCGGTTCAGCTCAAGCCCCGCTTGCTCCGCCACTGGCACGTGGCCTTCCAGGTGGCCAGGCTCAATCGGGGCATGTACCGGTACGTCCCGCCTCCAGACCCCCTCCACCCGCCCAGGGTGGGTTGCGAGGCGCTGCCTCTTCTCCTGGCTGCGTCTCTCTTCTTGGACAACAGGCTCAATTGGGCCGTCGGGAGCCGGCCCTGGAGGGGGGGGTACTGTCAGGATCTCCCGAGCGGGGTTCGCGGTGCGCACTTCCGGTTTCGCAGCGCGCACTTCCGGTTCGGTGGCCATCTTGCCGGTTTTCCCGCCGGGCTCCTTATTTAAGGAGCTCGGAGACAATGACAGATTGCCGGATTATTATGCTGGATTTCTGCCCCTGAGACCTCTATAGCCATTGCCTGGTCCTGCTTTCAGCTCCTGTCCTGACCTCCCCTGGATTATGTTTGACCTTCTTTTGGACCTCGGTTAGTGTTTTTGGTTTTTCCCCTTGTTTTTCTTTTGGATTTTGAACTGTTTTTTGTGTTTGGTTTTGCCTTGTTCCCTATTAAAGACTCTTATTTTTAACCCTGACTTGCACCTCTACATTTGGGTCCTTATCACCCCTCTCGCTGACAGGTTCTGGAAGGATTGCAGTCTCCAGTCGGAGTGGAGGAAGTGCTACAGTGCTCACCATCTCTTGGGCGCAGGAGTGCATGCATGTAGAGACGCTATCTGCTGCGAGAGTGTGAAATTTTTATGTGCATAATGCGAAGTCCATATGTGCATTCGATACCGAACAGTGCTGAGAGTGCTGTTCTTATATGTGGTTGGTGATGAGAAGGTTGATGAGGTGCAGGTGGCGCCAATTAGTACGCAGGCGAAAGCGATTGTTTGGGCGGAGTGGCAGAAGAGTCTGTCAGACCCATGACAATATTCACAATCTTGAAGTTAATTTATATCTTTCTTTTTTCAGCTGTTTGTTGGATTTGGCTTTCCTTATGAAGGTCCTGCCCCTTTGGAGGCGATTGCCAATGGCTGCATTTTCCTTCAGCCTAACTTCCATCCACCCCGTAACTCTCTCAACAATGAGTTCTTCAGAGGGAAGCCCATGTCTAGAGAGGTGTGTCCTGACTGTTCAGAAAAATGTGTATGTAAAAGAGAAAAAGTATCAGTATATGTGTAAAGTATATGTATTATGTATATATGCCTAATACCTAGTGTATATATATGCCTAGTACCATAAGCTTTTAAAGCTCTAAATACTTGTGGTCTTCAAACTGAAAACTTTTCATTCCAATTAAGCACAAGCCACATCTGATTCTGCCTTTTTAATGGGTTATGTTAGCATTTAGTAGACACTCAGGTGTGGCTTCTACTTAGACTGAATAAAAACACCCATACTAGCTAGCTCTAGATAAGATTAGATACCTCTGACTTGCATCTAGAACTACATGTGCTGTTATGCAAAATGAAAAATACTTTGTGTCAAAATAGATTTTAGCATCTAACTGCACTGTAGTAAATAAAATAAAGGTATTTTAATTTAAACAGTATTTGGCAGAGGCTCCTATTCAGAGTGTATTAGAAAAAAAAGTAAGAATGTTGCATTTATAGAGTATTTGTCACAAACACATTATAGCACATTCAAATTCTTTCTTCGCATATCCCACCTATTTTAAAGCTGGGGTCACCCATTATAGAGCACCCCTGGATCACAGATGTTTAAGGGCCTTGCTCAAGGAGCCAAGAGTGGAAACTTGGATATGCTGGGGCTTGAACTGCTGACCTTCTGACCAGTAGCCAGTGCCTTAATCACTGAGCTACGCCCTTCTCTGTGCCCTCAGCACCGAGTTACCACTGGTCATGATACCGTACATGCCCTGTTAACAACCATAACAGCAGTTTTTGCCTGTCATTCTTACTCATGGTTATCAATCTTTTCAAGCTCATATTACAGCATTACTTTTCTCACATTTTATCAGGTGTCTTCTCAACACCCATATACTGAGCAGTACATTGGCAGACCACATGTCATTACCGTGGACTATAACAATTCAGAAGAAGTTGAGGCATCCATTAAGGAAATCCTGAACACTAAGGTAACCTTGAATTTAATCAAAAAGTGGAAACTTCTACAAAAAAACAATTATAAACCTCACAATTATCAGTGTTATTTATTTGACCATTTAAGGTAGCTGTAGAAGAGGTTATTTAACACAATTAATCCTTTTAAAATGTTTGAAAGTGCTTATAAAGTTATATAAAGTTTAAAGTCTCCCACACAAAGAATCTATAAGAATATTAAAGTCTGTTAGAGCATCATATTCTAAAAAAACAGATAAATACTGAATAAGTCAAATAAAAAAGTACACGTTAAACATATATTTTTATTACATTCTTAATACATTTTATTACATGTAAATGTACATACAGCTTTATTATATAGTTAAATTGTTATTTTATATATAATTTTATTTAAAATATTTGCCATAGAGTGGCCACCAAATTTTGGCCTATATCTGCATATTATGTGATTTTGCCTACTTTGTTGCTTGTCCTTTTATTATGCTTGTCATTTTTATAGAAATGCAGTTTTCTTGTTCATTTGTACATTGTCAATATATTGCCTTTTTTGTTTTTGTGAAATTGCGAATGAATCTGACTCAAGGTTATACTATTTATTATGTATTATGTTAGTAAACAGGAAGATAAGATTTGCCTATGGCACATCCAATGAGGCATAATCCCGGTGCACCAGGGACTCTTAGAATCTGCACCCTGGGTCGTTGCATTTTAAAGCAGAGTAAATATTGGTTTTCTCAGCTTAAAATATGTGTCCTTCTGGGAACACATGGCTTCCAACCAATGCTGATAGTAGTTGACTGTGTTCCAAATATTGTCTTTGCTGGAGAAGTGGCCGTTACATCAATCACTTCTCGGATGCTCGATCCATCTTCCCCACAAGCAGCAAACAATCAATTGATCCTCCTCTCCAAAGTATAACTTCAGTTGGGTGTTCCCAAGTGTGTGTAGACAGCCAAACACTATGGTTAACATTGGATCAGCAGCATTTCATTTTGGATAGCCTACAAATTATGCCTAAAGGCAATGGTAATACTCTATTATGTGCTGATATAAAATAGCTGGTGCTGTGTGCTTAAATCTCCCCATAATATAGCAAGTATTAAAAACAGTTGTCCGCAGCCCACACTAATTAATTAACCGATAAAGCACCTGCATGATATTTTAGTGTGTAATAAACATTTGTTATTACAAATGACAGAGAAAGAAGGTTACTTTTGACTTCCTTTTTTATTCCCTAAAAAAATCTAAGAATATCTAAGTATTAAACTATCTAAGAAAATTATCCCAATGAAGTTGTGTGAAATGCTGTATGAAGTGTGACATTGTTACATTTACAATGAATTTATGTTGAAAAGTTCTTTCTGAGCCATTTTGTTTTCAGGCATATGCTCTAATGTGTCCATTATTGTAGATTTTGAATAAATCAATCGTCTTTTGGTCTCTGTATGTGTATTCAGGTAGAGCCCTTCTTACCTTATGAATACACATCTGAAGGGATGCTAGAGAGATTAAATACTTATATCCAGCATCAGGTATGCTTTCTGTCTATTTAAAAAAAAGACACAAAAGATACACACAAGATGAAAAAAATCAATTTGTCATGAGCTAACTAATTCCTTTTATTTTTCCTGCGCACAAAGGATTTCTGTCGCATCAGCCCCCCATTTCCATCAGCCAATGAGTCTAAACAGTGGCCAGGGAATCCTCCAAACCCTTTCATCCTCTTGCCCAACACCTCAGGTGTAGTATGGGCCTCAAATGTCAGTGCTCCAGCGTCTTGGCCCCCTCTCAGGGCTCTGAGGCTGTTCCTCAGTCCTGAAGCATCATCGTGTGTGAAGACATGCCAAGATGCCGGTCTCATCTGTGAGCCTGCCTTCTTCCCTTTCATTAACAATATGGAGGCCTTCATTGGGTAAGCATTTTAATGCACATGTTGCTTTTAATATATGGTTTAAAAATATATTAGTTCCATTATATAGTTGATGTAGCCAAAAATAGCAGAAGCTTTAGCTGACTAATCAGAAGTTTTAGTTGAATCTCAGATACAATTTTGTAAAAGACCGTAATTTCCATCACCTTCATTTGACACCGTATCCTTTCGTCCATTTACAACATCATAGACACATATACTGATCACTTAAAAAAGTTTCCAATGAGCTCCAGCTTTTACAACCTCGACCACAATCCAATAACGCTTCTCATTTTATCTTCTATATCAGTCTCTAACTTTGTTTTTTATTTCCATTACTTGTTAATAATCCTATCCTACTCCTCTAGCAAGCACAATAATAGTCCTCTCACCTAAAGAGAGCACTTTTTTTCGGGGACAGAAATATATAATCTACTCTAAAAGGGGATATGCATTTCATCCCAACCATTTCACACTCAAAAGTGAAGTTAGGTGAGTGGGATAATGCAAAGAAAGCATCCCTGCAAGTTACAGGCGCCACTGGGCAGTGATCCATGACAATCAGAGACAGCTGCTAAAGTGGGAAAGACAATCCCTTAGTGGAGTCTTATATTCAACTTAACAGTTTTGTCTTCACTTTTGCAAGCATAGAGAATGTCCATTCTGGTTTGAGGAGAAAGAAAGGCTACAAAGAGGACCTCTCTATTCAACCGTGGTAAATAGAAAAGCATTGGACAATACACATCACTTCAGACTATAAGCATGGGCTCCAGTTGCAGGATTCCTTCTTCTGTCCATGAACAGAACGCTGAAGCCACAGTGGGCTCAGGTTTACCAAGCTGGACAATTGAAGAGGTGAAAAACATAGTTGGACCTCATGAATCTTAATTTCTGCTGAGGCACGCAGATGGTAGGGTCAGAATTTGGAACTATTAGTATGAATCCATGGGCCCAACCTGGCAGCATTGTTTCATTTCTGCTGCAGATGAGATATAGCCAAGAATCACATCCAAGTAATGAGTGTTGCACTTCCAATTCACATCATATGGGATTAGACTGTCCAAACTAAATGTGTTAGTGATTCTAATTGACAGGCTAGAGCTGAAGCCAAATAGAATGGAAACTGTAAATTGGCCAATGTCAGTGTCTTTTGTTGATCTTAACCAATAATCCAGACCAGAAATATGTGCATAGTCCATTCAGAAAACCTGAATTTGATCTTTCTAAAAGGGAACAAGATGTGGGCAATAAAATAATGTAGCTTGTTTTTGCAGGAGTGTAATATTTACTTCATACCAAAATAAACTTTATGCTTGCACCACATGACATTAATATATACAACAAGTTTACAGGAAATAATATTTCGTAGCAAGTATTGATAGCTTTGAGGCAATAATAGGAGTCTTCATCCAATACAATATCGTTGATGCACTGTTTTCCAGTGTTTTCCACTGTTTTCCAGTATGTTGAGAATATCTAAAGGGCTATGCAAATAGCTGATTTTGTGACAAGGGATTTTTTTTCCTTCAGAACATTTAAAGTATTTTCGTTTCTATAGGGTTGATGTTCAGTGTGAGGCTTTGGAAATGGAGATGAACCATTTATTTCCAGCCGTGGCTGTCAAGGGGAGAGAGTGTTTCTTGCAGAAGGAAGCACTCTTGTTCAGCTGTGCTGGGATCGGCACCAAACATCGACGCCTTTGCCCCTGTAGAGACTTGACCCGGGGACAGGTGGCGTTGTGCAAGGATTGTCTCTGAGATCTTTGTTAACTAAAAATCAGATCTGGAACACGAAAAGGCGATAGAAAGGCATCCAATACGCATTAATCACTGACAAACTAATCCACTCATGCCTGAATACAATGGATCCCTCAGTAAATGGCAAATAGAGAGGCATTTCATTGTTGAGATTTGAAGTAAACATTAACAATTGTCTACAGTTTCTAGTCTGAGCTTGAGGATCTGAACTGCATAAGAGGGTATATGTATTTCTTTTTTATGAATATGGCCAAAGCAGCTATTTTTCCACAGTTATTCTTTAAATATTGTTATATCCAAATGAAATCAAAGCACTGAAACAACTGATAATGCTGATTTTTATAAACAAATGTGGCATATTGTGTGTGTGTGTGTGTGTGTGTGTGTGTGTGTGTGTGTGTGTGTGTGTGTATGTACTGTTTTGTGGTATCATTGTGGTAAGATTTATAATTTATTTGTTTTTGTTTTTATTTAGAATTATTATATTATCAGAAGCCAAAACACATCCTGAACACAGTTATTAATATGTATTCATATTAGTATATGTTTAAATCTCACCCATAATTACCAAGCATACGCATGGAACAACTTTTCTGGTGACAAATCCAAAAAACTCTAAGCTCAAACAACTTAAATGATGAGCAAATTGCAAAAATTACAGCTTTTCAGAGGCAGAAGGAAACAAAATGTAAGACTCACCTGTATACCAATATCTTTTTTTAAACACTGTAACAGCACAGAAAAGATGAAGACAAATTACTAAAAAGCTGACTTAAGTCAGGAAGAAAGATAATGGCATCAAGGACATGACGCCGAGAAGCTCATTGTAAATTGTTTTCAAGTGGTTCTGCTGACGTCCTGAACTGCACAGCAGGAAAAGAAGATACTTTGGAAAATGAAACCATTTTTTGAAACAGCGTTTGTGCGATCATGTTAGTCTTTAAACCTTGTTACCCTCATGAGCCAGTTGAGTAACACGTTTGTTTACATTTTATAGTTGCATGCAGCATACGCAGCAATTTTTGTCATGATTGAAACATTTAATTTGTCTCAGTTTGAGTGTCTGGCATTTTTTAAATAATAGTCAATTAGCTAAACTTCTCAAAGGTAATTCTCTATTTTGTTCTCAGTCCCTGGTGTAGTGGACTAGTATGAGGATGATGTGATTTTGAATGACACTACAAAGCACGCTGATAGGGTGGTCTGCAGATGATGTCCTACTGAACATGCATATAAATGAGCTATCTTAACTTCACAATACAATTCATATCTAAGTACGGATGTGGTGGTGGTATAATATGTATAATTACATATTATACACATTATATATATATATATATATATATATATATATATATATATATATATTAGGGAGCATAAGAAGGATATAGCGTACAGCCTTCTACAATCGAACACTGAGGCAGAATTTATAAAGTAAGTCTAATATCTCCATGATTTGATTCATTTTGTGTGTGAAGTGTAAGATGTAATGTTCATGGGGTTACTTGCATAAGTTTTGCATAAGCCCATTATGTCAGACATGAAACTAAATATATTATCTACTATGCTTAAAGGCTCATCTGATGACAATTTTTATGAGAAATTGACATGAAACTCAGTCAAGTTACATAACTCTGTAGACATGAGATTGTGTTGAAGTGTTCAGGGCTCACTTATATCAGAATGCAAAGTTTCAAACTTTTGGTTGCAATAGCATTAATGAGTTTATTTGTTTAAAATATATTAAAACAGAACAGAGGGCATATTTGTACATACAGTGAATTAAGTAAGTGTTTGCATCTGTCAGGCCCAAATGTTGCAGGTATTACCGGTACTGCACCAGCATGGTATAGTTTATATCTGTCTGATAGATCACATTTTACCTTCACTGGCAGATAAAACACCTCCGGTTTGGGGAAAAGTTCTCCACCAATTTTTTTTATTATTAATGGAATATAATAAGTACAAATATATTCACCATGTCCTCCATACCCATTACATCCACCCATTGCTCATTATCTAGCTATAATGATATGATTTCTCGCCTGGCTAACTAATAATTTGATAAACGGCTCTATCTTTTTTCCCCCCTTGTGATATTGGATTCTTTTACTTTCTCACTTTTACATTCTAACATTTTTCCACTCCCACTCTTTTACCTGAATGGCTGCAAGGTGATAAGTATCCTGTAATCTTATTTTAAGTATTTTTTCCCTGATATACTAATCTTGTTGGCTTTAGTTCAACAAGAAATCCCTGATTTTATTTTCTGTTCGGGCTAAAAAAGAAAATATTCAGAGTGAAAATTAAAATTCCAACAAAATGAATTATAATAAACCTAACTAAATAACAGTTGTATATGATGTTTTCCGATATATCACCCCTGAAAGTGTTTTAACACAAACCTATGCAATTCATGTAAATTGATCCAGCTGTTATGTCATCATAACAACAAAACAACCTGTGGACAAGCCTCCGTAAAAACATCAAGTCGACATGCTTTCTGTTCTGGAAGAGATGAGGACGACTTTTTCTGTTTCTATAATATGCTTCTTTTGCATGATTCTAAACAGTAATTTAGTCATTGTTTATAACATTAAGGTTTGTTTTAAGTAATGTTTTATATGTGATGGTGTTTATGGCCAAAAACATATATTTAATTTAGATTTATATAAATGTATTATTTATAAATGAGCAAGTTTACATGCCATATTGTGTGTTTGTGTGTGTTGGTCTGTGTGTGTGTGTGTGTGTGTGTGTGTGTGTGTGTGTGTGTGTGTGTGTGTGTGTGTGTGTGTGTGTGTGCGCGCTTCGTTCACGTAAAAAAGAATGTATCAAGTGATTTCATAAAAAATAAAATTCCTTTCAACTTGCCTTTTGTACTGATTTTCAGGATATTACCAGAATGGTACCTACACTATACAGGTACCTACAATATACAAGATTTGTCTGTGAACATCCCATTTCATATTTAATCTCCATTTGCTATTATAATAAACACCACTCTTCTGGGAAGATTTTGTTTGTGGTTGTAGAGATTTGTGATTCATTATATCACAGGTGTATTAGTAAAGTCATTGATAAAGACACTGGTATAGGGTGAGGACCCCGGGGGAGGGGGGGGTGTAGTCTGCGTTCTAATTCATCTAAAAGGGTCTTCATTGTTCAAGGTTAAGATCAGAGCTTTATAACAGGCCACTCAAGATGTTTCACTCCAACCCATGTAATATTCTAAAATCTGGCAATGTGTACAGAATCGTTGTTATGCTGGAACTGGTTTTGGTCTCTTAATTCAAATGATGAGAAAATGAAATGCTAATGCAACCGCAGACATCCTATACAATTGTCTAAACTTAGCTTCCTGCGCCAACGCGAATGGCAGCCCTTCCATTTGCTCCGTCTGTGTGTTCTTTTCTTTTTTCTTTTCTTCTTTTTTCTTCTTTTCATCTTACTATGGACATGGAATACCTCTCTCAACAGTCCAGTTGTAATGTATGTATGTATGTATTTATTTATTTATTTATTCATTCAAAAGAAGCGTCTTATCCGTATGTCTGTATATAACAACTAATTTTAACTTCTGGTTAGCTCTAAACATTAACCTGTTTATAATGACTGTAAGTAAATATACAAGTATAATAATATACATATATAAATATATAGTATATAATATATAAAGTGTATAATATACACAATGCCAAGCTGCCACTCTTGGTCCCTTGAGCAAGGCCCTTAACCCTCTGTGGTCCAAGAGCACCGTAAAAATGGCTGACCCTGCGCTCTGACCCTCATTTCCAATATATGCAAAGAAAGAAGTCATACAGTCATACAGTTCTGCTCGAAAATTTGTGGTTTTATGTTTTACCTTGATTTTCTTATTTTATCATCACCTGCAATTTTATAAAATAAATATCAGGTGTATGTTTATCAGTTACATATGTTTGTATAGAGGGGATTTTTTAAGTAGCAAAAAAACTACTTGAGAATTGAATTTGTATGTATGTGTACAAGTAAGTGAAGCATTTTTTTGCAGCCATTACTTCAACCAAACGTATTCTGTAACCACTGATCAGAAATCTGATATATAGCGACCCCTTCAGGTTTAGCCATAACATTTCAATTCGATTAAGATCCGGACTTTGACTAGGCCAATCAAGAGTGTGAAACTTCTTTCTTTTAAGTCATTGCTTGATGGGTTTGCTTTCGGCCCAGCTTTGTCTCTCTGACTGATGGCAGGAGATTCAACAAAAGGAAGTGTTGATAGGTCTGAGAATTCAAGTTTCGTTGAGTAATATGGAGTCCAGAACAGAACAGCAGCACCAGACCTTCACATTTCCACCACCATGCTTCACTGTTGGGAGGAGGTTCTTATCTTGGAATTTGGTGTTGGCTTTTCTCCAAACATGTCTGCTTTGATTACAACCAAATAAATCTGTTTTGGATCTGTGAAGGATGCTGATTTGCCCAAATGCTTTCTGGAAAAGTTAAATCGGGCAGCTTTGTTCTTTTCTGAGAGCAGAGATTTCTTTCTAGCAACCCTGCTATAAATGTCACGTCTGTTCATTTTTCATCTGATTGTAAATGCATGTACATTTACCTCAGATGCTGCCAGAGAGGTCGGAAACTCTCTAGAGGCGATGTGTGGGTTGGCATTTATCTTATATTTATTTTTCTGGTGCTTCTTGATTATTGTTTTGATTGACGTCCACTTCTAGGCAGGTTTGTGGTCATTTTAAATGCCTTCCATTTGTAGATCATTTGTCTTACTCTTGGAAATGCTCTTATAGCCTTCCCCAGGCTGATGAGTATCACCACTTTCTTCCTGATGTCCTCAAATTTCTCCTTTCATCTTGGCATGGTTTGACTCCTTGGCACTACCAAGGATGACCATTGGTTGATTTCTTCTCTCTTTTAATCAGTGTTGCCGTACCACTTTCCTAAGGATGTCTAATTTGATTGGTCTGTTTAACTGATTAATTTGGGTGATTCATTCATCAGTTAATCAAACCAACCAAATGTGTTTCACCTGAAGTGGGTGCAAAATGTCAAATGTCCTTCCAACCTCTCTCAACTGGCTGCGTTCTGCAAGGAGGAGCGTGCAAAAATCCCCAAAGACAGAAGCGAGAGATGGCATTTAGTTGAAGTAATGGCTGCAAAAGGAGCTGCCACAAGTTACTTACTTTTGCATTATTTACTTTTGCACATACAAACATTCAATCGTTCATGTGCTTTTTTGGCTACTCTAAACAAACATATGCAATTGATTAATTGATCCAATACATATACAATTGGTTCAATACATCTGACATTTAATTTTTAGAAAGCGATGATAAAATAAGAAAAACAACAGAGACATTATAAAGGTAAAAATAAACAGGTACAAAGATGTAAAAACAACAGAAAATGTTTGATGTCAAAGTCAACTAAACCCTAATGTGAAAGTAAACCCTAATACTGCCACACTATTATAAAGCTGCACTGACAGCCAGAAAGAAAAAGGTACACAATTTACTGCTTGTCAAGTCAGTGCTAACCTGCTCTGAGTCTGATTTGTTTCTTACATGATATTAAGTCTCAAGCCAATTATCAAGCCAATCAAAACTTTACAATTTTTCAATAGATTTCCACCAGAAAAAAGGACAAATACAGTTCATACAAAGCTCAAATTCTATTTCTCTAACAGTTTTCCCTTTTAAATAATGTATAGTTTTATTTTCTAGTTGTAATTAATATGATTTGTTTTTGCTAACCTACATTATTTTTGGACCAAGTTTTAATAGTTCAAGATCATGAATGAAAATGCAAATGTTAAGCTGAAATCTCATCTTCTACCGCTTTATCCGATCTTCACTCGAGTCACGTGGAGCCTGTGCCTATCTCAGGCGTCTATGGGCATTAAGGCAGGATACACCCTGGATGGAATGCCAACCCATCGCAGGGCACACACTCACACACACATTCATACACTAGGGACAATTTTCCAAGGTGCCAATCAACCTACCGTGCATGTTTTTGGACCGGGAGGAAACCGGAGAAAAACCCCCTGAGGCACGGGGAGAACATGCAAACTCCACACACACATGGCTGAGACAAGAATCGAACCCGGATCCTGGAGGTATGAGGCAAACGTGCTAACCACAATAATACATATATATATATATATTTATAATAAGCGTAATAGTAATATATATATATATATATATATATATATATATATATATATATATATATATATATATATATATATATATATATATATATATATATATATATATATATATATATATACTGTATATATGATGTATGGCTTGTACACATATATATAGCAGTAAAACACACAGATGAATGAGAACACTATTGTACATACAATTTCATTCAATTCAGTAGTATAGCACTATTAAATGTAGCAACAACATTGGCAGCAATATAAGCAGAAAAAAATCATAAATGGTAGGTATGTAATGCAGAAATGTAAAGTGCTACTGAGTCATGCTGCATTATTTGAATAATCCATGCAACCAGTGGGAAGCAGCTAGGTTTTGAACTGTAGTTCTATGTGTTGGAATCACTGAGGCTTCTATTACTTCTATATGACAGATTGCCGAAGGGGTGAAGTGTCCGTGTGAGGAGTCAGATGGAACTTCCACAATGCTGATGGCTTCACAGGTGCAACATTAATTATACAAATTGCTGCTGGTGTCTAAAGAAACCCTTTTCAACTACTTACAATTCACATCAAACTGTTGTTGTCAAAGATTTTTCAGTTCTCATACCAAGTGATAAAACAGCTGGTCAGGACACTCTATTTTCTCTCTAAAGAAGCTGGTCAGGATGGGAGTTGTGCAGTTTGTTTTCCTCCAACCTCAAGGGAAATAAATAAATAAGCTAAAGATCCTTCGAGGACATATAGGACCGATTGTGTTGATGCCCTAAGAATGGCTTCCCTCATGGGCACACGAAGAATTGCTTCTCTCCACAGTTTTTCCGTTGATGTGCGGTGATGAGCAGTCTACTTGTGTCACCCAGAAGTTAACATCATCTCTTTTGTCTCATTAACATTAACAGATTCTTGCTTCTAAATCATTCTAGAATCTGCTGCACATCTTCCTGGAATACTGACACTGTTGTTACTGATGATAACTGTGTCATCGGTGGCGTCATCACAACTTGGCTGAACAGTCCTGAGTCATCACTGAAGAAAGTAGTTGGCTAAGCACCCGGCTCTGGGGAACCCCACGGTTCGTTATGGTGTTGGAGCTGAAGGTGTTGTCAATCCTAATAGACTGTAGGCTAACCAAAACATGCTGGTAGTTATTTAGGCAAAATGCAGGCAATTATTTTGACATAGAGATTACGTTGGACTTAAGCACACAGGAAACACTGTGTCAAGATATCTGCAAGGACACCAACAAACTGATCAGCTAATTCCCTTTGCATGTGAAACACAAAGAACAACATAGGGGTTACTTTTAGAACTAATACATTCAAGAAAATGTAGCGATTTCAACTATTCAGATGCCGTCCTCATGTGTCGACGAGTGACATTTGATTCTTTTATACATATTTTATTCATACTTCATTAAGTTAGAGCATGTGTAATGGTGTTTCTCTTGTATTAGCATGATTTATGGTATGATTATAATAAGCTTCTTGTCATCTAGGAGATGGCCTATTTTGCATCAACCATGTAAAAAATTTGCCAAGCAAACTTCTAATTTCATATAATTATGTACTTTTCAAAATGTAGTGTTCATAATATCTGATTTTATCTAACGTCTTAGCTTTCCATTGAAATACACATTGTTAAGAAAAGCTCTTTATTTATAAACGTATTATTTAAGGAAAGACAAGACAATACATTTGAGGGTTAATTGAGATATTAACGGAGCAGTTAGTCAAAATGATAAGAATGAAACACCAAGGGTTACCATATAGCAAATTAACATTTCAGCTTTTCCATATAATGGCGCAAAATAACAGATAAATACATCTGAAACTTGCTTTTAGAACATCTCAATCTTATGAGTCAATCTTAATAAGGTTGTAGCTCTGCAGAATTTATGAATGCTTAAAATGTATATTAACACTACAGTTGCCTGTTTAATCAACACTTTATATGTCAGTTTTCAAGTTCTGTATAAACTATGAGCAAATATAGCAAGGTTTACGACATTGTTAGAGAAGAAAAATGTTCTTTTAACAAAATAAAATATGGTGAATGTCTGTCAGGTAAAACGGGGTAAATTAATGTTTTAGAAAGCTAACATTAAAAGAATTCCCTTGACATTATAAAGACTCCCATTGACTTGTGTTTTATTGCATTTCAATCTGCCAGGGTTTGACCTAACAAACTAGCTCAAATGCTGCCTTTTATTAGCCGAGTAGGTGACCAGGCTGATATTAGCAGAGCAAACTATGCATGTGGATAAGCAATTGGATTTTCATATTCGAATATTTTGGACGCTTTCTGCTTGTTAAAAAGCCTCTTCTGCCAGAAACCGGTGGAGAGACAGCTCCAGGCTAGAATGATTGATTCTAATTATGCTCAGGTGTTCCATAAATTAGCTGCTGAACAGAAGGATATGCTTATAGTCATATTCAGTAAAAACTGTGAAAGATTTTTTTTTCCCTTGAAAGAAATTAAGCTTCCCAGACAACTCATGTGCCCATACAGTAGATATGTTTCATACATTTATAACTTGATATAAATGGCAAAAAGAAATTATAAGTTAATTGATTTGTCAGGCTAAATGACATTTAACATTTATTGGCAAACCCACACTAATGTAGCCCCTTGTGGGTTATCCAAGCAAAGACTTTTCCTCCCCTCTGAGGCCCCTACGTGGGTTTTCTGTAGCTAAGCACACAGTTGTACCAGCCCATAGAAATCCCCCTATACACCTAGAATTGAACCATAATTGTGCTCCGTCACTGAACTTAACAGAATCCCCATCAAAAGATTTGATCTGATTTGTCAGGAAAATAAAATTGAAATGGTTGGTTTAAACTTTGATTTATCATACTGATAAATAGTGGATTATGCTTGTGTTTGAACAGATGATTTGACTGAAAAAATTCATTCAAGGAACTTATTCAAAAAAACATACATTCAGGGCACCCAGAATTTTTGCCCCTTTGGGCCCCATAAATGTATTCATGGACCCCACTGTGGGTCCAACCTATTTAGTATGACAATTACTTATTATAAATAATAGATTTATTGCCGGTGTCCTCATTTTTCACATGTTTACAAATAAGGCACTGCTTTTCTCAGTTAAACGTAATCACATGTGACAACATTTTTACCATATTGGCCATTTACTGTCTGTAAATTTTAAACTAGGATCTAAACTGGCTTAGTCACTGCTTACATTATCTTTACTTAACCCACATACCTTCATCTTATCACCAGGTCATTTAGAACCTCAGCATGGATATGTCTCTTTTTTGAGAAAGTAATTAATCTCCATTGCAATTTTTTACTGTGCTTGACCCTGATTGAGATCCTGCCCAAGGTGCTTGACTCACATTGAATCATTGGATTTTAAAGTAGATGCAAATGGTGTCTAATAATAATAAAAAGCTGAACATATAATGATATTAATAACAGCACAATTACTCAGCATGCCCAAAGGGTCAAAGCTTATGCTGAGAAAATGCTCAGTTGTGTCATTAGTCAAATCATCTGTCCAAAGAATCCCATCATCCTAAACACTATATAAAGTATCAGTATGATAATAGTATTATCCTATATTATATCATATTTATCTGTGCAATCGGACTTTTTTGACAGGGATTGTGAAGTTGAGAGACGTAGCACAAGTACTGTTCAATTCTATTGATTAGTATATTGGGATTTCATCTTCTACCAAGAATTGAAACTCCCTTACATTTTAGATGGATCAGAGTTGGTCTTTAGTATGTCTCCAGCCAGCTTTCTTTCATGAGTTATTCAATGGGCCTGAAGATGAAACAAGAGGATTATGTTGTTCATGAGGGATGGATAGATACTATGATGTGAAAGTATAAAATTTAAAAATGAGTCATGCACAACAGCTTGGAGCTATCTTTCTGCTTCAGGCAGCAGATGCTCTGGAGAGATTTCATACATTTCATTTGATGAGAAGACGAAGGCTTTGACTATTCTCTATAGTATACATTACAGGAGAGAACTGTGGTGTCTTAGAATTCTATTCTTAAAATTGCCTTCTTACGTCACCCTAAAACCAAATGCAGCCCAAATCCCGTTCTCTTTATATAGTTCCCTAAAATTGCTAACTGGGTCAGGAAGACTGCTAGCATTGGCAGAACGGCTTTTTTTGGCCTCGGGCTATAATTAGTTAGAGAAGAAAAATCCTTCCTCTGTTTTTGTTCAAAAAGGATGCTAGTGTCATGCCAATCCATTTAAGCTTAGCTTTGATATAAATATCTCTTGTCACCTGAAAGTAAATGCATGTACCTCAAAGCACTCATGGATACTGCAGTGTTATGTAACATAGACATGTGCATTTATTGAGGCCATATTGCCTTTCAAAAGAAAAGAATGAAAAAAAAGGAAACATTTACACTCTAAAATTCCTGTCTGATGTTATTCAATCTGGATCACAGTTAGTGTAGAGATACATTACTCTTTTTTCAAAATATTTTAAATACCCCCGAGACAGTTGCACAGTTGTTCAACGTTTTCCATTCAGAGTTGAAGAAGCTCAAAGAAAATACCACACAGCAAGGGGAAAATGATGAAAATAATGATGAAATTTGACATGATCTTAGACAGAGCACAAGTAAAAACCAAAAATTATGTGAAAAGCATCACAGTCTACCAGATACAGATTTAGCGCTTACCCAATTCTTGTATGATGTGAGGCAGTTAAATTCAACTAAAGCTTGCTGTCAGATCCATGACTCAGTCTGATAAGGCTATAGATTTGGCATGACATGGTAGGAACAAACATTAGAGCTGGGCGAGCAGATGCAAAACTGAAATGCATGCAAACAATAAATGGCTGTTGCACTTGGGGCTCTTTATTTGTTTGTTGTGTTATTATATATATATATATATATATATATATATATATATTATATATATATATCTATATATCGTTAGGCTATCTATATATATATGTTGCACATTTTTATATTTGCTAAACATATAAAAATTTTACTTCTTGGTTTGGAAACATTCAGTATTACCCATATATATTGCTGGTGTATGTACACCCCATATGTAATGTAACACATCCGAATGTGTGTCGGTGTGTGGGGAAAGATTTTTGCTGATGTGGCTATATAACCTCATAAAACAAGACATGCATAAAGATGTATGATAACATAATGACTGATAATTTATCACACAAATTTCATCTTGTTCTCTGCGAGACTGTATACTGGCTGATTTCTGGGTGTGGGGTATGGTTATGCATGTGCTGCCCTCTTAAATCATTAGAAATGGTTATATGAAATAAAAGGCATTACTCATTTTGATTGATGACCCAGAGAAGGGCATCTTTCATTTAATTTTTCACCTCAAAGTCATTGGGTGATCATCAGTCTTTTAGACAACAGGGCAACCTACAACCTGAACTTGATTAAAGGCTAATAAGATGAACTTTCATTTTGTTAGGCTGACTTTGGCTGAATTAAGTCGTTATGATAATAGCTGATGAAGGACCTTTATAGATTATCTAAAGGCTGCTTAAATAAATCTTCTTAAAATAGATCAATGCATTTGACCATCTAGCATACATTGTCCTTTTGCAGCAATCATAAACTTGATTTGTCTCAGATATGAATGAGCACATTTAATTTTCTTCCTTTTGTGCAAATTGTCCAAATTAGATAAAGAAAGTTTCTGAACTGGAATTTTCATAAGTCATACGAAAATGTTTTAAATTGGATTTAAATTTGAGCTCTGACTTTGGGCCCTGGGTCCTGGGCTTTGACACTCATTCCTATCTAAATTTTATGTATTTTTTAAATGCAGATCTCTAGCTGACTGAAGAAGGTTCTCGTGAACAATTTACTTACATTTTCCTCCATTCATGTATGCCAGTTCCTTCTGCAGGAAAGTAACCTGGCTGTTGTGCTGTATTTGGTTTGTGGCAATATTTAATCTCATTAGACCACAAGATCTTTTTCCAAAATCTTACTCTTTTCAGAAAAGGTTTCTTTTCCAAGGTATTTGAAGGGCTGGTAATAATTTTGAGGAATAATGTGTTTGCTATTTTAATACAGTGGGCTGGACTCTTTGACACTTCTCAAACATCAGGCCATAATTCATTTATTCATTTCAATGTTCATTTACAGCATTTGGCAGAAGCTCTAATCAAGGGCGACTCACAACCATGCAATTGCAACCATTGCTCATGGGACCACTAGTGGTAGGTAATGGTGGTTGGGTTTTAATCTTCCGGTCCAGAGGTAAATGCCTTAACCAGAGAGGTACAACATCCCCCATCATCATATGCCAAGCTGCCGCCCTTGGGTAATTGAGCAAAGGCATTAACCCTCTGTGTTCTCCAGGGGTGCCGACCCTGGCTGACCTATCATGGCTGACCCTCTGCTCTGACTCCAGCTTCCAAACAAGCTGGGATATGTGAAGAAAGAATTTCACTGTGCTCTCCTGTATATGGGACAAATAAAGGCTATTCGATTATTTTGTAGTTGTAATTATTAAATGATCTCCATCTTCTACAGCTTCTCTGGGACCGGGTCGCGAGGGCAACAGTCTAAGCAGAGATGCCCAGACTTCCCTCTCTCCAGCCACTTCCTCTAGCTCCCCCGGGGGAACACCGAGGTGTTCCCAGGACAGTCAAGAGACATAGTCCCTCCAATGTGTTCTGGGTCTTCTCCGAGGCCTCTTCTCGGTGCGACATGTCCAAAACACCTTCCCTGGAAGGGTTCCAGGAGGCATCCGAAATAGATGCCCGAGCCGCACCAGCTGGCCCCTCTCGATATGGAGGAGCAGAGGATATACTCTGAACTCCTCCTGAGTGACTGAACTTCTCACTCTATCTTTAAGGGAGCGCCCAGCCACCCTGCCAAGGAAGCCGCCTGTATCCGGGATCTTGCCCTTTCAGTCATGACCCAAAGCTCATGGCCATAGATGAAAGTAGAAACATAGATCGACCAGTAAATTGAGAGCTTTGCCTTTTGGCTCAGCTCCCTCCTCATTACGACGGACCGGTACATCGACCGCATTACTACAGAGGCTGCACCAATCAGCCTGTCAATCTCCCATTCCATCCTCCCCTCACTCGTAAACAAGACCCCAAGATACTTGAACTCCTCCACTTGGGGCAGGAGCTCTCCACCAAACTGTAGTGGGCAAACCACCTTTTTGCGGCTAAGGACCATGGCCTCGGACTTAGAGGTGCTGATTTTCATCCCAGATGCTTCACACTTGGCTGCAAACCTTCCCAGTGCATGCTGAAGGTCTTGGCCTGATGGAGCCAACAGGACAACATCATCGGCAAAAAGCAGAGATGAGATCCTGTGGTCCCCAAACCAGACTCCCTCCAGCCCCTGGCTGCTCCTAGAAATTCTGTCCATAAAAATAATGAACAGAACCGGTGACAAAGGGAAGCCTTGCCGGAGTCCAACATGCACCAGAAAACAGGTCTGACTTTATTGCCGGCAATGCAAACCAAACTCCTGCTCTGTGCATACAGGGACCTAGCAGCCTAGCAGGGACCTAGAGGGCCACGGACCCCATACGTCCGGAGCACCCCCCCACAGAGTGCAGCAAGGGACACTGTCGAATGCCTTCTTCAAATCCACAAAGCACATGTGGACCGGTTGGGCAAACTCCCATGATCCGTCTATCACCCTGTAGAGGGTGTAGAGATGGTCCATTGTTCCACGACCAGGTCGAAAACCGCATTGTTCCTCCTGAATCTGGGGTTCGACTAAAGGCCGAAATTCTCCTCTCCAGTACCCTGGCATAGACTTTCCCAGGAAGGCTGAGAAGTGTGTCCCCCCTATAGTTGGAGCACACCCTCTGGTCCCTTTTCTTAAAAAGAGGAACCACCACCCCGGTCTGCCAGACCAGAGGCACCGTCCCCAGATGCCACGTGATATTGCAGAGGCGTGTAAGCCAAGACAGCCCCACAATATCCAGAGACTTCAGGTACTCAGGGCGGATCTCATCGTGCTCTGCCACAGAGAAGCTTCTCAACTACCTCGCTAGTTCAGTTTGGGTGATGGATGATTCCACCTCTGAGCCCATGGCCTCTGCTTCCTCATCGGAAGGCATGACTCCGGGGTTGAGATATCCTCAAAGTATTCCTTCCACCGTCCGATGATGTCCCCAGTTGAAGTCAACAGCTGCCCACCTCCACTGTAAACAGTTTTGGCAGGGCACTGCTTCCCCCTCCTGATATGCTGGACAGTTTGCCAGAACTTCTTTGAGGCCGACCAATAGTCCCTCTCCATGGCCTCTCCGAACTCCTCCCATACCCAAGATTTTGCGGAATTTGCCTAGTCTGTCCAGCTTCCATCCCCACCATCGAATTCAACTCACCACCAGGTGGTGATCAGTTGACCAATAACAGACCAATAACAGAGCACCACTCGGGTTCAGATCGGGCGGGGCATTCTTCCCAATCACGCCCCTCTAGGTATCTCTGTCATTGCCCACATGGGCATTAAAGTCCCCTAGTAGAATGACGGAGTCTCCAGTTGGAGGATTTATCAGTTCCCAGAGACGCCAACAAGGCCGGGTGCTCTACACTGATATTCGGCCCATAAGTCTATCCATCATTGGCTTTTCCTCAACCCGAAGGTGCAGGGAAACGACCCTCTCGTTGAACGGGCTAAACTCCAACACATGCCGGCTAAGCTGGGGGGTATGAGCAGGCCCACGCCAGACCGCCGCCTCTCACGAATAAGTCCAGAATATTCCAGGGCAACTCCACAATAATGGAGAGTCCAGCATCTCTCGTGGACTATGGTTCCAGAGTCAAGACTGTGAGTGGAGGTGAGCCCGACTATCTCTAGCCGGTATCTCTCAACCTCCCGGCACAAGCTCGGGCTCCTTCCCCACCAGCGAGGTGACATTCCATGTCCCTAGAGTTAGTCTCTGTGTCCAGAGGTCGGGTCATCGAGACTTACAATTAATTTTGCAACATTTGCTGAAACTGAAAATAGCACCTGTTTCAACCTTCTTTAAACACCTTTACCATTAAATAACGCTTTTAACAATTATATACTTCTCTTCCCAATAAATAATGCACCTACTGAATATGCCTACTTAATTTGTAAAAAAAGATATACGGGATTAGGTGTTATATATTGTAACGGTCGGGGTCGCACTGCACAGACACACGGAGAATCGGGATTCAAAACAAAGGATTTATTTAAGCAAACAAACAAAAGAGACACCGCTCAAAAGGAGCGGCCAGACAGGCTAGGGAGCCTTGCGCGCTGTGATCACTGGAGGACCGGAGAGCAGGAGCGGACTTGGGAGTCCGGAATCTGGAGCAGACTGGAGATGGAACAGACAAAAGGTTAGACATAAATAATGAGAGTCCGTGTCCGACACTACGTAAGGGTTACGAGCCTGGACCGGGAATGTAGGGAGAGCCGGGCTATATAAAGGGAGATGGAGAGGGAGAGGATCAGGAACACCTGAGGCTGATTAGTGTGTGTGTGTGGGGAAAGAGCGAGGAGAGAACAGGTGAGGCTGGTTTTGTGTGTGTTGTGTGTGTTTGTGTGTGTGTGTGTGTGTGTGTGTGTGTGTGTGTGTGTGTGTGTGTGTGTGTGGAAAGAGCAGGGAGGAGCGAGCGACGAGAGAGAGCACCGTGACATTACCCCCCCCTCCTAGGAGCGGATTCCAGACGCTCCACAAGTAAATAGGGGAGGGAGGGCGGGCCCGGGGAAGTCGGCCGGGTCAGGGGGGCCAGGAGGTTCCGGCTTTCCTGGGAACCAGGGCGGGAGAGTGGGCCAGGGCAGAGCCGGCGGGTCAGGGACTGACGGGAGAGTGGGCCAGGGCGGAGCCGGCGGGTCAGGGACTGACGGGAGAGTGGGCCAGGGCGGAGCCGGCGGGACCGGGACTGACGGGAGAGTGGGCCAGGGCGGAGCCGGCGGGTCAGGGACTGACGGGAGAGTGGGCCAGGGCGGAGCCGCCGCGGGTCAGGGACTGACGGGAGAGTGGGCCAGGGCGGAGCCGGCCGGCGGGACTGCCCGGGACTGACGGGACAGTGGGCCTGGGCGAAACAGGCGGGACCTGGACTGATGGGACAGGGGACCTGGGCGGAACAGGCGGGACCTGGACTGGACTGACGGGACAGGGGACCTGGGCGGAACAGGCGGGACCTGAACTGACGGGACAGGGGACCTGGGCGGAACAGGCGGGACCTGGACTGACGGGACAGGGGACCTGGGCGGAACAGGCGGGACCTGGACTGACGGGACAGGGGACCTGGGCGGAACAGGCGGGACTGACGGGACGGAGGGACCCTGGGCGGAACAGGCGTGTCCTCGGGCTCGGAGGCCCTACGGGGCGTGTCCTCGGGCTCGGAGGCCCTACGGGGCGTGTCCTCGGGCTCGGAGGCCCCCACGGCATCGGGCTCGGCGGCCCTGGGCGGGCGGGTTCGGCGGCCATCTTGGGCTGGGGCGCGGGTTCGGCGGCCATCTTGGGCTGGGCCGCGGGTTCGGCGGCCATCTTGGGCTGGGCCGCAGGTTCGGCGGCCATCTTGGGCTGGGCCGCAGGTTCGGCGGCCATCTTGGGCTGAGTAGCCGCCGCACTGGAAAGCGGTAGGTCGCCCCCCCAAAAAAAATTCTTGGGAGAGTTCCCCCCGAAAACCTTCCAGATCCGGTCCATAAAGCAGCCCGCCGACTGCGTGAGAGGTCCTCCCTGGCTCCAGACCTCAGCCGCCCAACGAAGAGCGGGACTTGTTAACTGCAGGATGATGTGAGAAATCTTGGCACATTCAGTTAACAGCTGGTCTGGATATTGGCTGAACGTTACCATACAGCGAACCAAGAAGGCGTGGCAATCCCGCAGCGGAAGCGCGACTTCCGGGTTGGGCTGTTTTGTTCCGGGCTTCTGTAACGGTCGGGGTCACGCTGCACAGACACACGGAGAATCGGGATTCAAAAACAAAGGATTTATTTAAGCAAACAAACAAAAGAGACGCCGCTCAAAAGGAGCGGCCAGACAGGCTAGGGAGCCTTGCGCGCTGCGCGCCATGATCACTGGAGGACTGGAGAGCAGGAGCGGACTTGGAAGTCTGGGGAATCTCGAGCAGGAGCGGGTGCGGACTTGGGAGTCCGGAATCTGGAGCAGACTGGAGATGGAACAGACAAAAGGTTAGACATAAATAATGAGAGTCCGTGTCCGACACTACGTAAGGGTTACGAGCCCGGACCGGGAATGTAGGGAGAGCCGGGTTATATAAAGGGAGATGGAGAGGGAGAGGATCAGGAACACCTGAGGCTGATTAGTGTGAGTGTGTGTGTGTGGGGAAAGAGCGAGGAGAGAACAGGTGAGGCTGATTTGTGTGTTTGTGTGTGTGTGTGTGTGTGTGTGTGTGTGTGTGTGTGTGTGTGGAAAGAGCAGGGAGGAGCGAGGAGAGAGAGAGCACCGTGACATATATATCCATTGGAATACTGGTGATATAAAACCTGAAAAGACTTCTGCCTCTATATTAGCACATTACACTGCATACATTTCTAATTAGAAGGTAAATGCACGGGCAATGCTATGCTCTCTCGAATAATGCTCAGAAATTCTGGCTGCAACAGATTATGAGATTTAGTTTTTTCTAATATATATTTTGCTAAAATCTCAATAAGAATCCAAAATATGAAAGTACATACAAACAGAAAATAAAGTAAGTTTGCTAAAATCCAATTTAATCTCCTAATTGTTAGTTTATTTATCATTTGTTAATCTTTAGTAATCAATGAGAGTGTGAGGCACCTACATGCAGGTTACAAAACCATGCACACACAAGTTAAATACAAAAAAAAAACACTTTCACATCTAAGGCTATGTTTAAAGTGAGAGGAAATCTGAGACCCCTGAGGGAAACTGCCTATAAAGAACAACAACATGTAAAACTCTAGACAAGCAGTAACCCAAGTTCAAGATCAAACTAGGGACCTTAGAGCTACATGTATAAGCCAGCAATAGTATTTGATGCCCCACTTTCACTTTCAGGAGCTTTCCTTTCTGAGAAATTTATCTGATTTTATCCAGCTTTGGCAAACACCGGATTCTTATACTTCCAAACCAATGAGTTGGAAGGGAAAAATGCATTTTAATCTATTTCTATAGCATTTTTCTTTTTATAACGCTTATTTTATTGTTGTCAATGCAATCAAAAGAACATATCAAATTTTGTTAGAGAAGACAGGTTTTTGCACAGTGAGGAATCATAAATTTTGTAGGAATCTTAAATTTGAGTATTTTTTTTTAGAAGAAAATCCTCAAAATTGGAAAGACTGTCTAGAATGAATCTGCTTTAAGATGTCCTTTCACTGGAAAAGGTGATAGAGCCTAAAAACTCGCCTGTGCACGAAGATAATACTATAAAGATCTTTAATTTGAGTGTGCTGCAGGGAGCCCTGACTTCACTCCTATTAAACACTTTTACGATGAACCAAAATCTAAAGAGCCTTCTCAGAAAAGCGATGGCTGTAAAATCATCAAAGGGGTTAGAAACACAATATTAAGGTTAGTATTAAGAATGGGAATAGTTATTAAGAAGTAAGAATGTACCATGCAGGTGTATGGGTAACACTTGGAATCCCCCAATTAATTAAATACAATTCTAGTTAATCAGTTCACCAGAATATTTAGCAAGAAGAAAGACAGAGTGACTGATAAATATAGAAGGGACACGGTAGCTTAGTGGTTAGCATGTTCGCTTCACGCCTCCAGGGTCGGGGTTCGATTCCCGTCTCCACCATGTGTGTGTGGAGTTTGCATGTTCTCCCTGTGCCTCAGAGTTTTTTCCGCTGGGTTCTCCGGTTCCCCCCACAGTCCAAAAACAGGCATATAGGTTGATTGACACCTTGAAAATTTGTCCCTAGCGTATAAATGTGTGTGTGAATATGAGTGTGTGTGCCATGCGATTGGTTGACACCTCATACAGATCTTAGGGGATCCGAGGGAAGATCGGATAAAGTGGTCGAAGATGAATGAATGATAAATATACAAGAACCTGTTAGAACATCTCAAGTGAATAGAACAATGAGCTTGTGTTCGCTGTCTAAAACTACAACATCCTGCTAAAACTAAAAGATATCTATTGAATCACTTCTTTCGTAATGACTCATAATTTGATTCATGTGAATAGCTCATTTAATTTGTAAGTGCTTTAATGGTGATTTTTAAAGGAACTTTAAAATAATGTTTAAAGTTATTAGATGGAGGACACTAGAGTCCGTCATTTTATCAGTGTCGATGAAAATCTGATTATCAAGCATCTGTAATGCTCCTTCTGAACGTCAGTTTTACAAAATGCGAACAAGAAATACTGTGTGTATGTGTGTGTGTGTGTGTGTGTGTGTGTGTGTGTGTGTGTACTCAAGGAACTCTAATAAAACACAAACAGACATACGTAAAGAAAATCCTCAAGCGCCTGTGATTTACATTGTCAGCTGAACAATACCAGTACTTCATTACTACCTCATACAGAGACAGGAAATACAAGAGAAAATGGTTCTGTGTATTTGTTTTTCACTTCTCAAAAATGCTGTGTATTGTAGGTAAGATAACCCTGTGCTTTTTGCAGTTTATCTTTCCCAGAAAATCAGAGAGATGTCTTGATTTGTCACTGATTAAATATGGTTTATATTCTTTTATGCCACTTTATTGCGACCTCAAACCATTTAAGGCCACTGAAGTTAAAACGCAAAAGTTGTGCATCTTATTATCTACGTGACACATTAAATTGTTTGATTTTTTAAATATTTCAATGTAAAATGTCTATGTATTCAACTGACATGTAAATCTATATACTTTTTACAAAATATATAAATATATATAATATTTCTGTTGATCACTTGGTTATGTAATGATCTGTAATTCTGCTGGTTAGTGACACTAAACGTCACTTGCTTGTTTAATATACATATAATATGCCCTCAGCATAGACGTGAATAGAATAGCCTTTATTTTTCACATATAGATTAGAGCATGGTGAAATTCTTTCTTCGCATATTCCAGCTTGTTCAGAAGCTGGGGTCAGAGCACAGGGTCAGCCATGATACAGAGCTCCTCAAGGACCCCGACCATCCGATCAGTAGCCCAGCACTTTAATCACTGAACAACCCCCCTCCCTGAATAGTGTTTCTATTTGGATTTCTATACGGAATCATTTAAGTGATTTTAGTTTTTAATGTCATCATAAAAATTGCATCATCTGTGTGTGTGTGTGTGTGTGTGTGTGTGTTTATGTGTGTGTCTAGTTTCAGTCTTCTCAATAAAAACTACAGTTGAAACTCGAAATTTCCTTAATGAAATGACTGTTTGGAAAGGATTAAAGAGGTTCCTATACAGTATAGCCTTGGAATAAAAATGAATCTGAAAAACCTCTGTTTGTGAATTGCTATAAATTACTGAGGAGTCATGAGCCTGAGAGTCTGTTTGCACCACTGTTTGATGAAGGTGGAGTGTAATAGAGGACGTTGACAGGATTAATGCAAAGAATAAGAATATACTTCATGAAGTACAGACACAGTAATATTAATGTGGAGATGCTTTCGGTATTTGTCAAACAACATCTATAACTCCTTGCTGAACTATAATTTCAGCAAATGTTTATAGTCTGCAATATGCAAAATGGATTTGTTGGTAAATGAAGGTAAATGATGAAGGTAAATGATGTTTTCATTAGGCAAAGAATTAGCTATTTGGGACATGATCAGGTCAACAGGCTGCTGAATAAAAATATATACACCCTATGTTTTAAAGTTTAAGTTGGACAAGTTGACATCATGATGAGTGACTTCACCACCAAGAAGTATAAGAGGATAATTGGCTAAGCCGACGACAGCTTTGAGTAAAGTAAGTGCTGAAAATTACAGGAGGTGTCCACAAGACGATATTGTTCCACAATATTGTTCCCTCATGGAACCAGGGTTACATTTCTAACCTAACATTCTAACATTCCCTTTCACGAACTCGAGCTGTGTTAACGCTATGTGACTTTGTTCACTATGTGAACACTATTCATCAGCACCAGACTACCCAATTCCTGTCTAGGGTGTGTGCCTCTAGAACCAGGACAAGGGATCTAGAGTGGCCTCAGGCTCTGGGTTACCCCCAGAATCCCGGAGCAATACTCCTCCGAAACAATGGCATCTACACTAATATTAGTCTTGTTTACTCCAAGGTCATTGTTACCACTCAGATCCAGCCTGTATCCTGATCAGATGGTCATTGCAGTTCCCTGATACAGTCCTTATCCAGATAATGGGTCAGGACCTATAGACAAGCCTGCTTTCTCCCAAGGTTTTGCCAATTTGTGCCTATGGTGAAGTTTTGGTTTCTTGCCATTGTCGCCTGTCGCCTATGGCTTGCTCAGTTGGGGACACATAAAGTGCAATATAAATAAAGGTGACTTGACTTGACTTCAGGCACCACAAGAGCTCAGTGAACCCAATTCCTGCAAAGTGGGGATGGGGACACCAATGGAGCAGTGTGACAATTCTAGCCCACCTGTCGAGGGCTCAAAGCCAGGCCCCCCAGAGGACTGCCAAGGCCTACCTAGCTGGTTGCCCAATGTGAACACCTCCCCAGTGAATCACTGGGGGTGCTTCTGGATGGGTAGGGTCAAAGAGGGTTGATTCACAGGGGTGCGGAGCCACCATTAAGTCATTAGAACTGTGAGTCGCATGAGACCTTGGTCTCAGGTGCTGCAGAGAGCCTACCTGGATCATCAATATGTGAGACAGCATTGAGGGTTGATTGAGAATACTTACCTGTTAAACAACGCCCCCTGGCAGCCTGTTCAGGGACTTGCACTTTCAAAAGAGGCCAGTGATATAGCCCAGCTGGTGACAAACCATATGGAGCAGGTGCTGCTTCACTGCTATTGACCTCCTCCCACAGGGATCTTGAAAGGTAGGGGCAGGAGACGACCTTGACTGCACCAATGAAGGTTAGGACCTGGGGGCTAGAACCCGGTTATGTCCTCCAAAGGGATAAACATACCAGTAGCTCCTGATTCTGGCTGTCTCAACAGGATACAGAGAGATGTTGGGGAATGGTAGTGGGTAAGCCATGCCCACAACCACCAAGGGAGTTCTGCCTGATGGAAGCTACAAGTCAGAGCACAAGCACAAGCTGCTCAAATCACTACCTCCCTCTTTAAGCTCTACCTTAGGGAGTCATCACTTCGTGGAGACTGAAATAAAGGTCTCTGCTAGTCATAGCACTCTTGCTCTGTCATCTCAATGACTGCTGACCACCTCATTAACCGGATCCTAAGGAGAGGTTTGACTCTGAGACACCTTAAGAGAGCAAAGTGAAGAACAACAGAGGGTTATGATACAGTGGTAGGAAAGCACTCCTACACTTCACCTAATGAGGCTCCACTCCAGGTGGAGGTGTCTCAATACCAAGATAAAGCTAGTTGTAGCTAGCTGTAGCACATTCTGTGCCCCAGCATTATAGGTGAACTGTGGCCTAGTCTCTAAATACCTAGTCACTATACCTTGCACACACCTCTCTCACTACCAGGCTGTCATTTTGCTGGAGCCAACCTTTGACCCTAATAGGGTCACTAGGAGAGGGTTCGACTCTGAGTGATCCATGATGGAGCAATAGCAAGGGAAAGAGTGAGCTCTCACACTCACTATTTATTAATTGATTTATTGTTTAAAGAGAGGGACAGCGAAACCAAATATCAAAGCTTTGTCACTCAGAGCTCCTTTTTTTGGAATGGAATATCCATTCTGCTTGTTGCATAGTCTCATTATATGGTGACACACTCACCTTAACAGGGCTACTGGGACAGCATTTGACTCTGAGACACTGGTTCCCTCTTCTCAACCGTGTATCAAGGCTGTGAGGCTGTGAGCTCCAGGTCCACGTGCCTTTAGTTTATATTCATATATATGTGTTATATAGCCAACAGGCTGTATGTATATTATATATATATAGGGGCACGGTGGCGTAGTGGTTAGCACGTTCGCCTCACACCGCCAGGGATCCGGGTTCGATTCCCGTCTCGGCCATGTGTGTGTGTGTGTGGAGTTTGCATGTTCTCCCTGTGCCTCAGGGTTTTTCTCCGGGTTCTCCGGTTTCCCCCGGTCCAAAAACATGCACAGTAGGTTGATTGGCACCTTGGAAAATTGTCCCTAGTGTATGAATATGTGTGTATGAATGTGAGTGTGTGTACCCTGCGATGGGTTGGCATTCCATCCAGTGTGTATCCTGCCTTATGCCCATAGGCCTGAGATAGCACAGGCTCCCCGTGACCCGAGGGAAGATCGGATAAAGCCGGTTTAGAAAATGAATGAATGAATGAATATATATATATATATATAATATATATATACAGACGTGGACAAAATTGTTGGTACCCTTTGGTCAATGAAAGAAAAAGTCACAATGGTCACAGAAATACTTTAATCTGACAAAAGTAATAATAAATAAAAATTCTATAAATGTTAACCAATGAAAGTCAGACATTGTTTTTCAACCATGCTTCAACAGAATTATGTAAAAAAATAAACTCATGAAACAGGCATGGACAAAAATGATGGTACCCCTAGAAAACACAGAAAATAATGTGACCAAAGGGACATGTTAATTGAAGGTGTGTCCACTAATTAGCATCACAGGTGTCTACAACCTTGTAATCAGCCATTGGGCCTATATAAATGGCTCCAGGTAATCACTGTGTTGTATGGTGATATGGTGTGTACCACACTCGACATGGACCAGAGGAAGCAAAGGAAAGAGTGTCTCAAGAGATCAGAAAGAAAATTATAGACAAGCATGTTAAAGGTAAAGGCTATAAGACCATCTCCAAGCAACTAGATGTTCCTGTGAGTACAGTTGCACATATTATTCAGAAGTTTAAGATCCATGGGACTGTAGCCAACCTACCTGGACGTGGCCCAGGAGGAAAATTGATGACAAATCTAAGAGACGGATAATACGAATGGTAACAAAAGAGCATAGAAAGACTTCTAAAGAGATTAAAGGTGAACTTCATGCTCAAGGAACCAGTGTCAGATCGCACCATCCGTCGTTGTTTGAGCCAAAGTGGACTACATGGGAAACGACCAAGGAGGACACCATTGTTGAAAACGAATCATAAAAAAAAAAGCAAGACTGGAATATGCCAAAACTACATGTTGACAAGCCACAAAGCTTCAGGGAGAATGTCCTGTGGACAGATGAGACAAAAATCGAAGTTTTTGCCAAGGCACATCAGCTGTATGTTCACAGACGAAAAAATGAAGCATATCAAGAAAAGAACACTGTCCCTCTGTGAAACATGGAGGAGGCTCTGTTAAGTTCTGGGGCTGCTTTGCTGCGTCTGGCACAGGGTGTCTTGAATCTGTGCAGGGTACAATGAAATCTCAAGACTATCAAGGAATTCTAGAGAGAAATGTACTAGCCAGTGTCAGAAAGCTTGGTCTCAGTCGCAGGTCATGGGTCTTGCAACAGGACAATGACCCAAAAACACACAGCTAAAAACACCCAAGAATGGCTAAGAGGAAAAAAATTGGACTATTCTAAAGTGGCCGTCTATGAGCCCTGACCTCAATCCTATTGAGCATCTTTGGAAGGAGCTGAAACATGCAGTCTGGAAAAGGCACCCTTCAAAACCGGACACAACTGGAGCAGTTTGCTCATGAGGAGTGGGCCAAAATACCTGCTGAGAGGTGCAGATGTCTCATTGACAGTTACAGGAAGCGTTTGATTGCAGTGATTGCCTCAAAAGGTTGCGCAACAAAATATTAAGTTAGGGGTACCATCATTTTTGTCCATGCCTGTTTCATGAGTTTATTTTTTTACATAATTCTGTTGAAATGGTTGAAAAACAATGTCTGACTTTATTGGTTAACATTTATAGAATTTTTATTTATATTACTTTTGTCAGATAAAGTTATTTCTGTGACCATTGTGACTTTTTCTTTATGACCAAATACCAAAAATTTTGTACGTCTGATATATATATATTATCATATTATTATTATATTATTTATTAGATTTTTTCTCTTTTATTTTCTCGTACAGCTGTGAACCGCAAGCCTCTGATCCTCGCTCGTATAACTAGTGCTCTGTCATGCTGGCTCTCGCTCTCTGGGATGATGAGGGAGGGAATGCTGAAACCGATCAAGGGTTGTATTCACGGCAGCACCAAATAGATCGGTAGGATCTACTGGCGCATCAAGGATGAAGGCTCTATCCTTGTCAGGAATTTCTGACAGGGACAGCCACATATGCATTTCGGTCGTGACAATGGCAGCCATAGATTGACCCACCACCAATAGTGGTCTCCTTTGTAGCACAGAGGGCAACTCCTTGTTTTCCAGGCTCATCCACTCAGTGAGGAGGTCAGCCTCATCAGCGTTCAATACTGCCATGGTGTGCAGGAAACCAGCGGCTAAGTAAACTTTGCCCAACAAGCCATTGTCACGCGGAGCGACTTTGATGGCAATGCCAAGGTTTTTAAGCAGCCATGGTGGGCTCCCATAGTCATTCCCCCTCAGCCTGGCTATCCCTGAGTAGATAAAGCCTCCTGACCTACTCGCGATGCAGGCTAAGTAAGGAGAACCCCACAACCTACATACCTCGGTGTATACACTGGAGCAGAGGTTGTGTCGCGGGCCATAAAAAGCACTTGTCCAGTTTGCTAAGCTGGGGCGGCTGGGGCTCTTCCGCCAGCTATGCAATATCCGGCCTGGCTACAGCTCATGTAACAAACTCCTACAGCACCTCGAAATGCACAGAAGAGGAGCTCAGAGCATTTCTGAGCTGTGTACCATAGACTTCCTGAAGCGAGCAGCTACAGATCCGCTGAATTTCCCGCATGACAAACAGCCGAAGCATTAGATCCGGCCAAAGAGGAGGGAGAAGGGGATGAGCCAGTCTCCATGCTTTAAGTGAGATCCATTTGACAGCCCCATGCTCTCAACCGCTGCTCTGCCTCGTCAGGAGTAAGTGTCTCAAGGAGCTTGCACTTCATCCCTGTTAAACAGAGCTCGCCGGGAGCGGAGCATGCATTTGTGCAGATTTTGGGAGCGCACACTTTCAGATCCCTCGAGAGCTGACTGTGAGTGCTCCTCTCCCAAACACCTGACTGTGAGGCTGTGCGAATCCCTCCCCATGATAAAATGTGGACAAGGGAGAATGGACGGCCTACAAACTTTGTCAAAGGCATTCCTCGTTTTTCTTGAAAAAGTACACCACAGCGGTTACTGAAACAAAAGAAGCTGTCGTCATCTTCGCCACTTGTGCTCTTATACTTCCTCTTATACAAGAAAACATTAGATACACTATTACACCACCAATACAACTGTAAAGTGTTCACATACTTTATAGCAGATTGTGTGTATTGATCCATTGTCAATGCCAAGTTCAATTTAAGTGTGAACGTTACAGTCTTCCCTAATCAGAGGCCACCATGGAGAAAAAGGCGGCCAATGTTTATTGCAGACAAGGTGACAGTCTCACTCATCTTCCCATTCACATCAGCGTCCTTGGAGAGCTTGAAGTTCACATCTCTGATGATCTCCGAACTCTTCTGATCAAGAAGGGAAAACAGTGGTTATATTTTCTGACGAGACCTTTCAGTGTGGTAAAGCAGTTGCACCGTTTCAGCCTGTACGGCATTTTAGAGCAGTGGTTCCCAACCTTTTCTTGTTTGAGGCACCCTTGGAAAGCCTTTCAAAAGTTCCCGGCACCCTTATAAGGAAATAGATATTTAAAATCTCCGTAGCTTTTTTATTATTATTTATTTATTTGTTTCATTTCGAGAGTTTGCATGCAACAACACCTTATACCTAGTCCTAGTGACTTTTATTCTGAAAAAAAATAAAAATCACAGAGGCTTAAATTAGTTTCTGATAGTTAAGTAGAGAGCGACAAACACAGTTTTAGCTTATCACAAGAATTGCACTTGATCACAAATTTACGTGCACTCGTGCACGTGCTGCTTAATACAATACCTTCTGCCTCCTTTGAGTCACCAATCAGTACTGAGGCATGCTGGCGACTGGCAACTCGCTGTGCGCCCTGTCCTGTACCTGTGTTATACGCGTCAATCCACAACCCTCACTGAGGAACGGGTGGGGTGGGTGGGGTGAGGTGGGGTGGAGGAGGACTCTCCGCTATCTCGGTAGTCCCCTCCCTCCCTCCCTCCCCCTCTCCCGCCAAGAGAGAATGACGTTAGTGCAATTTTTTCCCCGAAATTTTGGCGGCACCCTCAAAAGATCTCACGGCACCCCTTAGTGCCGCGGCACACCGGTTGGGAACCACTGTTTTAGAGGGTGGTGAAAACTGCCCCGTAAAGCATCGGCACTCAGCTTTCCACCCTGAACGACATACACAGCAAACACTGTCTGCAAAGGGCTAGAACCATCATCAAAGATACCAATCATGACAACCATGGACTGTTCACAGTCCCATCACACAGATGATATAAAAGCCTCAAAGCCTGCACAAAGAGACTGAAAAATAGCTTCTTGTATGTGTCTGTTAATGAACTGATCATCTAATCTTCAGACAATATAAATAAACACAATACTGCACTTTCTCTTTCTGTATTTGCACTGCTTTATCATTATGCATTTTTGCATAATGCATCTTCAACTATGTCTATTATTGCACCACTGTATATTGCATCCACATTTATTTATTTTACTGGTCATTTCATTTCTTGGCACAGTTCACTGCATATTCTTTTCTATACTGTATATATGTGCTATCCTATCCTAGTCATAATAATTATTCATTATTATTTTCATGATTTTGGTTTAGGTAAGACTGTGCCCACTGTTTTTCTTTAGATCCCTGTTCTTGGCTGATAAAAGTGTAACTTGACATGGCATACTGCTGAGTTACTATAGGTTTCCTGTCAGCTGGAAACGTCTGCCTATTCTCCACTGACCTCTCTGATCAACACTTCATTCCTTCCTGCACAGCTGCTGCTCACTTGATAGTTGATTTTTTTTTCTTTTTTTTGCATGTATATTCTAGAGACAATCGTGCATAAAAATCCCAGGAGATGATCATACTAAAACCAGTCATCTGGCACAAACACACATTCAAAGTCAGATTTTTTTCTCATTCTGACATTTGATGTAAAGCTCTTGACCCATGTCTGCATAATTCATGCATTGCTCTTCATGATTGGCTTATTGTATAATGTGTTTCTTCTAATAAAGATTCCAGTAACTGTATGTCCACCACTGCTTTGCCAGAGGTTTCCTTCATTTCTCTTACTTCCATCATCACCAGCTTTTTCAAATCATTTTTTAAATCATAAGAATTAAATCATTAAATTCAGTATTAATAAACAAAACCCTCAACAAAACCCTCATTGTTCTAATATTAGTGCTGCAGTTATAAAATCAAGACTTACATTACATGGAGACCATCAGGGATTTCAAAAGACTTTTTTACACGGGCATATCTGCATTAGTAGGCAATAATAAAAGTGTGATTAGAACTCCAGCATAGACAACGTAGGCAGATAGAAAATGAAGCAGACGATCTAAAGCTCTACGGCAGACGCAATATGCTTCTGAGCTGCATGACATTCTGTGTTTGTCTTTCCAGACAAACAAAGAAATTAGAAATGAGGTCTTGACTGAACACTGAACAGCCATCTCAGTATAACAGCAGCACTTCAATATGGTACAAGAACTCATTTCAAGCTTTCATTTTAAACCTAAGACCAAACATTTGATATCCTCTTTAGCTTCCACCTGTAGACACATCATTTCTCATTCTAAGGAGGAAAGAGATATAAACCAGGATTTTATAAATGCAACAGGGAGACAAATGAGGCAGTAGTCTGGATTTTAAACACTCAGGCTCCAATTTGCTTTAAGCTGTAAAGCTGCAGGTGGATGAAAAGGGAAAACAATGCTTCAATTAAATGGCCCCCAGACCAATTTTAAGGTTTGCCAGGTCTCTGTGTGTGCTGTACTGCATCTGCTTGTAGCATTTTTTAGCCCGGAGTGAGTGGTTTACTACAGAAAATGTCAAATGCCTGAGCTAAATTATGTATCCAGCATTCACGCCTATAACTTTAAGAAACAGTATGTTATTTTAAGACATATCATCACTAAGTTAGAAATCCTCACAAAAATAAATTCCTGTTCCTATCAATCAGTAAATTGCTATAATTGTGGAGTCTGGCTTGACATTAACTGGATGTTGAAAAGATATTTCATATATGACACATTGTCTTCCGTAGATCCAGTTTGGTACCATGCAATGCCAAGAAAAACACAAAATGAGAGTGAACACAAGCAAGAACAGAGTATGGATCTTAATATGTCCTTAGACATTTTGACATACAGCTTGCTTTCTGTGTTTGCATCAATTCCTACAGCTGAATTATTTTTCACTTCAACTGTAACACTGCTAAATCATGCTGCCCTGCAACGGTGTTGCATAGTAAGGCATTATAACATTTTAATACCATTAGAATCATTAAACAATGATTCTAACTGTACATTTATAACAGAACATTTTTGGAGAAACATGGATAGTTTCTTTTTCATTATGGCTTTTCTAAAGAACAACTTTTAATTATTAGAATCGTTTTTACACGAGCTGATAGAACTAACTTGATACATGCTTTCTTTTACAGGCATTGATCTGTCTACATATACTTATTCTATTTTCAAATCAAAAAACATTTTTATTTTAATTTAAATTAGTTAACTAGAATAAGTCAAGTTTAATCAATTAAGTCTAATCATATGTGATAAACTTAAAATGTCAATAAAAAAGTATCAAATAAAATGTAATGAATTAAAGTTAATTTACAGCCAATGCAATACACTATTCTTATAAAGGTACAATACATTTCTTATAAAGGTACAATACATGATTTTTCTCATCAAGTGATTTTGTAATAGTAATATACAGTACCCGTTACCCACCGCAAACAAGTCAGTCATATTGTACTCCCTTAAACCATTTCATGCATTTAAATCAAGTTATACTGCATATATTCATAACTTCATGCCTTGCCTTTTATTACTATTGTATAAGAAATATGATAACAAGCAGAAATCGAAATAGTAGTCTAATAACTGTAAACTCTCACACATACAGCATCAGTCTTCCTATAAATTGAATTGGAATTAAAAAAAAAAAACCTGCACACATACAACTGACTGAGAAACATAGAGAACTAAGAAATCTTTTACCAGCATTGCAAAACTTTTCATCATTGGTATAAATGCATATATGCATACAATCTGTAGGCCATACCCAAACCACAGGAGCAGTTAGAACCATAACAATGCAAATATGTATATATCTGACTTTAATTCATTTCAGTATGCTTATAATAAGCATTTTTACAATTACTAAATCAATATGATGTGTAAGAAAAACCATTGAACAGACTAGTAAAATGTTATCATGTAATATTTACCAAAAGGTCAAATTATTTTTTTCTGTGTAATTTGCTTTCATTTCATTTAATGGTACTGTTCAAAATATTTTCCCCTACATGTTCAGGTTGAATGCAATTAAACAGCATTAGCAGAAAAGCAAATGGAGTTTATAGAGAACCGAGCACCTGAAAACAGTCCATTACAACACGCATTTATTCATTAATTTGTTCAGGATGTCACATCTGAGCTAATGCTGTTAGGACAGAAAAACACACTGGACTGATAGACTGGAACCAAAACAGATTCAACCAGAGAATCAACAGGCCAGGTCAAAACACGCAATCAGAAGCATGTAGGTCCGACAAAACACAATCAGTGAGCAAGACAAGGAACATAAACAAGGAAAAACACATTGATGTAGAGCAGGCAGAAAACACAGTTGAAGAAACAAACAGCTAAATAAAAAGATTGTCAGATCAAGGCATGTTTACAGACAGCTCAGTGACTTTTAAGGAAGAAAGAAAGGTTTGTGTAACTATACTTCATGCAGCGCCCTGGAAAATGCATTCCATTGTCAAATTTTGACATTTATTACTTCATATAGTTCTGAAAAGTGTGTAACTGCTAAACTATATGATTTCTTTTGCGTCTATCTTAACTAGAAACAATGTAATGGTAACAATGTATTTTTCTTATGCTACTCTATTTCTGTACATGTTGCAAGTGTTTTTGTTTTACACTATCTGATTTTTTCATAAATTCAATACAGCATTATGTTATAGCTTATGTTTGACTGTGCATTTCAGAAAAAAATTCAAAAATAGTTAAAAAAAAAAAGCTAATCTGTATAGTTGCTAATAGTCTATAGTGCTATTCTTTAGTCTATAAGTTAAAATAATAGCCTGTTTTCATCATTTTGATTCAAGCTATGTCCTTAAAAATACAAGTCGCTTTAGAGCATCTATGTGATATATACACTACTGACTTGCTTTCCGATCATGTATTTGGTTTCAATCAAACCTGATGTATATTATGAAAGCAAGGTTTGGGAATGTTAAACTGGCTCTTTGCTCACAAAAGAAATATTAAGGTGATGGTAGATGGCATAAACTATGCATAAAACTAAAACTATGATTACCCATATTAGAATATATAACTGAATAATGTTACAAAAATTCAACCTGTCTTGCCGCTCACATACAGAAACAGCACATATACAGTACAGAATGAACATTATTAAACTGCCAAATTAATTATTAACTCTGTTCAAGGGAAAAGGGTTTGTTCCATCTTACAGTGAGCTTCACACACCAGATCATCAGATGCATGTACAAGCATTTCCCAAATCTCTGTACTAGCCCAATCTGTGTTTATCCTTTGCTTGTTTGTCAGTGAACTTTGTCCTCCAGCTTGTCAAATTGCTTGGCATGAATCAGATGATTTATACTACAAATAACACTCACCAAAGCTTAAAAAATTCACATAAAAACTCTAAAATTTCACATAAAATTTCTCTCTGTCTCTCTCAATAATCTTTGTGTAGTTGTAATATTTGTATGTAGTTAATTTTAAGTCCTCGAAACGACATATTTATTAAAATTTCATATTAAAAACTGCCTTTCCCGAGATAGCACAGACTATGGATAACTCATGCATGCAACTCATTTCAGGGTAATAGACAGCTGTTTAGAGGTATTATATAATTTCATTATAGCCTACACCTGTAACCTGGTGTGGTAACTATGTAACTTTGATGTGCAACATCAAGTAACATAGGTAATAGCTACTTGGAATTGATATGGACACAAAATAACAGGATTCCAATGCAGATAACTTTCTCTTTAATGGGAAGAAGACAAATAAATCGACGTGGTAGTTAATTTTATAGTTCAAAGACAAGCTAATTCCATACAAGGTTTCAGGCGATAAATAATTTGGACAAACAGGACACAGAGAAAATTGAGGTTCAAGAGGTTAATCAAGTCAGGAGTACAGAACTAATTGAGTGCATACCTTGCCACTTTCTGAGTGTGTGCATGCGCGTGTGTTTATGACTTTGAAAAGTTTTTGCGTAAGTAGTCATTATAAAAACGAAATAATTGCAACACTGAAAAAGTTAAAAATGACCATCTCGGCCACCTAATGCTAGAGAGGCCACAACCAAAGATTTTCTTCTTGCAGGGGGTCACAAACTCCGTAATGAAACAAAAATGGTCTTTAAGAAGTCTGCTGTATGTCTATGTGTGAATAAATGATGCAGCCTCAGAACAGTCATGATACTCAGTGTTTCCAGCGTCTTAATATATAACTTGAACTTGAACTTGAACTTCACACGAACTTCATCTCTAGAGCTTCATCTCGATTTCATTGTGTGATTTTTTTTATAATTATAACAGTTTCAATCATTTTTACATACTTTTTCACAAAGACTAAATCACAGTTGTGCAGCGCTTTAAGCACAAATCAAAACGAGTATATTTTCAATTGATTATACTGTTAATGCTTTATACCTTCATGCTAAACATTTTGAATCACATCATAAATCTAGAAATATTAAAAGTGATATAAAAGTGATAAAACAGGCCTGAAATATTTATGGAAAACCCCTATATTAATGTTAACATCAGTGTGAATGTAGATGTGCATACGCTTTGTCCTACTGTCATGTCAGTAGGATTTTAGTTCATTCTCACATTCCGTCACCCCTTCAGTACAATATTCACTTTGTTTCCATTGATACTGCTCTGGAAATACTCAGTGCGGCTTCTCCTCCCATTGGTAGCTCTTAACACGATAACATCTGTCACCTCATCGTGCTTTTCTCTCCCTAAGCAGCTCTCCAGACATATTCATTAGCACATTAACACAGAATGAGATTAGATGGTGCTGCAAAAGCTGTCTCTCTGTGCTCATAATGGCAGACTGGGAGAGGTTTAATCTCTTAGAAGAGATATATATTGTTAGTACTCTTTGTTTCATCTGTGAGTCATAGCACATCAAGTCTCATGGAGCATCCGCCATCCAAAATGTTCTTGGTAATTGGATGGCATAGCAAATAATGTAAAGGAAAAAAAGATGCTTGGCCTTTTTAGGAGACTTCTTTGCAAAATGTTGCAACCGTTTCTTTGCTTCATTGTAGGGATTGTGTAGGGACTTATCAGCATTTCATATTTTACCACAACATGGCTGAATTCATGAATCTAATTTGTGTCACATTCATTTTCAGCAGTCATAAATGTGGCTGTGAAAAAAATAGCATAACTGCATGCTCTTTATATTTGTTACAGTAACGTTTAGTCACATAATGCATCATAATGTGTTATTGTTCCTTTAGCAACAGTTAAACAGGCACTTCTTTTCTCTATTGACCCATTTGTGTGACATGTATTGGAGAATCACACACTGTGCAGTAATGCAAAAAGAAATCACTTTTGAGGAGGGTGACACACCACCCTGTTCTGTATGAAAGCATTTGTTTTCTTTATTATTTATATAGTTTATAATACTTTTGTATGTTAATATAATAAAATATAAATATGGGTGACATAAAATTTGTTATACTGATAGTTGTCAAGGGCTATAAAACAAATTTGCCAGAAAAATTATGTGAAAGGGACTTATTAAAGGGTAAATTCATTTAAAAATCATTAGCTAAACTTAAAAGCTCAATTGCACACACACACACACACACACACACACACACACACACACACACAAACTTCATAAATAGGGACATTTTAATCAGTCTCAAATGCATGTTTTGGGATTGTGAAGGAAGCCTGAGTAAAATCATCACCAATAAAATTTGATGAACACTAAACAAAAAATTAATCGACCCTGATTCTGTTTCCAAAAAACATGTGAAATGTAGATAGATAGACAGACGGATGGACGGATGGACAGACAGTCAGACAGATAGATAGATCCATCTCACACATACTGTAAACACCCATACAGTATGGAAGTTTCTGATTTATTTTGTTGTTTTCATTTAATCATTTGGATTAATAAGCCATAATCCTCCACCATTTTTGGTTTCCTAAGGTGACTTAGGACATGTAATTGCAAATTCTCATGCTGCTTCATCATTCACAAATGTTCCTAATTGAACCCTGAGTGTCCCAGAACAAAATTAAAACCTGAAAATCACATCAGGACTAATGAGTACAACGTGCCAAAGTGACATCTTATTACAGTACAAAAACAGTTACTCACAATAAAGGGAGCATCAGCTACTAGCCAGTAAAATCATTCATTTGATGAAGTAGCAATCATTAATTCCTACTATTCTTATTTTGTTTAAACATGGACCAACCTTGCTGTTCATGACAGATTTTCACGACTCAATCAGTTGGAACCCAGACTTTGGTATGCTGACTAAAGTGTAAATAACATTTAGCCAAGAAACACTTCAGAGAACTCCACAAACTGGTGTCTGGTGTTTTTGGCATTGGTATACTTCAACCAAACCATGATCTGCATCGGTCACGAAAGATAATTCCTCATGTTGAGTAATGGAATGTTTTCAAATATTTTTATTGCTATTTCTTATGATGTCAGAGGAAAGGGTTGTTTTAGTTATTTACTATATTTTTATAGCCAGTTTACTTATATCTTTATCTTTGTTCATTTAGTGGCAGCTATAACTAGAGGGCATGGACTGTATGTCCAATAAAATAAAATCACTGAAAAGCAAGAAGTTAATTGTGCATTCAAACCATGTAGAAAATCCCAGTTCCTACTATTCTGCAAACCCCCACAATGGAATTTGCCCAGTTAAGCCATAGTGCTAAAGGATTTCTCTCTGCTATTAAGTGTCCCTTCAAACTGAAAGCTGAATCATTCTTCTTTTTTTTTTTTGATCAAGTGCAAATTCGTCCTCTGGTGCAGCTTATCTAATCACATGCATTTATATAAGATATTTAGCTAAAGGGTATAGATTTTGGAACATTGAGCCAGGACATAAATGGAATCTTTAATAGATTCAAAATGTTTAAACATGAACAGACAGAGATGTGTGGATTTATTACACATTCTTCAAATTGTGTGCACTGGCATAGAAAAGTCAGGGAAAAGTCTTTTTTTTACCTGAGAAACTTGTGAGAGAATGAACGGACATTCATTTCATTTGTAGTAAAATGATTGTTTAAACCATTCGATTTGTATTAGGTGCTATAGGTGGATGCAGCTGGTTTAAATTGCTTTTCTTCTAACATCAAGTTTATTTATGAATGTTTGAAAATATCTGAGGCAGGTACGGTCATAAATAGGTGCGAGTAAAGTTGTATATGCCAAACATTTTGTGAGATGGACATAAGTAAAATTGCCTTATTTGTAACCTAACTCACAGTTTGCTTTTTATTAATCATTAATAATGTGTGAGTATTAAAAGGTAAACCTGTTGTCATTCTGTAAGATTAGTTTCATAATAATGAAGAATTTTGCTACTGGATACTAAGAGATCTACCTGTTGGAAGAAAACCTCTGTACATATACCATTTAAGTTTAATTAAAAAACTTAAAATTTAAGCCTGCATTCGAGGGCCGAATGAGGCCTGCCCCCACATTTGGTCCAGCCCTTTGAATAATGCCAGAGACATATTTTTTTATTAAAATTTTAATAAATGTGTAAAGGATTCATTGGCCCGAGATGGAAAGAAGAGAGACAAACAAAAGATCAGCCATCTTTATTTCTTTCGATAAGTCTCACAGTTCAGGAAGCCTCTTCCTGACATCCATCGATGCCCATTCGTGGATCGGCACGCTTCGCTCGCGTCTGCTTGAGTTTCTTACAGGCTGGCACGCCGTTTCCTCTGCATCTGCCCGAATGCTCTTGCCGACCGGCACGTCCTCTTTTGGCTCCCGCCGCACTTGTCACCTTACGCCGACCGTCTGTCTCCACTCTCTGCTCAGTGACTCTCTACCCGAGGCTGAAGTTTCTCACCTCTTTATTGCCCTCGCTGGACTGGAAGCGAGCGCACTGATTATTCATCAGGTACAGGTGTAACTTAGGGCTCGTTCCGTCTGGCTCCGCCCTCCACTCCTGACATGTTGCATGGCATACAATAACGATGTCCACACTTTTTAACAGCATGTATATCTGTGAGCAAACCTTTTGATGCATGAAACTGATGCAAACTCCAATGAGATCAAGATTCACTGATGAACATTTGCATCAGTCATTGAGACTGGCTGAACGACTGGACCCTTTCTCGCAGTCATAAGCACCCACAGTTTACACTAATTAATATGCAAGTAAATGTTTTGATTTTGAATAGCACTGAATATAAAAAGTCATTATCATGGTAATCAGGTTCATTAATATATCGCTTAAAAAGAAATGATCATTTGTCTGTGTGGAGCATAACAAAAGAATAAACTATTCTAGAATTACAAGGTATAATACATAAAATCATAATAATACTAATAGTAGTTACTCCTGACCACATCCATTTTCTTTTGTAAACTGGCCAGGCCCCCCATTAAAGAAAAGAAAAATTATATAGCCCTCTCAAAAAAAGTTTGGGGACCCCTACATAAGACCAAATATATACAGCTTTTTCCATGCTTTCTGACTCAGGAATAAATTGCATTTCAGCTCAGGTAAATCCTTACTGATATAGATAAACATGTACATTGTACATTATAGTATAGGTGACAATTTCTTGTTCTTGCATCGTCTTGTATGGACATCCTTCTCCATACCACCCAATTCTCTACATCTGCCTCTTTCACCGCAACTTCCATCACCAAATCTATAAATTTCCTCTTTTTCCTACCTCTTTTCCTCCTGCCTGACAGATCCATCCTCAGCATTTGTCCCACGTCTGCACATGTTCAAACCATCTCAATCTACCCTTCTTCCCCTCGTCTTTAAAACATCTTACATGTGCAGTCTTATGCTAATAAACTCATTTGTGTCCATTCTTGTCACTCTCAATTAAAATATCAACAGCAACTCTGCCACCTCCAGTTCCGCTACCCTCCTTAAGAATAAGCCTCACAACCTCCCATGTCTTTTAGACAACAACCTGTCTTTAACACTAGACCCACCAACAGACACACGTACGTTTCACGCTCTAAAAACTGTCCGGGTCCACCTGTCTCTAAACCGTATAACATAGCAGGTCTCACAGCAGTCCTATAAACTTTCCCTTTCATTTTCTCAGATACCCTTCTATCACCCCTGTTACTCTTCTTCTCCAACTCCACCCTTCCTGTACTCTTTTCTTCAATTCTCTAATACACTCTCCATTACTTAGCACTGTTGACTCATCTACCTTCACCACCTCTTCTCTGTGAAACCTCATCACTCCACTTCCAGCCTGTCGTTCCTAATGCATTCCTCACTACAGTCCTTTCATTCCTTGACATGAAACCATACTGTTTCTCACCAATGGTCACCTCTTCTCTCAGCCTAGCTTATCTCTTTCCCATAATTTCATGGTGTGACTGATCAATTTGATTCCCCTGTAGGTACTGAAGGTCTGCAAATCTCTCTTATTCTTAAAAATCAGTACCAGCACACTCTGTCTTCAGTCCTCATGCATCCTTTCACCTCCCAAAATCCTGTTAAACAATCTGGTTAAAAACTACACTGCCATCTCTCCTAAACATCTTCACACTTCTACAGGAATGTCAGGCAGGGTGGAGTGGGTAGAGAAGAGTTGCAGGAGTGATTGGTTATAGAAGGGTGTCTAATCAAACTAACTTTCCACTCCCCATTCTCTTAATATCTGCTTTCACTTCCTCCTTACTAATCTTATGCAACATCTGTTTCACCAGCTCCACATCATCTACCGTTTCTCTCTCTCGTTTTCCTCCTTCATCATCTGTTCAGAATACTCTCTCCACCGTCTCAACACACCCTCCTCACTTAGTCCACACAGTTCCTTTATTACTCTTTCTTGCAGCACAGCCTTCCCAGCTCTGTCCTATTTCCTAGACAACCGGCACAAATCACAAATCATCTCTTTTGTTAGTGTCCAACATCACATATATCTCCACATATGTCATTTACTTTGATTTTACCACATCACTATTCACCTGCTGCCACATTTCCTTGTACTCCTGCCTACTTTTCATCTCTCTGACAATCCCAATTATGTTTCACCAACCTCTTTCTCCTTATGCTTTCCTGCACTTCATCATTCCACCACAACGTCTTTTTATCTTCCTTTCTCTTTCCAGATGACCCACCAAATACCACCAAGTCTCCTTTATCACTTCAACAGTAGTTGCGATGTTACATCATCTCCTAATGACCACCGAACTCTTGCCTGACCTCTTCAATGAATGTCATACTATAGTCTTCCTACTTCTTCACCCACAAGGTCATCCTACAGACCACCTTCTGATACTGTCTAACTTTACTTTCCCCTGCCATAATCTTCACAATCTCCACAATCTCCAATCTCCTTCAGGCTGCATCTCCTGTGCACCTTCCTCCATTTTTATTCATCATTCTTGAAATACATATTTACTGCTGCCATTTCCAACCTATTCAGAAAACCTACCGCCATCTGCCCTTCCACATTCCTCTCCTTAATGCCGTACCTACATATCGCCTCCTAATCACCAACATGACCAGTCTGCTCCTATCACCTGTCTTTCATTCCTAGGTATGCTCTTCTTCACGCCATCTAGCTCAGTCCAGAATCTTTCCTTCTCCTCCTCCATCTCACAACCCACCTGCAGAGCATAGGCACTGATGATATTTATCATCAAAACTTCATATTCATCACCCTATCAGAAACTCTCTTCACCTCCACAACACTCTCTCTTACAGTACTCGTCCTTCATGATTACACCTACACCATTTCTATTTCCAACCACACCATCGTAAAACTGTTTAAACCCACCACCAAAGTTCCTGGCCTTACTCCATTTCCACTCTGTCTCATACAACACAACATGTCTCATCATATCAGCTAACTCTCTCCCTTTACCAGTCACAGTTTCAACATTTAAACATTTAATATTACCATAACTTCCATTCTCCTACACTCTTTTCTCAGTTCCCTGTTGTCTCTGTAGAAGTCTTCCCTCTCTCCTTCTCTTTCTTTGGCCAACAGTAGCCCAATTGGTACCCTATTGGCTAATGCTAACGCTAATGCTAACTGCTAACACCGTCTATATCTAATAAACTCATTTGTGTCCATCCTCGACACTTCCAATGAAAATCTCAAAATCAACTCTGCCAACAATACCTGTAGCAGTGTCTGGTAACCCTTCCCATTTATCTGAGCTTGGGACTGGTAATAACAGTGTCTTGTACACTGTCTATAATTGTAATAATGCCATACAATGCCATTCATGTCTAAGGTAGGCCTGGGTCATATGGCTTAAAAAAGTATCACAATAACTTTCGGTCTATAACGATAATTATCACAATAAATCTTAAAAAAGTTTAAGGCAGTTCAATTGTATGAATATTTTTTTGAAAACCATAAAGTTAACCGTATTATTAAACTGTTTCTTGACAGAACACCAAATACACTACACAACAAGCTGACTAAAAACATACAAACCGGATTCCAAAAATGTTGGGACACTGTACAAATCGTGAATAAAAACTGAATGCAATGATGTGTAGGTGCCAACATCTAATATTTTATTCAGAATAGAACATAACACACGAAACAAAAGTTTAAACTGAGAAAATGTACCATTTTAAGGGAAAAATATGTTGATTCAGAATTTCATGGTGTCAACAAATCCCAAAAAAGTTGGGACAAGGACATTTTCACCACTGTGTGGCATCTCCCCTTCTTTTTACAACACTCAACAGACGTCTGGGGAAAGAGGAGACCAGTTTCTCCAGTTTAGAAATAGGAATGCTCTCCCATTCTTGTCTAATACAGGCCTCTAACTGTTCAATCGGCCTTCTTTGTCACACCTTCCTCTTTATGATGCGCCAAATGTTCTCTATAGGTGAAAGATCTGGACTGCAGACTGCCCATTTCAGTACCCGGATCCTTCTCCTACGCAGCCATGATGCTGTGATTGATGCAGAATGCGGTCTGGCATTATCTTGTTGGAAAATGCAGGGTCTTCCCTGAAAAAGATGACGTCTGGATGGGAGCATATGTTGTTCTAGAACCTGAATATATTTTTCTGCATTGATGGTGCCTTTCCAGACATGCAAGCTGCCCATGCCACACGCACTCATGCAACCCCATACCATCAGAGATGCAGGCTTCTGAACCGAGCGTTGACAACAACTTGGGTTGTCCTTGTCCTCTTTGGTCCGGATGACATGGTGTCCCAGATTTCCAAAAAGAACTTCGAATCGTGACTCGTCTGACCACAGAACAGTCTTCCATTTCGCCACACTCCATTTTAAATGATCCCTGGCCCAGTGTAAACGCCTGAGCTTGTGGATCTTGCTTAGAAATGGCTTCTTTGCACTGTAGAGTTTCAGCTGGCAACGGCGGATGGCACGGTGGATTGTGTTATATATATATAAACATGTGTTATATATATATATATATATATATATATATATAAACATGAATACTTGTATTGCCATTAAATAACATTAATGAAGAAAAAATATAAATGTGGGAAAATGTTTATTGATTATTAAAGTGTCACCAAATGTTTTTCTTCTGCTGCATGCATTTTTAGTACACCAACATAAAATAACAACAATAGAAACAATATTAATAGTAAAAATAATTGCAATAATCAGTAACATTAATAATAATAACGACAATATCTTTGGTCATTTTCTCCTTTTTATCATCATGATTACATGATTACAGCTGTTTCGTTACTAATACAGAAATATTAAAGTAAAGACAGGTTAATTAAACTTACCGATAACTGAGTGTAGCCGATGTCCAAAACTCTGAAGATGTGTCCAGTGGTCCAAGGAAGCAGGTTTATCATATTTAAACTGGTATCTGTTGTTATGCATAGTTGACGTTCCTCGCTCAGCCTCCACGAGGCGAGGGCTTCAACCATTCCTGGGGCAATAACTTCCCTGTGTGGTCTTCATGAAAGTAAGACTATATGGTTTTCTGCTTGGAAGTGGAACTTTGACATTGACACTTGGTTGGGGAGGCAATTTCTTAGTTTCTGTGTGTTCTAACCGGTGATATTGTTTCAAGTTTCACACTGCTCTTTGTCTGCAAATAGCCAAAGTATTTCCACACGATTGAGGCTGTGTGGCCTTTCTTGTTGACAATGTTTTCGATGAGCGAAGGTATCGCATTTTCTTCAGCATCGGTCATTTTTTGCCTGTCACCCACTATCTTACCTATCTTACTATCTCATATCCTACATTATATTGGAGTCAGAGTCAGTGTCCATTCATTCATTTATTCATTCATTCATCTTCTACCGCTTTATCCGACTTCTCTTTCAGGTCGCAGGAAACCAGGCGTCTTCAGGAATTACTGCAGGACACACCCTGTATGGAATGCCAACCCATTGCGGGGCACACACACACTCACATTCACACACTAGGGACAATTTTCCAAGGTGCAAATCAATTAGTAAATAGTGCATGTTTTTGGACCGGGGGAAACTGGAGAAAAAAACCCTGAGACACGAGGAGAACATGCAAACTCAGTGTCCAATCAGTTAGTGTAAATAAATGTTTACTGCATTTTTAAAACTTTCTTTTTTACTCTATTGACATTTCCAATTCTTTTCCAACAGTATTTAATACATAGCCCTACCTACACATTTTCACAGATGAACGTTTCAGTAAGATAACATTAAATATGCATCTAAACCACAGGAACACAAAAATGATAATTTTAGGCAAGAACACAAGCACTTATTGAATGCTCACAAATCTACACACAAATTATGGTCTGGTGAAGAATGAAAACCCCATGACTATTTATTTTACAGTATTAAGAATAAATAATAGCTTTGAAGTCTACATGTAGGGAAGATCAGAGGCCAGCTGTTCCATCTCCTCTATATCAAAAACAAACAGCATGAAACAGGGAAAGTGTTTGTGCATGTGTGTTTGTGATCACTAAAGACAGGACACAATCAAGCTCCATCTCTAGACACTAAGCAATGTTTAATGAGCAAGTGTTAGGCAGCGTTAAAGATTGTGAGTGCTTCATTAATTAACCTCTGCGCTTCTCTCTGGCTTCTTTAAATGCCTCATACGATCCATTGCATTCCACAAAGCATCTCTATTACTTATGCAATTGAGTCACAACACTTGGCACATTCACAAACCCAATTCTGCTGTTCAGCAGGCTGCATAAATTATCCATTCATTTCTTACCAAACTAAAGATACATATAAAGCATATGTAAAGGCATAAAACATATTTCACATGATGCAACTCCCATGAATTCATAAAACATTATGCACACACCGTTCCTACTATAGCATGACGTTAATGCACAGCAGGATAGATTCACTTGATTAAGGTTATTCTGTGAATAATTTATTTAATCAATTCAAGCTCAAGTCATTAGTTACTGCAAACTTTATGCATGTCAATATAAGAATGGGCTCGACCTGTGCACAGAAGACTGACTGCTTAGATAAGAAACACTGGGTGTGAATAATCCCAGTCTTCTCGCAAAATCAATTCTGGACAGCAGAAAAAGTGGCCTATTTATCTTGTCTGTCTGTCTTTGTACACAATATTTCATGTTTTGGAAAGAATATCCCTGTGGGGGATAAATGTTAAGCTGTTTTAAAAGATAAAGCAACTAAATGAGACACATGCAGACTCACAAAAGATTTGGCTCATCTGCCTGCCTCATCTTGCTCTGTCTCTAATTCTTTCTCGCCCCCCGACCACCCCCTCTCCAACATGATTTTTAGTATTAAGGCATGATTTTTTTTCTGGGTTAATCTTTCATAACCCTGCAGGGTGAATTTCAGATTTACACCTCAGTCATAGCGCTGCAGCACTCAACCTACACCATCCATAATTCTTCATGTATTATCAAATTACACAATCTTAATTCGTCTTTGTCAGAGACGTTGTGACTGTTGACCACTAGGTGTCGCCACTGGGCCCTTGCTCCTTTTACTCCCTCATTTGTCCCACCTGCTCCTTGTTTCTTTCAGTTGTTATTCAAGTTCCCCTCTTTGCTTTCCTCTTTGTTGGAGCATTGTTTCCTTTGGTGAGGTGGTGTTGTGTTTACTAATTATTTTTGTGTTCTCTCTTTTTCTCTTGCTGTTTGCCTTGCCCTTGTTTTGTGTTTTTGTTAAATCCCGTTTCCAGAGTTTCGACGTCCCTGTGAATTCTTGATTTCCTTTAGTACATTCTCTAATCCCTTTTGTTCCTTGCCCTGCCATATGTTATGCATTTCTTATATTGCTATTGTTTTTGCTTTTGAGCTTGAATTTTCTAACTGAGGTGCCGATGAGCTTGATTTTTCTGACTGGTTCGCTGACTAACTCGAGTTTCTCAAGCTCCAGGGTGCCACCGAGGTCCAGCGTCGAGCCCCCCCAACAGAAAACTTGAGCTCGGCAGTGACTTGGGCAAGTGGGGAGAGCCGTGTAAAATGCCCAAGGCAGGTAGAAAGCCTGAGGTTACTGCAGCCCGATTATCAGGGCTCTGGGGAAAATAGTCCATAGTAGTGGCCAGATTATTTTGTCAACAAAGCGAGGTGGAACGTAAGTTGACCAGACCCAAAATGCAGGATGCACACAGTGTTGGATATATGGCCGCATGATATATCGAAACAATATAATTATCGAGAGTGGTGATAAATTTACATTTATTTTGTGCTAAGTATTTGTGTTGCATGCTTAGGTTGTCCAAATTTGACAAATCAAATTTTTTTTTTAAATAGCTAATAAAGATTCCTTAAAACAAATTTCTAAATAAAAATATCGCAAACAATATCGTTATCACAATACTCAACAACAAATATCGCATATTGCATATTTTTCCAATATTGAGCGGTCCTAGTTGGAAATGATAAGTCTTTTAATAACTGAGCCAGGAGACTGAACAAGGGGAAAAGGCAAAGCCATAAACCAAAATAACAGTCCAGGATCAAGGCACAGGCAAACAGGGCACGCAGGGAGAATCAAAAATCAAGAACTAACACAGTCCAAAGTCAAGCACAGCAGACAGGGCGATAAAGGGCAGGCAGAGACAAAAAAAAGAACCCAAAACAAAGTCCAAACCATAAATTCATGGGCAGAGCAGAACAAGGAATCAGGCAAGGTGACGAGAGTAATCTCACGGGTAGAAATCCAGTGAGATAAATCTGGCAAGGAATGACTGTCTCTGATGTCCTTAAATAGTATACCGAGTGTGAAGAGCGGCAATGTGGCCGCCGACCCAGAAGTGCGGGCTGCGAAACCGTAAGTGCTCACCACGAGCTCTGGAGATCCTGACAGGTACTATTGGGAACGTAGTCCTTGCTGCATCTTGTGTAATAGTGACAAATGTTTATTCGTTTAATCTGTCCAGCTTTAGCACCACCTAATTTGTATATTCTGGTCAAATTGTTCAACTAAAAAAACTACAATGCTATACACTAAAGAGCTCTTAACTCACTTGCATTCATCAAAACTAGCATTGAGAATGAGTTGCAAATGTAATCATATATGTCAGACAGCTAGATAATTTTGCTTGATAAATGTATAACTTTAATGTAAATCAAACCAAAATCCCCCGTAGCCAAATAAACATAAACAAACTCACTATTAAGTGTATCTAGTGGTAGACTCCGTCTGCTAACTCATTATCAGGGGAACAGAGAAAGGGGACAGATGGTTTGATACTGGCAAACTACAGATAATCTGCTGTTAGTGTGTGGGAGTATACACAGGCACACTTTTAAGACAATATATATAATTTTTTAAACCTGATTTACTGTTTTTTTAAGAGGAATTTTACTTGAAAAAGAATACTGCTGAAAGGAGTTATTACATGACCAAAAAAAAACACTAAACAGTCTGTATGCTAACAAATACTATAGATCGTCACCTGTTTATCTGTGTGTGGGGTCTTGCTATCAGGCTGCATGGGTGTGGTAGGTAGATAAATATCAACAGAGATTTTAATAATTATAAATTGTATACCATAAAGATTTCACATTCATGTATAAGACTATATGTGTATTGGTAATATATAAGTGATTTTTCTGCCTATAGCATTCCTTAAAAAAATAAAGGTATAAATTATATTTATATATATATATATATATATATATATATATATATATATATATATATATATAATATATATATATATATACATATTAGATATATATATAAATATAGAAATAATTGGGAAGTAGACTAGTAGTGTGTGTGGGTGTGTGTGTGTGTGTAAATCATGCCATATCTAGTTTCTACTTGTCTACTTGGTCTAGATATTTTTCATATATTTCTGATCGTGTATATTGATCACAATTTGTTCTGCTTTTGTCTTCCTTTCTTTACAGGAGAAGCTACATCATTTTCCCCTTATGTTATCTACTGTATCCAATCACTTTCTAAGAATTATGTTTCGAGTGCTCAAGTGCTCCGGAGTAGCCAAGTGTCTAAGCTGTTATCCTAGAGATAAGAAAGTTTCAATCCTGACGATTACACAGCCATTCATAAGGTTAAATGACCCTGAGCACTGGCTTAGAACAATAACCTTCCTTTTCCCCTTGTATTGTTTTGGATGGTATAAAATATATAACTGGGCAAAAATAATACATTGATTATATAACTGTGTGATCAATTACATGATTAATCTCTCTCTGTAAATTGATTATTGAAAAGAAAAAATGACATAAGCTGAATTTTTTACTAGTAAGGTGATAGGTGATCTGGTATTTAAAATAGAGTAATCATCATCCACTAGTCGATGGCTGGACTACCCCAAAGCTGGACATACACTAATTTAAGACTAAAGACTAAAGCATTTCCTTAAAGCATTATTATTATTATTATTATTATTATTATTATTATTATGAATCAGAAACATTTTGAGCTAGTCATAAGGTAAGAGCACTGGTTTTGTTCCTAGTCAAATAAAATAGAAAAAATGGTACCACTGAGAATAAATTATTTAATAGATTTTTAAAACCAAATGTCAACTACATTTAAAAACCAAAGCAACATCATAAACACTCTGCCATGCCATCAGCAAAATCTTTAAATGTTTTACAAGCAACCGGATTTAAAAAAAAAACTCTACTATACCTGTAAAAGTGTAGCAATGATAATAGCTGCTGTGATAAATTTATTTGGAGAAGAGGTGTCTAAGGTGTAGAGTTAAAGCCCCTATCAGTGAATCTAATGGCCAATTGCTGCAAAAAAGGGCAGAATGTTCTGTTGGAGAGTGACTTTTCTTAACTGGAAAGTGCCATTCTGACCTTTCTAAAGGTGCCATAAATCAGGATTTAGTTTTCATCCCTCCAGACTGCCAAACATGTCACAAGCAAAACTTAGTTAGAGGGCAGACACTGGAGATGATTAAGGTGTTACAAAAAAGTGTCAGATTTAGGTCATTTAACAATTTGTTTTTCTACCAAACTTATAAAAGTTTTTACATTTGATCTGATGGAGAAAATTGTTTGTTTACTTCTCACTACTGAAAATGAGCTCTTTTCAAGACTATCTGATCTGCATCTGATATAAAATCAATATTGCATTCTGTGTTTTTACACTCGTCAAACACAGGTTTATCCTTAAGGGCCTGTTAAGTCAAAATAAGGCGGTTCAGTTAACAGCACTGGGGCTAGAAATTAAAATGCGATTAAAGTGTTCAAAAAAAAAAAGAAAACACCATTGATGATTCAGGAGACTAAAGTATGACTCTTCTGCACATTGACACAACAATACTTTTGTGGCCAATGAGAAAAATAATCACTAGTTTAATACATTGCTTTCCTATAAATACACACCTATAGGCAGTGTTGGGAGGTTACTTTGGAGATGTAATAGGTTACAGATTACAATAATAAGTAATAAGTAGTGTAACTTTTCAATTACTTTATTAAAATAAAGTAACTGATTACATTTGATTACTTTCATTTGTCCACTAGGTGGCGCTTTAAGTTACCATTCTCAGAAAAAAAGTTTCAAACTCTCGAAAGAAATAGGTTCTATTTTTCGAAATGAAACTGCAGTCGTCATTCAAATCAAAATCACGTTTCAGGTGAAAATCATGTCGTAGTCTAAAGCACTGACTTTACATGAAATTGTTCCGATGTATTTGTAATCTTTAACATTTTCATAATTAACTGTAATTTAATTCTACATTTTTTCTCAGTACAGAAATGTAACGAAATGTACTGTTAAATTTATTTTGTAATAAAATTATGTTGCGCCATTACATGTAATTAGTTACTCCCCAACACTGCCTATAGGCATGTCCAATGGCAAACAAGCATGTCAGGCAATAAGACAGTATGACGTGGAATAAGACAAGCTTAATTATGAAATGGTATTGCATGGTCCATGGCTCAGTGATTGGCTTACTGATTGTTTGGAGTCGCTTTCATGTCCATGTAAATTTCCTCTGGGTGTCGATGTGTTTGGCAAGGTGCCCAGTGATGTTCCTATCTATTATGTAACCCTACCTCATATCTAGGGCTCCTGGGGTAGGCTATGAAAAAAGCAATGTGCATAAAAACGTTCAGATGACATATTAAAGAACTGTTTGAATAGTTACGTGTGCAATGTCCTCTGCCTCATGACTGGCATGTAATCACATGGGGGGGGGGGGGGGGGGGGGGGGGGGGGGGGGGGGGGGGGGGGGGGGGGGGGGGGGGGGGGGGGGGGGGGGGGGGGGGGGGGGGGGGGGTGGGGGGGGGGGGGGGGGGGGGGGGGGGGGGGGGGGGGGGGGGGGGGGGGGGGGGTGGGGGGGGGGGGGGGGGGGGGGGGGGGGGGGGGGGGGGGGGGGGGGGGGGGGGGGGGGGGGGGGGGGGGGGGGGGAATCAGTAATGCAAAAAAGATAGAATCATACATAGATTCGAGACACAAAGGGATGGTTTAGCAACAATGATTTGATCCGACTGAGGCATCCCCTGTGATTTCAGTTCCCACTGAATCTCTTTCTGCATCTCATTCAATGCATCAGCTCCGGGGGGAAACTCAAGAACACACGGGCAGCAAGGTGTGATCTGAGAAATCCCAATTTATTAATCCCAATAAGAGTATTTATATAGGTTGGACAGACAAAGAATAGAGCGGTCCAAAAGACTGGTTTCTTTTTATTATGAGGGGTGAGTGTGTGTGTGGTGTGTGTGTGTGTGTGTGTGTGTGTGTGTGTGTGTGTGAGTGTGTGTGTGTGTGTGAAACAAACAAAAACAGTGTCTCAGAATCAGTTATACAAAAATACAAGCATAAATGAAAATCATAAATGATTAATATTAATATTCTAACATAAGGGATGAATACACACAAGGGGATTGTGGCACAGGTGGCAGTAATGATATAATTAACAGAATGATGAGGTGAAATGTCGAGGACCTCTAGTGGTGGAAACACATAATCCTAATGGGTGTAAAATCCTGACAATCACCTTTGCTTCCCCAATGTTTGTAGGAAAGAAATTGAGCTGTGATACACCATAAAGTCAACAAGCAAACAATATAGAGAGATCAGGAATCTGGTGGGGAAAGGATATATTCTGCTAAAACAAATCCCTGAATCTAATATTCTGTAAAATAACTGCCGTGCATGACTAAATTAGTCAGTCCAGCAAAATGAAATTGGCTCAGTGTGCAGTAGATCGCCATGCTCTTTATACCTTTATAAGCATTCATTCATTCATCTTCTACGGCTATATCCAATTTTCTCTCGGGTCACGGGGAGTCTGTGCCTGTCTCAGGCGTCTATGGGCATTAAGGCAGGATACACCCCGGATGGAATGCCAATCCATCGCACGACACGCACACACACACTCACATTCACTCACACTCACAACTTCTAAGGTGCCACTCAGCCTACCATGCATGTTTTTGGACCGGGGGAAAACCGGAGAACCCGGAGAAAAACCTCCCTGAGGCACGGGGAGAACCTGCAAACTGGAGAACGTGCTAACCACTAAGCCACCGTGCCCCTCTCCTTTAGAACCATTCAGCAGATTTTTCAGCTCAGCATTTCCAGTTAAATCAATCCAATTGCTTTAAATATTTAAACAACAACACTGCCACCTGCTGGCTATTGTCCATGTGGCACATGAACTAGGTTGCTGGATTTTTGGTTGCCCTGTACTGTCGGTCAGGTAAGTGAATTAGATGTCGTTGTTTTTTTTTTTTTAATTGTTTTTATTGTTCTTTGTCAGTAACATCAAATGTGCTCATGTTGACCGCGTGTATATGTTTCTGTACCTGAATAGTGATTGAGCAGAAAAGCAAGCTGACAACAAAAATAGACGCATTTATGAAAACCAACAATTCATTGATCACATGGCTCTGGCATTGCAGACAGTTTTATCTCTACTGCACACGATAATCCTGAGAACAAATTAAATAGCCAGTGTTACAGACACTGTAAGTTTGGGATGTCACGGCACATTTTCAGCAGTATAATATTGTTCATTCTTGCTGAAGTAGCATATATGATATTACACTATGAATTAATATGATGGAAATGGAGGAAATATAAGAATGTAATATTGAATAGTTGAGGCTAAAGTATTAAAAATCTTTCATATCTTCTCTGGGTTATTTGAGGGCACCTGTACCAAATGTATTAAATAAGAGAAAAATTCAGTGGAAAATATTCTTGTTCACATTTATAAATTTCTTTATTATTAAAAAAAAATATATATATATATATATATATATATATATATATATATATATATATATAGTAAATCCTAACTTACTAATTATCAGAGATTCAACTTCTCTTCATGTCTGAAACAGTATCCCCTCTCACAGACACCTTAAGAACCTTTGCTTCACTCAGTGAAAGTATCCCTCTGCTAGCATCCGTGCTTGAGGTTTAAGAGGTTTTTTTTTCATGAATCTTCAAAAGCTTTCCTACAGGAGAAAACAGCAGCGACCATCAGCTGCCAGATCCTTTAAAAAAAAGATTCAATCAAGGTTTAAGAGCACAGAACAATACCATGGCACATCAGAAAAGAAAATTCAAAAGAAGAGCCAAGGCTGGAAGGCAGTATAGACACATTAATTTCAAGTAGTCTCTGTGGACGTCATCCATAATACTCCTGCTGGCAAATGTTTTAAACAACATTTCTGTCTGTTAGACCTAAGTTTGGGTTTTTGTCTGCATATGTGTAAGTTTCTTCAGGGTTTTCCAGTTTCCTCCCACTGACCGTGTAACAAGAGAGGCAGTTTTGCTGCACTTAATAGTTGCTCTGGGAAGTCTTCGCATTCTGACTACTTGATAAAAATGTAGGTCTTGTGTTAAAAATTTTGCTTTTTTATTTAATATACAATGGATATAAATTTTTTGGGGTGGAATCTCCATTATAAGAGCTTTAAAACAAAGCTTTCCCAGCTAAACAAAAAGGCAGATATGTTGCCCTTAAATTGAAGGCACACAAATTTCCCCTATATTTGAACTCGGACGCCCAAACCTGTTGCAGCATTAAATGTCACTTTATACTGTAGATGCATGGTTCATATGAGTTTGAGGGGAATATCTTGCTATGACTGCTATAATCCCGAGACCTTAACCCTAGTGAAAACATTTAGGATGAATATCACTACAGTCCTGGTCTCCTCACCTTGCATCAGTACCTGGCTGTACTAACACCCTCGTGTTAACACCAGCAATGTAGAATGGGATGTTTAAAAAGGCATAAATGAAACCTATGTGTACAAACTTTTGTCTATATATTGTACAATGTGTATGAGAACAGATATTCCCCATAATTAACATTAATATCTGATAAGCCATTAAACTGTGTGACATTCATTAACAAAGTGAACACTTTAATAATTGGGGAGGACATCATTAAAAAGTTCCCTCTATACTATAAATAGAGTGGTATTTTAGGGATAGAATGTTTTGCTAATTCCTTTTGTTACAATACATACTGTAAAAATGATTTTCAACAGTTTTGTATGTTTATTAACTGACTGTCTGGTCGACTGTTTTATACAAATGCAATTTCTTCAACAACTAATGAATATTTTCCCCTTTTTATATTATTCAATATTTCCAACACATTATTTTTCTTTATTTGTTGTTTTCTTGGGGGCCTTTAGTATATCAAGGAATATATATTTTCCATTTGTTCTACTTAAGTCTTGTAAGCACGAAAGGAAGTGATATTTTAATTACATTCAATGAAATTGGTTAGAGTATACAAATTACACTTATATACTCTACAGTGGCGTCACTAGGGTTAATGTGATTGGTGTCACCCGGTGCGGCCCGCAACCCCCCACACCCCCCTAGCGACGCCACTGATACTGTACATACCATGCCAGATGTTTTACATCGCCGCTTCTATTAGAACATGCACTTCAACATAGAGACAGAGGGCGGCAGTCTTGTTCTATATAAAGAAAACGTCTACGTACGAGAAATATCGAACTGATTTTGAAATAATAAATGAATAGCAATAAGACCTTGTAACCACTTGGATTTGTAAATACTTTGCATCCATTAATATTTCACATGTTGACATTTAAGATTTTAAGTTTTTCTAAGATAATGCTTTTAGGAAAATGAAAAGTGAAGCTGTCAGTAAGAAGGTGAGTAAAATATATTTCCCAGAAGAGCACCACGATCACACAAAAAGCTCAATTAGAGGTCACAGTTCACTCAATCCAAATTCATAGCTCAGCATTCTGGGGCTTTAAAAGCAAGCAAAGGGCATAGCATCTTGACAACAAATAAACCCTACAGAGATCTGCGCTCCCATCAGGCTATCTCTGTCAACAACCCATGCATGGATGATGAATTTACACTTGGGTCAGAAATCTGTAAATAAACATTTTAGACATTTCAGCTTTTTCTATTGGTCTTTATTTACATTTAGGCTAATTTGTGATTTTTCTTGAGTTAAATTTTCCCTTTTGTTGAAATTGTATGATTTGATTTTGAAGGATAGAGTCTTTATTAATCTCTTATTAAAAAGGAAAATGTAGTATTTAGACAGCCACAATACAAAAACCTACAATCAAGCCTAAGGCTTAACAGATCACAAACTTTAAACAGTGCACAAAAACCCAAAACCCAAATTGGAAATAAAACACGTTTCTGTCATAGACCATGACTTTATATACAGATTAACTGAATCTAATTGATTTAAAATATGTTCTACTAACATGGATCATGAGATTTTATTCAAACTAATGGTGTCCATGCCACTTAAAGAATAAGACTCTACATTTCAAATGAAACGTTGCTGATAATATAATATGTCATTAACACTAAATTAGCATTGAGAAGTATTAAGGATTATTAAAAAATAATTTTTACTTGCAAAACCCAGTATATGTGTATTACGCTTTAACCCATATAATGTTAAAACTGCAGTTCAGAAATTTAACTCAATAGCTTGTCTAAATCCTGACCCTTTTTATGGGGGCAACTCACATAATGCATTATGCACCATTCACTAGTTTCAGCCCTTTTTCTATGTGCAGCTTTATTTGTTACAGCCATGATAATATGCACATCATCTGTGCAGTGGATACAATGGAAACCATTATAATAAGCTTTGCACTTCCCCATTGACCGAAAAGATTTGATCTGTCAGTATGCATGAGATGCATGAGTAGATACTGACACATGCAAACCATAGAACACAATGTAAAGGTAATGTAAAAAATAATTCAATAGGAGCCAACAACATGGAAATAAGGGTGTCTACAAAGATTGCGCTTCTGCCTACTGAGCCCATGTTGCCATGGCTCCCGAAGCCTCTCACTCGCATGGAAATAGTGAAAAGGTGCCTGTGTGTGTGTGTGTGTGTGTGTGTGTGTGTGTAATGGGGTCCTGTGGATTTGTGTGCCTGCTACACAGTAAGGCTGATTAGCTTGAGTTACTCTATTCTTTCCAAATGCACACTAATTACTGAGCCATGGCTGTGAAAAACAGCACAGAAATCACATCTGTTTTCCTGTGGAGACAAATAATGCTTACAATGCTACAGTTCTCAGTGCAGTGGTGCCTGCTTTAAAGGCTCTCTGAAACCAATGTTTAGAAGATTTTTTTATACTGATCGGATCGATCTATTAGCTATTGTTAAGGTTAACAATGTAACTGAGTTATGCATAATGTTGGTAATTACCAAAGGACATAGGTCACATTCTGAAAACAGTATTAATGCTGATATAGTAGTGGTACAATAACACATAGTATGACGGTATAAACACAGTGTATACTGCACAGGATCTTAGTGTTGTTTACTGGTTAAAATATCTTTATGCCAATTACTGAATTGGTGGTCCACCAAAAAAAGAATGGTCCTGCGAACCATTGCTGCGAACCCTTTGTATTTGTCTCAACATGCTGCTTCTTACCATTTAGATTTTACTTTCTATTTTATTTTCTATGCAAGCATGTTGTCTCAGTTATTCATCTCAAAGTCTTAATACTCTCTTGAGTTGTGTACCTACTGAGTTATGTTTTCCTTCACTGCTTCTAGACTTAAATTTTGTTCTGCGTATTCTGACCTTTGCCATTGCTGTCTTTGACAATTTCATTACTGGTGTCTGCTTTTGGTGACAGATTCCAATTATATTGACCATTACCTGCTTTGTGACTCATTCTGTGTGATGTAATGTGTGAGCTAACGAGGTAATAATCGCTCATCATTCACTAATAGAGAATAGAGAATAATTTTATAAATTACATAATGAAGTATTTAATGTTTTTGCTGATTTCTCTATTAAGGTTATATCATGGCCAGGGATTTCCAATGAAAAGAATGATCTCTACTTCAGTAGAATGTATCATTCATTTTGATCATTTTTGGAATTAGATTAATTAAGAGTTTAAGCATATGGAAATGAAATGAATGATCTTTTCCCCTTACTGCATCATTGGTGTAAAGCTGCTTTGAGACCATGTTAATTGTTAAATATAACTACGTATACGATTATAAAATATGCTCAAATAAAAATGGATTGAAATTTTATCAAAATGTAAATGAATTGCTAATGGCAAGAACAAATGTAACCCATCAAATGACTGAGGTTAATGGCATATAATTTGCCAGAATAATGCATCTAATTTAGATTTTTCCATAGATAGCTTCTTTTACTAATACACAAAACATCATTTAAAAATATCCCTTAACCTCAAAAATCATTGTAAAAAGCAAACATGTAGAGGCTTTATTCGATATTTTAATTAATGACTTAATTAGTTTCAATTATCAGACAGTGATGTTGATGGAAAAACAAAACCCTGGATTTCAGCATTACTTAAAACCCATCTATGGCTATAGTACATTGTGCTTTAACACAGATCATATTGCATAAAGCTGCATAGTGCTTGTCATTAGTGCTATCTGCACATCACAAACAGATGCAATTGGAATGATAAAAACGTGCGCATGTATGGGATGTGACGTGACACCCAGGTGGAAGCAGCTAATTAACTTCAAGCCCTTTAAAATAGCAGCATTCATCGGATTTACACTCATAAGCATGAAACCCCCCTCTAGACTTTTAATATTTTGATTATAGGGTTACAGAATCACCAATACTGAATCTAACCCTTTTTTTCACCCTAAATTGAATCTAATCTTTTGGTTCACAAGTGGAAGTCCAGCTGAAGCTTGTTTTTTGTCTTCAGGATTTTCTAGTACACAGCTGAAAACCTGAAGCAGTGAACCATCTCCTCATCATCACACATGCGTGATGTTCTGAAATTGTGCAAAGCTTTACACCAGAGGTAATAATCTGCGAAAATGATTTTTCAAATGGAATAATCACTATAATGTTAATGGTAGATCTTATCTGTGAAAGCAAGACCTGCAGATCTAGAGATGTTTTGGTTTCTTATGGGATTTCCTGTATGAATGAGAAAAATACTTTGAAAGGATTTTGGTAGTTTGCCAAGCCATCGTTCATTTTTTTCTTTTCAATTCAGAGATCCACAGAAGTTACAGTGCTGTTAATCATTTTCATTGCCAGACTATTATATCTGTTTATCAAACTTATAAATAGTAAAAATAAAAAATTACTTAAATTACAATCAAATATTTCCAATATTTCATATTGCAATAAAAGTACAGTAATTACAGTAATAAGAATATTAAGTGTTAATAACAATTTATCTTTGTTTTGTATTAGTTTTTTGGTTTTTCTGATTTGCTGTTTTTGTTTTTAAATATAAACTCCTCACTGTGGATCACACTCCTAAGTTCATTGCATAAGACTCACTTTTAATCTCGGTAGTTGTCATTATGGCTCGCAGCACGGCCCATGTTTACGGCACATTACACGGTCAAACAAATCATGGATTCTCAAACCTAAACACAGAGCCAGTACTGTCTACAACTGCATGTTTGCAATGACGCAAAAGCAAGGTAATGGGAACTACCTCTTCAATCCAGAGTGTCTGTTTGCATTGGTGGTGTACACAGACCATGTGGGTTTCGATTGTGACTGTGTCCAGCTGATCTTAAAAGTAATTCTAGTCATTCTTCCAGTTCCCTGGAAAGAGATGAAAAGGCTTCTATTGAATTGACAAATGCATTATTCCATTTTCCAAAATATTACAGTACAGACACTACATTGCTACTACAATACAGACATACTATATTGCGCATATATATATATATATATATATATATATATATATATATATATACAATACAGAGCTTAAGCTATATATATATATATATATATATATATATATATATATATATATATATATATATATATATATATGCTTAAGTTCTGTAGACATTGTAGGATCTGCAAAAGCAAAAAAACAAAACAAAAAAGGGTAATATTGCAAAATCTATTTAAAATTAGTTCATTATTTTAGTAAAACTTTTCAATTTAAATGTATTTGTAAAATATTAAACCACTTCTAATGTAGTACGTATAGGTAGTTGGAATATATGTAATTTTTATATTACATTTACTATATACTTTTTATCAAAATGACCACGTTCAGAAGATCAGAACTGAATACTGAAAATTGCTGGTGAATTTATCGATGCAAATCGGGTCAAAAGTCTACATTAAGAAGTGAACAGCACGGTGCAGGGAGGACACCGTTTGTAAAAGAGAGAGAAAGAGTAAGTGCTTGTGTGAATGATCGCACATTAGTGTCGAAGTGACTCTTGCTCTGTCAATAAATTAGATAAGAAAAGATCTATCTGTGGTCTCCATGGTGATGGAGCATATAGGGATGAGTGGAGCGAAGTAAACACAGCAGTTATGACCCAGCCAGCTATTACAGTAAAGCTGCTGAGCAGATGTGGCTTTTCTCAACACTGCCATCAACTCTAAATCAAATCAGAGACAACGTCTGAACCCACTCACCAGGAAAACCTCATCTTACACTCCAACAAATCAAACCAATGTGTACCCAACATCAAAAAAAGGCATTAAGCATTAAGACTAATATTAGCATTAAGACTATGAGTAAGATGGACATGGAAATTATTTAAACAGCATTATGCCTTTATGACCATCTATTAAGCAATGAATGTGATCTATTCAATTGATGTGAAAATCTTTATTGAGCTGTCGGACATAATGAGCGAACGTACAAGGCTGTAAAGATGCAACAGCTAAAATAGTCAATATTTTTGCCAATGTTGAAATTATCACAATGATCCTGCCAGATTTGGGTTTGTTTTATTGTGTCATTTTAAATAGGGTCTACTTTTTTTTTTAACTATTCCACTCTGGTTTCTCTATAGTCATAAAAACAACATTTATATTATACAAAATATATAAATATAATACAATGAGGGGAGGGAGTATTTGATCCCCTGCTGATTTTATATGTTTGCCCACTGACTAAGAAATACACAGTAGGTTTTATTGAACAGCCAGACAAAGAATAACAACAACAAAAAAATAACTAAAAAAGTTATGAATTTATATGCATTTTAATGAGGTAAATAAATATTTCATCTCCTATCAATTTGCAATATTTTTGGCACCCTGGTGACTAATCTCAATATAATTGGCTCCTAATTAGGTGACTAATCTCAGGCTCTTAAAATGGAACACTCCTAATCTCAGCTCGTTACCTGTATAAAAGTCCACAGATGCAATCATTCAATCAGATTCCAAACTCTACAACATGGCCAAGACTAAAGAGTTATCCAAGGATTAGACAAGGCAGCAACAAGCAGATTGGTAAGAAGGTGACAACAGATGGTGCGATTATTCGCTAATGAAAAAAAAACACAAAATAACTGTCATCTCACCTAACAGAGTTTCAATGATCTAGAGAATTGTGAGGAATCAGCCCAGAACTACGCAGGATGGATCTTGTTAATGATCTCAAGGCAGCTGTAACAATATTCACCAAGAAAACAACAGTAACACATTACGCACAGAAGTAAAATCCTGAAACTTCCATGATCAAGAGAGCACACATGTACAGGCAAGGCTGAAGTTTGCCAATGAACATCTGAATGAGACAGAAGAAAACTGAGTGAAAGTGTTGTGGTTAGACCAAATCGAGTTCTTTGACATCAACTCAGATCGCTGTCTATGACCGAAGATCACCATCCCCACTGTCAAACATGCAGGTTGAAAAATTAGGCTTTGGGGATATGGTCCAGGATAACTGCACTGCATCAATGGGAGTTGCAATGACCCATCATGGCAATGACCTAAACACATGGCCAAGGCAACAAAGTAGTCCATACCTTAATCCTATGGAAAACATATACTTTACATATTGCCATATGTAAGCATCTGTAAGCAAACCTTATTGACTTGGAGAAGGTGGACAAAAAATACCTTCTCCAGAAATGTCTGACTTCTATGATTGTCATGAAGGGTTTTGGCACCAAGTACTAAGTCATGTTTTGGAAAGTGGCCAAATACTTACTTTCCTCAATAACTGTGACTTCAGATAACCGTCAGAGTGGTCAGATAAACATAAAATGTTTATTTGTATCCCTCTGGCCCTCTATTCAGCTAAAACCAATATATACAACAAATTCAAAACAAACAGCTCCAAAATTATTGCCTCCCCCCGTTTATACATTTAAAAAAAGTTACGTTGTTTTTGCATGTATTTAATCTCACCCTAGGGAGAATGGTGGCTTAGTGGTTAGCAAGTTCACCTCACACCTCACGGATTGGGAGTTCGATTCCCGCCTCTGTAATGTGTGTATGGAGTTTGCATGTACTCCCCGTGCCTCAGGGTTTTTTCTCCAGGTTCTCCGGGTTCCCCCGGTCCAAAAACACGCATGGCAGGTTGATTGGCACCTGGAAAATTGTCAGTGTATGAATATGAGTGTGTGATGCCCGAAGACCCTTGAGATAGGCACAGGTTCCCTGTGACCTGAGAGAGAAGTCAGATGAAACGGTAGAAAATGAATGAATGAATAATCTGACCCTAAAAAGAAAGAAATACAATTCAGATCTGTAGATTGCTCTTTAACACCGAAGCATTTCTCATCCATGCTGATCTCTCGTCTCATCTAATTCTAAATTGGCTCCAGGTTAGGAAATATATATATATATATATATATATATATATATATATATATATATATATATAGCTGTATCATTTGCACAGATAGTCTCAGGTATGGGGGGGGAAGAAAAAAAAATCTGCCTGGTTTAATCTTTGCACAGTGTGGGTCTTACATTCTTTTTCAGTAAAAAAAAAATGGGCACGAGATAGGAAAGTTCCAATTCAATTAAATACTGCCTAAGGGCTTTCTTCCATAACAGAGGTTTGCTTGATAGACAAGAGAAGGACATGGAGGACTGGCTCCTGGCAGCAATTGCACAATGCCATGGTTGCTGTGAGGGATGCTTAGTGGCACTTTGCTTGCTAAAGATTTCAGGCAGCTGATGGAACACAGTGGGTACACTCTCCAACCTTTTAGTTTAAATAGGTGCACTGCAGGTATTTTTACAGAAATGGACCTGAATTAGATGTCAGAGCATTTTTTAACCATTTTAAAATGGCATGATGTTTTAACAGCATCGTCATGCCAATGAAACAACAAAATATTTTTAGATAATGAGGACTTATCTGTATCTTAATAGATATGGTCTGTGTCCTACAGTCCAGAGCTTGAACAAAGACTGAACCTGAGCACATATAAGGGTATTGCCATTGTCAAAGAATGCCGGGACATACGTAGAGTCAAACGTTAGATTATAATATCCATTCACGTCCATTACAAATCTGGTTTATGCAAACAGTTTGATGGGTTCAATTCATCCATGGCAAATACACAAAACTAAATCATTCTTTTGTTGTTTTACATTATATATGTTTTAACATTGATTTGAGAAGGTTTCTTAATTATTTGAAAATATGTTATATTAGGGAAATAAAGTATCTAAAATAATTATGACTAAACCTATCTGCAACCCACATTTCCATTGGATTTTAAACACAAATCTCCTGATTGCTGAAATTTCAATTTGTTTCTGTCTCGTGTTCTTCATTTCTGCCCGGCATGAAATGGACCAGACGGAGCATCAGGCTTTTATGTATTATAAATTATAATAAAAAAATCATTAGAAATGACCAGCCTACATTTCTCAGAACACATTGAGCGCATGCTGACCTTCAGGAGTTTTACGCCTGACTTCAATATCACTGTGACTCTGTAAATGTACTCGAAGTAATCAGCAAATGGAATTTCTAAGAAAACACGAATGACCTCAGAATTACAAACTCTGTGGGAACAGTGACATCTTAATGGTTCATGAGTCAGCAGCCTTCCTAAAATAAAAAAACGAATGAATAAAAAACAAGACATCTGATGTGCAGACATGCTCACTTTCATTAAATATGGGTTGATATGGCAGGAAGTAAATGTATTCTTTCAACATCACAAAAAGTGTTACCCGGGGTACACATGCCAGACACTGAAAGCCGCTTTTAAACAAGCCTATAGCAAAGAACAGCAATAAAAAAAAAATGTGTTTCTATGCAAAAATGAGAGACAGAAGTATGTGATTAAGTGAGATAAAAACAGAAACTAAAAGTTTGTTTTATATATATATATATATATATATATATATATATATATATATATATATATATATATATATATATATATGTGTGTGTGTGTGTGTGTGTGTGTGTCTGTGTGTGTGTGTGCATACACACACACCCTTTACCCTTTACTCAGTTCTTAGTTGAAGCTCCTCATGACCTATTTGGCCTTGCAGTGCATACCTATATTGGAAGATTTTATGCCATTCTTCTTTGCAAATCTTCTTAACCTAGGTCATGTTGGATGGGTTCCATTAGTGGGCAGCCACTTACAGGTCTCCCCGGAACTAGGACATTCGCTGAGTTGTCCCTAAGTAACTCGTGCGTTGTCTTAGTTGTGTGCTTAGGGTTGTTTTCATGTAGCTCTGACCGAGATACTGAATGCTGTGAACTGGATTTTTATTAAGAAGATTAATGTACATTTATCTTTCCCTCAACCCCTGACCAGCTTCTCAGTCTGTTCTGCTGACACACACGCCCAAAAATATGAATCTGAAATCACCAAGCTTCACGTTGAGGATGGTTTTGGGCAAGTGAGCATTGGCTGATTGCCTCCAGACTAATAATTTAGAATTGAGGCCAGGGAGTTTAATCTAATTTTAATCAGACCAGACAAACTTGTTTTCTCACAGTCCTCGAGTCCTTCAGCAAGCTCACATGGGTTTTGCACAGAGGAGAGTCTTCTGTCTACAGTCTAGAGTAGCTGTCTACAGCTACTCTGCTATAAAGCTCAGTGTTCAGGAACTTTGTCCCATTTCTACACAGGATCTCTGGAGCTCAGTCAGAGTGCGCATCGAGTTAATTTTATACCTGCAATCAGTCACATGACGAACATCTCAGTGACCTATAAATCCCTGTTTTTTTTTTTTGTTTACTTTTTGTTTACAAATTTTCCTAAAAGAAATTCCCAAAAACATATCTTCAAATTGAAATTGTATTTGTCACATACATATTCAAACAAAGTATACAGTGGTATTCTTTATCTTAATAGTTTACCAACTTCAAGTTGTACACTATGTGAATATGCATTTGTTTGCGTATTAATAACATGCAAATGAATCGTGACTCCAGTCTAAGGGAGTTTTTCCTTGCCATGGTCACCTCAGCTTGCTTAACACAGAACAATCAGGGATAAAATGATTTTCATTCCCACACACTATAATTAAGTATATAATGTAAAGCTGCTTTGTGTCAATAACAATTGTAAACATTGCTCTACAAATAAAACTGAACTGAATCGAATCGTATCTAGAGTTTCTGTGTGCCTAGTGTTCCTAGGATGCTCCCCTCACTAATCCATCTCCTTGACAAAGCAAAGTTAAAATAGATGTAAGCTTAAATTTACAAATTGCTGTCACACAAGCACATGGACTGAGACAATGCGAAAATGACGGTCTATTTCTGTCTGGAGGAAAAGTCAGTACAAGATCTTTCATGTTTCTACAATCACCAGCATGGATCGAAAAACTCTCAAAAGTTAGACATCCAGTTATGTCATTTTATTAGATCCCAAACTGCATCAAGGCAGAAAGGAGAACTTATGAAAGGGTTTAAGAGGATTTGTGACTTCTTGTGATCATAAGGCAGATCAAGAGTCAGCAGTAGCTGGGACTCTTTTTTAATAGAACATTCTATTTATAGAAACAACTGTCACAGCTCCTCCCTGGGGAATGAATTTCGGATACCTGTGAAACAGGAAGAGTTGTTCACGGCCTTTGAATTATCACTGGGATTAGATGTTGTGCCAATTTCATAGTTTATTTAACGTGGCTATGAATTCTTATGACACCAGACAAAAATATATACCAATATCCATTATTATAGAAAAAAAGAAATACGACTTTAATTCTTTAACAATAACACATGTCCTTAAACCAGAACTTTAGTATTAGCTTTATAGACACATGTTCATACTTTGTGTTACTGAGCCAAATGTCTGCCTGATATTACTGCAATAAACAAAATGCATCCAAATAAAAGTTATATGTACTTAGCTTCACAATAGCTGCCACAAGTGAATATTTTAAAGTCATACCTCCGTGGATTACGTTTATATCACATGATCAAACATACAGGAGATAATTAACATTTTACACTGCTATTTCATTTATTCCCTCGTTATCAGTAAAATGTCTTGGTAGGACAGGGTGCAACACTGGGATGAATATTAGGCACCACACATCATTTCATGTTAATCAATGACATACACCTAAATTTTAACATCAACAAACTAAAGGGGGGGGGGGGGGGGGGGGGGGGTGGGGGGGGGGGGGGGGGGGGGGGGGGGGGGGGGGGGCTTGGGGGGTTGTAATTAGCTTTTTTAATACACTTACAATGCATGGAATTTTGCATTAAAGTCTCGATTAACAAATATACCTTTATAATGGTTAATCTGGCATCAGTGCTCTCTCAGACTAAAAATCCTACTGGTAAAGTTTTAAGAGCTTTTTCTAAAATCAAAGTGCTAATTTAAGTGCCACAAAAAAGGCAGGTCTCTAGACGACCAGTGACTCTGATATTTGGGCATCTGGTGGAGGTTTATTTCACCATGGTTATGTCCACCAGGTTCATTTGTATCCTGATTTGGTGTGTTTAATTAACCCACCAGATCAGGGTTTTATTGTAAGTGAGCATTTTTGAAGGAAAGCATCACTGTTTTAAATCAGGAAGCCAGTAGAGGGATCGTAGCCATGGTGAAATGTGTGAAGAACTTTGGAATGAAGTCATGCAGCTGCATACTGGACCCACTGAATAGAGTGCAAAGGGTCATCTGCCAGAAGCAAGGTGCAATAATCCAGTTACCAAAATGATAAAAGACTGAGCAAACACCCAAGTGGCCTCTTTGGATAGAACCGAACGAATCTGTTTGATGTTGGAAATAGAAACAATTTCTGTTTTGTGATGAGGACCAGGATATTTGATTGCCCCAAAGTTACATGCAAATATCAGATGAGATCTAAGAGGTGTTCATGGAGATCCTGATATATGGATGCACCTCACGAGACAGCAGCTCAATTTTGGTGGGATGAAGTTGCCATCCATGATGAGATATCTAGTAGATACGCTGAGATCGATGTAGAAATGTAACTCTGAAGGAGGATAATTGCAACATCAGCACAGTGGTAGGAAAACCCATTTCAGGATATGAGCTCACCAAGAAGTGGGTGTAAAGGGAGAACAAAATAGGACCAAGACTGTGTCAAACACTGATGTAGGATTCAAAATTATGATAGCACAATGTGTCACTTCTCAGTGATGGGCATATGGGTGGTTTCTGTAGAGCATGTGACTTTGAAACCATTGGATAGGTTTAGAAAACACTTTACCATATAACCCTAGTCAAAGGGAAAATTTTTACATATTCCGGCTGGCATGTTTTTGGATGGTAAAACAAAAGAAACCAGGGGCACGGTGGCTTAGTGGTTAGCACGTTCGCCTCACACCTTCAGGGTCGGGGTTCGATTCCCGTCACGGCCATGTGTGTCTGTGTGTGCATGTTCTCCCCGTGCCTTACGGTTCTTTTTCTCCGGGTTCTCCAGTTTCCTCCCGGTCCAAAAACATGCACGGTTGGTTGATTGGCACCTTGGAAAATTGTTCCTAGTGTATGAATGTGTGTGTGTGCCCTGCGATGGGTTGGCATTCCATCCAGGGTGTATCCTGCCTTAATGCCCATAGATGCCAGAGATAGGCACAAGCTCCCCATGACCCGAGGGAAGATCGGATAAAACGGTAGAAGATGAATGAATGAACAAAAGAAACCATTATAGATACAGTGAGAACCGATTGATGCCTAGAGTTTTAAGGAAGCGATATTTAACCATTCTGCCTTATTTTATATTGGACTTATATGAATGTATTTAAAACTTCAGTAAAATATAATTCTCATCTTAACTTGATATCCTCTTCATCTTAGTATTATTATGATGCAATTAGCAGCAATACTGCCTACAATTATGAAAGCTCAGATATATAAGTCATTATAATTCCCTCTTCTAAGGTACTTTACTACTGGCAAGTTATGAACAGTATATGCTGGGTGCTTTGACACTTCAAGGCCTTGTATTTTCCGGTTACAATTCAATATATAAAAAAGTAAATTGCATGGAGATTTCTGAGGACTATGGTAAAGGTTATGCAAGAACAAATTGTATCCACACATTATCATTATCTACAGTACACAGTGTTGGGGAGTTACTCATTGCATATAATGGCGTAATTTAATTACAAAATAAAAGTTACAGTAATCCGTTAATGTACCGTAAATTCTGGACTATAAGCCGCTACTTTTTTCATAGGTTTTGAACCATGCGGCTAATAATAAGGTGCGGCTATTCTGCAGATTTTTTCCCGACCACTAGGGGCTCTAACCGGAATTAGAATCAAAACTAACACAAAATAAATGCAAAGAAGAAGAATGCGCTAGTTCCTCTTTAGCAGATATAAGTGGGTAGAAGCGGATAGAAGGAGGACAAACTCTATCTTTACAAGGTTAAGGTGATGTGATTTCACACACAGGAGAAATGAAGATAAATACTGTAAATAGCGCTTATTTTCTCTTGGTTCTGTCCCGTTTTAATCAGCAAAGTTGCTGCTCGGTGCTCTCTCTCTCCTCCCTGGTCCCCCCCCCCCCCCCCCCCCCCACGGACACGGACGCTCGATATATGTTTATGCCTAACCTTTGTCTGTTCCCGATTCCCGGACTTCCAAGTCCGCCACCGCTCCTGCTCTCCGGTACTCCCGGTACCACGGCGCGCAGAGCGCAAGGCTCCCTAGCCTGTCTGGCCGCTCCGTATGAGCGGCGTCTCCTGAGTTCTTTATTCTAATAAATCCTGTTTTGTATGAATTCCGGATCTCCGCGTCTCTGTGCAGCGTCCACCGTTACAGCGTGTTAAAATACAGGTTAGGAAAGGATCTATTTAGGTACATACATGTATTTATTTTTTAGGGTGTCTTTTTTTGATACAGTATAGCAAATTTGTGCATTCACTTGAACGTGAAAACCAAAACTCAACCTCCACAAACGATTTAGAAAGAAAGATCTTGAGCTTCCTGCTATAGGGTTCTGATCTCAACCCTAATCAACACATTACATTACATTACATTACATTTATGGCATTTGGCAGACGCCCTTATCCAGAGCGACTTACAACTGAGCAATTTAGGGTTAAGGGCCTTGCTCAAGGGCCCACTAGTGGTAACTTGGTGGTTGTGGGGTTTGAACCTGTGATCTTCTGGACCTGAGTCCAACACCTTACCACTAAGCCACCACCTCCCTTTGGGAATATGGATACACCTTTGGAATGAATTGTTACTCTGATTGCACCCAAGGCCTCCTCACCCGACATCAGCACCTGTCTTTACCAAGAATCTGATTAACACAAATGTCTATAAGAACACTCCGAAATCTTGTGGAACATCTTCCCTTAAGAGTGTAGGGAATTATGAGTAACTTCCAAATAAATGTGGAATGCCTTACTCATAAAGCACATACTATGCCTATAACCCGGTGTCAGTAAATGTTTGGCAACATAGGGTATCTGCTGTATCATTCTGCTTCTGGATTAATATAACCTGATGCATTTCTGCCAAAACTAATGTGACACAAAGCGTTCCCAACACAATTTCTGCATTTTATCTTCATTGCCCTGCATTGTCCAAATACAATATTACAATACACGTCATCCACTCCCTTTTATTATTCATGTTTGCTATGGTAGCATGTTGTCTTTTTAATATTATGTGTGCTTGTAACACTGAACCATAACCTAGAGACAACTGATAAGCAATTAGTGCTTCAACATTTGAAAAAAAAACAAGAAGAATAAATCACTAACAGCATTACCAGCAGGTTTTAGGAGAATCTTTAAAACTAAACACACAGTATCTCCAACTTGGGCCTAATTATAAAAGAATGACATGTTTTGTGCTTATATATTCCTCCTACATTTATGCGCGATTGTCTTGGTGACCTAGTGCTGTTTCACTTGTCCGCCCAAGAACATTTTGTACTGTATAACAAAATCGCAAAACACATTAATGCAAATGTGTAGTTGGATATACAGAACAATATCATAATAAAAAATAGACTGCATTAAAGCATTGCAGTCCTACTGACATTATTGTTTTATTTTCAGAACAGTAATCTGAAAAAGGTAGTAAAAGCAGTGGGATTCTGGATCAAACCTAAACAGATACACTGCAAGTGCAATGGCAGAAACCTGTGGTTAAAATGGTGATGAATGATTTATTGGCTTATATGAACAATGAATTGCCTGGCATTGATGAATATTCATTTTACTTGGACATATGTAATTAAAGGTTTCATAATAACGGTTTTTAAATGGATGGCTTTTAGTATATATATATATATATATATATATATATATATATATATATATATATATATATATATCTATATATATATATATGTGTGGTGTGTGTCTGTGTGTGTGTGTGTGATAAAATGCTTGCAATGTTCAGCAAACTATTCAGAAATATCTGCATCTGTATAATGCACTATATGGACAAAAGTATTGGGACACCTAACCTTTCCAGTCATATGTGGCTCTACAACAAATTCTTTTATTGCAAAGTTGGAGGCACACATCTGTATTCATATTCTTTAGCATTAAATTTTCCCTTCACTTGAACAAGTGCTGCTGAAACAGTTTTACACAAGTAAAACGAGTCTGTCCTGTCCTCATCTATAACTGTCTGTTTTGGATCAGCTAACAAATCAGAGATCAAGAAACTACAGCGTAAAGTCAGGACTGCTGAGAGGATTATTGGTGCCCCTCTGCCCAACCACCAAGATCTTCACACCTCAAGAGTGAGTAAAAGGGCTAAGAAGATCTGTCTGGACCCCACACACCCAGCCCACTCTCTATTCAAACTGTTACATTCTGGGTGGTGCCACAGAGCACCATCCACCAGAACAGCCAGGCACAAAAACAGCTTTTTCCCAGCAGGCTATTGCAAGAACAATTAAAATACACAAATACACCATCGTAACTGAATACATAGAACACAAATGCTGAATACACACTGACCACTGAGGCATTGGTTTTTACACAGAACCTGAAAGGTCCAATTGTAAAGCACACACTTGTAAATAACATTCTGCACATATTCCTACAACTATATACAGTACATTATTATTTATTTTCACTCTTGTTATATCCCATCTATGTCTATACTTTCTCCAGCCACCAAGTCAAATTCCTTGTGTGTGTAAACATACTTGGTAACAATTCTTTTTCTGATTCTGTTCCAGCATGGTTTGGATGGCTCGAAGTGATCGATCTTGAATGGCCTGAATATTGATCTCTGAACTCAATCCTAATGAACACCTATGGAGTGATTTGGAACACTGACTGTACACCAATCCTCATCACCCATGCCTAATTGTTCTTATGCTCTTGTGGCTGAATGATCTCCAGAACTACACTCAAGTGGAACATCATTCCAGGCTATTATTTACATTTACATTTACAGCGTTTAGCAAACGCCCTTATCCAGAGAGACGTACAAATAGTGCTTTAAGTCTCCAACTAAGAATAAATTCATTCAGGTATGATTGATTACAAACTGAAGATAAAACAAGCGTAGACTCAGTTTATTTGGACAGGGAGAAGGAAGAAGTGTTAGGTTAGGAAGAGTTGGAAAGAGGTCTTCAGTCGTTACTCTGTCTAGTGACTGCTGTTCAGACATCCAGGTGAAGTTCATTCCACCACCTCGGTGCCAGAACAGAGAAGAGATCTGGCATCTTGAGCTTATCTTGCCTCTTACCTTGAGAGAAGTTGGGACCAGTAAAGCAGTGCTAGATGCTCTCAGGCTTTGTAGGCAATCATCATTAGTGTTTTGAATCTGATGCGTACAGCTACCAGAAGCCAGTGGAGTGAGTGCAGCAGTGGGGTGGTGTGAGAAAACTTGGGCAGGTTGAACACAAGTCACGCAGCTGATTACATTCCTATTGAACATCTCTTTGGACAGCAACTCATTTTATTCTTTTAAATGACTTTTCACTCACTAATGTCCTCAGGATAGAAATTCGTCTAGTCCTGAGATATCCTAGTGCTGTCTTTTATCTTGCATACACAGTTTTCACACATATTTTTAACAATGTTTTAACGTCAGGGGACTGTTTAAGCTGCACCAAAAGATTCAAACTGTGTTTCTGTAGTGGTTTTGGGGAGAAAGTATTAGGAACAGTGTCCTGGAGAATCCAATCAGTTTTTAGCATCAGGCTTGTGACTGCCCGGGTTACATTTTCTTGCAGAATTTGCACTGATTTTGCACGGTTCTTTGGGATTTGTAAATTTTAACATTTTTAAAAGTAACTGTAATTTATTTACACATTGTTTTTTTCAGTAACTGTAACGAATTACTGTTACTTCTATTTTGTAATTAAATAATGTAACGCCGAGGGGCACGGTGGCTTAGTGGTTAGCACGTTCGCCTCACACCGCCAGGGTCCGGGGTTCGATTCCCGTCTCGGCCATGTGTGTGTGGAGTTTGCATGTTCATGTTCTCCCCCGTGTTCTCCCCGTGCCTCAGGGGGGTTTTTTCTCCGGGTTCTCCGGTTTCCCCCCCGGTCCAAAAAACATGCACGGTAGGTTGGATTTGCACCTTGGAAAATTGTCCCTAGTGTATGAATGTGTGTGAATGTGTGTGTGTGTGTGTTTGCCCTGTGATGGGTTGGCATTCCATCCAGGGTGTATCCTGCCTTAATGCCCATAGACGCCTGAGATAGGCACAGGCTCCCCTTGACCCGAGGGAAAGACTCTATATATATATATATATATATATATATATATATATATATATATATATATATATATATATATATATATATATATATAATACTAAACATCATATTGGGGATTGGTAATGACTTCATGTCCAGGTACAAGAAATGAAAAATATGTTTATTGTTTTATCAGAATAAATGATTTCTTAACTGTATGTGTATGACTAAATGAGAATGAGAATTGTCGGACACTCAACACGAGTGTCTGCAGTATTTACCCCAAGGTGAAAAAAGAAGAAAATGAAAATGAAAGCCCAGAAAAATAGATTTTAGTGTTGTCTTGGAGACGAAGGAACAGGTGATGTTTGTAAAGTCCGAGGAACAGAAAGGCAGAAAATTGGGCAATTTGGGTTTTGTCCAGAAAGAAACGTATGGTAATTTTAGTTTAAGCTTTCAGAACAGCTTTCTTAAAAAAAAAAGGTGTGTGTGTGTGTGTGTTTGTGTTGTATAGGGGGGTATAAAACATATCTTAGCACTGACGCACTCAAGAAACTGACAGTATAAAAAAGTATAAACACTCCTAACATACAATGTGCTACCGCTGCATTTTCGATAATAACGCTGAACTTTTGTACTCGTTCACTTTTTCTTACCAAATAGCATTTCTTTAGTATTTTGTTCACTTGAAAAACATACTGAGTGGTTCAGTGTGAGAAGTAGAGCGATTTTTCTAGTCATACTACCACTTTGCAAAGCGTACACATTGCATATTTGCTAAAAATGAATTAATAATAATGTTTATCATTTCCACAATGATTATTTGTGTAGTACAATCAATATTACTACAATTTGAGTAGTACATTTATGCCATTTGGCAGACGCCCTTATCCAGAACGTCTTACAACAGAGCAATTGATGGTTAAGGGCCTTGCTCAAGGGCCCACTAGTGGTAGCTTGGTGGTTGTGGGGTTTAATCCTGCGATCTTCTGGTCCAGAGGACAACACCTTAACCACTAAGCCACCACCTCCCCATAGTAGATCAGTAGTTGAAGATCTAATTGAAAGGACATGAATTCATATTCCAAAATCATCAAGCTGCCATTGCCGGGCCATCGAGCAAAGGCAATTAACCATCAACTGTTTAGCTGTATATTATTAATAAAGTAATTTTGCAATAATTGCTGAAGTTCTACTCATTTGAGTTGAAATGTTTATTTTATAAATGTAATTACCTCAAACCTTCCAGGAAACTTTGATATTTTAATTAATAAATGTCTCTCTCTCTTTCCCTCTCTCTCTCTCTCTCTCTCAAACACACACACACAAGTTATTCTAAATGATTAGTCAAAATATTTATCTAACATTTACTCATCTCTTTTTCTGCACACTATATTAATTTGCATGTGGTTTGTTAACTTTCTAATAAACGCTATTAAATTATCTACATTTTCAACCATGATTCTGTTATTCACTTACTGTTATTTAATTTAATTATTAAAACCTGTTCTACCTATCTATTTGGCTTTTCTGAACTTGTGACCTGATATTTTGTGATTCATAAACACGCCCCTGTGCACCAAGAAATTATTTATTGATAAAATGCACTACAGATTAGGGTTATATATTAGTAATGCAACATTAAATCACACACTCTACTATTATCTGCCACTCAAAGCATAGCCACATAATATGGCGAAACGTGACCGCTTTCTAACGTACGTGTATGCGTGTATATCGGGGCACACTGCGTTATGGCCAGATTATGACCAAAATGCATGCAGTCACTCCCTGCCACTCCTGAGCATATTCAATATAATTCCCATTTGCATACTGCCTTTCAATTGGCCCCAAAGTAAATGGTAAGGAGCGCTGCTGTGAAGCCATTGGCCGAGAGCTCGGGAGGAGTGCAGAACCATGATTGAGAAAATCTATAAATAGAACACACAGACTCCCACAGACACAGAAAGCACCTGTCAGCTGTGTGCCATGCATTGCTGTAGCACATCTCAATGTGAGTTTCATTTAGCAGCAACTGCTAAACTAAAATTCAAGAACCGCACGGCAAGCTGCTGAACGTTTCAGCGTCAGGTTGTTGGACGAGATTTGCCCTCGATTCTTGCAGCAACTCTCTAAAAAGACTCTAAAATATTAGAGCAGCAGTCCGAGAGAATGTCTCTAGACGCGAAGGAAAAGAAAGAGGTACGCCTGGTGTTTATGGGGGCTGCCGGTGTGGGCAAAACAGCTCTGATCCAGCGCTTCTTGCAAGATCGTTTTGAACCAAAGCACCGACGCACCGTGGAGGAGCTTCACAGCATGGAGTACGAGGTAGCTGGGATCAGGGTGACTGTGCACATCATGGACACGAGCGGCAGCTACTCGTTCCCAGCTATGCGCAAACTCTCCATTCAGAACGGCGACGTCTTCGCCCTGGTCTACTCTGTGGATGACCCCGAGTCACTGGAAGCCGTCAAGAGTCTGCACCTGGAGATCCTGGAGATCAAGAAGGACAAGTTCACACCGGTGGTAGTAGTGGGGAACAAAACGGACTGTAAGGATGACCGAAGGGTGAACACTGAAGACGTCGTAGCCACCATGGAGCTGGACTGGAACAACTGCTTATTAGAAGCCTCAGCTAAAGAGAATGACAACGTGCTGGAGGTGTTCAGAGAGCTGCTGCAGCAGGCCAACGTGCCGAGCCGCCTGAGCCCGGCACTGAGGCGTCGCCGAGAGACCTTCCCCAAAAACGCAGGAGCACGGCCACCCATGAACAAGACCAACAGCTGCACCATGTCTTAAAGTTCACAAAACAAACGAGGGGGGGGGGGGGGGGGGGCATCCGTGTCAAACTCCTCACAGCATTCGAATCCTTTTCAAGCACCACAGCATCAATGTTATCATTTCAGTATTGACAGTGGACAGGATTAGGACGGGGAGGTAAAAGGAAAAAAAATAAAAACAACCACTCAACAGTGAAATTAAAGGTTGAAAGCAGAAATTGCAGATTTGTTTGAAAAGATCTTGCTGAATTTAAATGGGCAATTCTTTTCAAACGTGAGTGGCACTGAACTTCTGAAGCATCGTTGAAAGTTCACAGCCAAGTGTTAATCAGATGCAGATGTGGACTTGTGGCTTAAAAAAAAAAAAACGTTATTCTGTGAAAATAAAAACTTGTGTGTTTGTTATGTAAATATCATATTCAAATCCTTTTTTTCCTGTTTTTTTTTTTAAGGTTGCTTGTGTAAAATGTGCATTGCTTTGTAGGCCATTGCTGCCACAAAGTATTGAGCCTGTGTACTTGGTAAAGTCTGTCGAAAAAAAGAATTCCTAAATGCAGTGTAGATTTGCTATTCTAGAGCACGTTATGTATCACATTTTTTATGTTTTGTTTACAGTGTGAATAATAAATGTTTAAATGATCAAACAGATGTGAATGTAAAAATCAATGAGCACAATGAAATACACATATCTATAGTTATTACACACCCACACATACAAGCCCATATACATGTATACGTACATATACATGCATGTGTGTGCATTTTCACAGTTTTAATAGATAGTTATTATTGTAACTATATCTGTGTATAAACGCCTATATCATTCCAATATAATACAACTGCCGCATAACCACAGCTACAGATTAAATGTAGAATTTTCTGTATGACTTCTTTTACAAGCTTACACTGCGCCATTCTTATATTTATACCAAATTAAGAAAATGGAAATTGCCTTATGTCTTGAGACACCAGGAATCACAGCGCATTTGTCCTACTGAGTGCTGGTCATCAGAGAAAATATCCCCTAGCACTATACTGCCATCTAGTGGAGACTCTCTGAAGCTTGTGCTATGCATAAGGCTGCAATTGTTTTCAGGCAAAGCAGAAATACAATGACAGGGAAGGTTGTTGCATTTTAAAAAAAAATAAATGCCAACTTTCTCTTCTGCAATTTTTACGGGATGTTGACTCGTTCCTGTTGCCTCTTATGCTAAATGGCCTTTTAAATAAAAACAAAAAAAAACTGTGAAAATGTGCTTTGCAAGAAATCTTGGAGCGGATAACCAATGCAAATTGTACTCGTGTTCATGGTATTTAGACACACAGTCAGGTCCGAGTGATATATTCACCATGTCTCGCACATATCAGTTCCCTCAGCAAAAAGACAGAGTGTTATAGACACAGATGGATAGAGATGACGTATTCTCTTTCTTTCATGTGGCCACTACTGCAGCACTAGAACTTGGCATGACATATTCGCACAAGCACAAAACAGTGACTGTCCTTATATGACTATACACATGGTATAGTCATACGTTACTCTGTACACCTACTCTATACATCACAGACACCCATGTACACATAGAACTCACTTCCTCTTTCTGAGACAAGGTGTATTGTTCCCTTGATCCGAAACAGGAAGTAATATTAATGTCAGCTCTCTACTTCCTCTTAACAGTCTGGTTAAAATACACAGCTCCCTATCTGTCTCACCTTGGCCAGTTTGCATTTTGACACACAGACTGCTTGAGCTTATTCCAAACGCAGGTGAGTCTGAAACATGGATAAAACATGTCACTGATTAGCGATAATTATGAATAATAATAATATTCATGTTTTGTTCTTTTTTTAATTCTCTTCATGTGTGTGTGTGTGTGTGTGTGTGTGTGTGTGTGTGTGTGTGTGTGTGTGTGTGTGTGTGGTTTTATCTGTTTGTTGAATCAAGTTGTATTTCTGAGTAAATGGACAGCAGACAAGACATGTCACCCTGCAGTGTCACAATTGTTGTCAGGTAGAAAAATGGCCTGCACGATGTATACAAGTTGCTGTCTATGTCCCTTGACTTGGTCTAAGCTCCTCAGTGTCCCAAGAGTTACCCTGAGGAGTTCTGAGCAAGTAAAGGGTCTGTGACAAAACCGTGTATCGAGATTACATTAGTGGCCAACTGAAGAGAATGAATGATTTCATTTAAAAGAAACTTAAAAAGTTACACTATAGAAACAAAGCTATTGAAGTAGAAATTGAGTAAAGAATGTAATATTAATCTTTTCAAGCTTGTTGTGTAATGCTGTACAGTGATCATTTCTTCAGGGATGAATACAGATCACATTTTGTTCGGTAAACAAGTGGGCTGTTTAGTTCAATAAAGACAGGGAGGTATTTAAAATCCAACCATTTTCTTTATTTACAAAAATATGATTAGAAATCAAACTTCAGCAACATAACTTCAGGAAGAAAAAAAAAATAGAAAAATCATCCGTTTTATATTTGGAATAGTGGAATAGTTGGAATGTAGCCAAGACGAGCGGGGAGAACATCGATCGATAAAACAGAATAAGCAGGAACTAACTTTGAATACGGTTGCAACTGCTGTCACTCTCATATAGTCACATTCACTCACCACCTGCCTAAATACCACGCAACTGGAATGAGTTCTGAACAGGAAGGGGAAGTGAAGGGTGAGACGTTACGGAAAAAAAAGTGTAACACTACGATTATGCCGATAAGAACTGATACTATTGGTAAAGTCTGAAAATGGCTCGACCCCCGGTGTACAAGATGCAAAGTATACTGATGTATATTAACGAAAAAAAGATGACCCACATGGCTTAGATTCAACGACATGCAAGTTACTTCTTTTTGGAATAAAGAGCAAACGCTTGTCAATGAACAAATCAGCTGGGTGCTTATCGCTAGCTCTATTGATTTGGTTCCTATTGAACTAAATATTGAACGTATTGAACATTTCGACCAAGCGCCTTTATTAGGCAGACTACTTCAGCAAGCAACGGAAAAAAACACTCGAGGCATTTGCATATGTATCTGGTACTGCTTCAGCCTTTTAACGCTACACAGCTTATAGTAGTGCAGAAGTAGTACAAGAAAACGCCTTCCTGCTTCAACAGTCAGTTCCGGAAATTTCCATTTGCATTTACTTCTGGCCTCAAACAGAGAACTCCTTATTTACTTAAATAAGCTAATATTATTATTTTAAATACTAATGTTTTACAAAACCTGGCACTCCTAGCACATGCAGAAGAGGAGGAATCGCCTCCTCAATTCTAATCGGTTCACAGTGAGATGAAAGTTAAGCTTAATCGTCAACGGTGATGTTGCGGAACAGGTAGGCCATGGACTCGCCGTTGTGAATGCGGCGGATGGCCTCGGCCAGAATCATGCTCACATCCACCGTCTTGATCTTCGGGCACTGCAGCTTCTGCACCTCGTGTGGGACGGTGTTCGTCACTACCACCTGTTAAAAAAAAACATTATTCAGAGCAGATTTATCATAATGATCACTGATATTCTCAGCGCCAACACACAAACAGTTAATCTGTTGCGAAGTCTATAATGCTTTAAAGAACGGTTCTTGGTTAAATGTGTTACAAGCTCGCATATGCAAGTAAGAGCAAAAGCTTAGTCGGCTTTACTATGTAAATTCTATGTCATAGTATTCTACGATGCCATGTAAACGAGTACATTCTTTTAATTCTCTATTTTCTTAGGTTTGTGGATTTCAGACAATACTTTTTTTAAAGGAATAGAGAGTCATTGTGAACTTTGATGTGCTTCTTTCAATTGTTTTGTGTTCATGTAAAAAGTATATTTAGGAAGTCTATTGTCTGGTTTTAACCTTTTGGCAAACAGGTTTCAATTCTGACCTCATCTGACCGCAACACATGATGCCAACTGTAATTCTCATACTTCTCATAATTCTCAAGTGATCCAATGAATTCTAGAACAAGGACTTTACAAGGACTCTTCCCCCTCTTTTTTTTTTGAAGTGGGGGAAAAAGTTTGGGGAAGTTTGGCAAAAAAATTGGTCAGATAATATAATATAATATAATACAAATATAAAACAAAGATAAATAATTCCTCCTATTGTACGAGTGGGCAATTTGACTCATTTGTGTATGTAGTTTATTTTATACATTTGTTGAAAGGTTGATGTATACAGGTAAAAGCACAGGTAAAATTAGTATATTTACATGAAGTAAATGCTTAAAAATGTAATTATTTTCATTGCTAAATGTGGTTGTAGTTTAACATCTTGATATGATATGTGATAATTTACCCTCTGGAAAAATACAGTGCTTTTAGGACAAAGGACAAGAAAGCCATTGTAAACTATCCAGCTTTGATGGGGAACCTCAGACAGCTTCCAAAATGAGCAAAAATCAATATTTTTTTTTTAAATTGCCAAATATAAAAAGAACCATTCTAACAATTTTCTCGATTAATTTAATTCTATTACTGGTAGTCTGTGACACATCCACACCTACATCCACATGACACGGTATTCATAATGTGGTTATATGGGGAAATGACTTTCTTTTATTAAAAAAAAAAAAAAAAAAAAAAGGTCTAAATTAAGTATAGTGTGTTAAAAAAAGGAACATGACCTCATCTATAGCAGACTCCTCAATGAGGCGTGGAGCATCAGCTGACAGCAGACCATGGGTTGCCATTATATAGATCTTATAGGCTCCTCTTTCCTTCAGGATCTCTGCTGATGCCACAAAGTCTTCCACATCATCAATGATGTCATCCTTTAGAATAAGCACAATAAACATTCATACAGTTTTCATTCAGTTTTATTAATACACAAATCTAGCACCTTTCATACAGCATAGACACATGATAATTATAAAGACCATAAACATCATTAAACCTGCTTTGTGATATCATACTAAAAGTACAGTAAGCAGTACTACTGGTATCAGAGTACGGATTAAGTTTTTTTCATATTCAATACAATATCAAGGCCACAAGTAATATCCATTAAAGTCTCTATTAGAATGTTTTTTTGTACATATAATCAATAGAACAAACAGTAAGGCTGTTTTAAACAATTAAGTCTTTAAACATATTTATGCAAGTTATATGTCTGAGGTGTGTGATATAAATCAACCAGTCAAGGTTGATTTATATCACACACCTCAGATATATAACTTGCATAAATATGTTTAAAGACTTAATTTGTAAAAAGATTGACATTATTAATGTTAATAGTATAATAAATAATAAAGGTGTATCTTACAATAATTATTGCGATGCGTCCTCCAACATCTCCCACCACTGTAATGGGTGGCTTCTCCTTGGCCATCATTACTGGAAAAAGAAATTTCAGAATTTTTTTTTTTTAATCATTATACTTTAAACAGGAGGTGGTGGAGAGGGATACCATCAAATGAAAAGGTTTTAGAGTCAGTTTAAAGGGGATTCAGGCATATTCTAATAGTAAATATCAAAACTAAATCTCATTGTTCTTATATCAAAATACTGCTGGATAATGATTGGCTAAACATTTTTTTTCTAACAGCGCGCATATTTTCAATATAATTCCAATTTTCAATAACAATTGAAGATGAAAATTCAAATGCTATGATGATATCTAAATGATTCCTATTCTTCTATTAAGTGATCACTTAAATTTTTGCATTTCAGGTTTGTCAAATAAAGCTGAAATCTGTGTCAAATAAAGCACTGACATCACAGTTTCTTAAACAAGAAGATTCACTTCAGTTATACTTATAAGAAAATGCCCTTCAAGAAGCCTCAGTGCAGCAGATCCTGTCAACACAACCTTCATTTGATGTAAAAGGTTTTGCTTTTCTCCTCCTAAAACATCCAAACTGGGTTTGTGTGTTCTAAATGCTTTAAAGTACTCTACAGAATAGAGAATGATTTGTGTATGAAGCAACACAAATTCCTCCACTTTCCGTTACAAAGTAGGCTAAGTAATGAGGGTATAGAAAGCAAGAGTTATTTCACTGGGACGCCTAAGGTCGTTCCACATAATCAAATTAAAAAGCTAGTAATAAACAGTTAAAAATGGTGCAGATTTAAGAGGACATTTACTTATTATTTGTAACATGACAAATTGCATCATGTTTGGTCTTTTTTCGCCGAGTAACGTAGTTACTATGTAAAACTATAATGTGAAACTCCTAAAAGTGGTCATAAAAAGATGCATGATAAGTATGTAATTATAAATGTGTTGGGCACTCTCATTCCTTCCAGATGCTGTGTATATCACCACACACATATTTTATTCCTTACTTTATGATTTTTGACTGTCACCTAACCAAATATGTAAACTATTTATCATGAAGTGCTTCACAACAGGGTACTACAAGATAGTTTTCTTTGATGGTTCCCATTATACCCCACCTATCATTTTAACTGCATTAGTAACAGCAATCTCATTGCATTACACGCCATGCAGAAATCAAAAAACAATCAGTGTTTTTTGTCCAACATATACCAATGATGAAGGAGATTATGCAATGGGTACAAACTGGGGTGTTACTGTCTAATTCAAGGTTGCTTGATACTACAGGGCATTCTCATTTGTCTTCTGTCAGAGCAAAGGCACAGGAAGACACAACCAATAAACAATCTCGCACTAAAATATGGTTTAACACACAGAAGCAGACTGCGGGTTCAGAGGCCTTAAAAAGTTTAAACATGCCATCAACACATGCCTTTCACCCAGCGAGCAAAGAGTAGTCATATACCGGAATTACAATACTGAATATTTATTTTAGCGAGGCTGTTTACAATTTATAAATAAAACTGACTTTTAGGGCATTAAAAATACTCATAGAAATGTTTGATTAATCTCCAGCCTTTTGTATCTATTAAATATTTCTTTGTTTTGTCTTTGCATCGAGGTCATGTGTTTCCAAACCCTCTGTAGAGGTCTTGATTCCAAGCAGCTACAAAACTAATTTAAATATCTAAACTACAGCATTATCCACAAGCAGGCAGGTTGTATTGATTAGCACCATTTAGACCAAATCAAAACCAAATGTATGTATGTATGTGTGTATGTGTATGCATGTGTGTGTGTGTGTATATATATATATATATATATATATATATATATATATATATATATATATATATATATATGCGCGCGTGTGTGTAAACATATATACATACACATCTCAAGTATTAAAATAGTTCAGTTTAGATAATTCCAAACTTTTTTTTAGATGAATCATTTTATTGGAGGTTTCTCAATCCTGACAGGAAGCATCCTGATATTTATCCACTTGTTTTCACTTATTCTGAAATAACCACAATTTTTGGCATTTTTTTTGGCATTAGTTTTTGGATTTCAAACTGACTCAAAAAATTGTGATGACTAGGCGAGGAAAAACCTTCAACAAAAACTTTGTATAATATTTGGTCAAGCGAGGATCCGTTTTAATTTCCATATATCATAGCAACAGCTCTATGGGCCACAGAATGCTTATGGCAGCAGGTATTGAGAGGCCTCGATTTACTGCATGCATGCATAGAGGAACCCATTTCAGCATGGTCACTGCTGTGATCAGAAGCAAAGAGAGTTAACCATCATACTTGGAAGCTCTATGCCTGGGAACGGAGCTTGTTGCTTGCCTATTATCAACAAATAAACACCACATTAAATATGTCCACACAGACAGCTCATAAAACACAAAAAGATGAGAATGAGACTTCAAAAATCCTCAGAATCCACTCAGAAATGAGCTAGCATACATGTGTATGTAGATTTGGTAGTACATGTTATTTTTTATGCTATTATCCATTTCATCTATTAATTTTGATTATATATGTGTGTGTGTGTGTGTGTGTGTGTGTGTGTGTGTGTGGGTGTGTGTGTGTGTGTGTGTGTGTGTGTGTGTGTGTGTGTGTGTATTTACAGTATATGGACAAAGGTTCTGCTTGGACACCTGACCATAAGATTCCTATTCCACGTTTAGTTCCCAGTTGCTAACATTCCACTAAATTTTGGAGTGTACTGGTGAAGATTTGTGCTTAAGGTTGTTAGTAAGCCTGGATACTGATGTAGGATGTGGAGGCATAGGGTCCAATTTATCCCAAATGCCTGGAATAGGTTTTTAGGTCTCCTAGTTCAACTAATGGGAAAATTTGATGCTAACGAATGCAAAGTGTGAAGTTTGGGAAGAGCCACACGGCTGAAAAACTCAGGTGTCCCGATATATTTATCCATATTGCGCTCCTGAAAAGCACCTGAAACAAATCATATCCTGCTATATTTTGTATAGCAATAATTGTTATATTGCGGTAACTGAATGAAAGCAGCGTCTTGTGTTCTAATTGCTGTTCATGCATTGGTTTAGCTCTACTTTAAACTGTACAATGACGGTAATGTGTCACCACTTACATTGTTGAAAGCTTACAGATTGGTATGGATTGAGTTAGGCGGAAACGCTCTGACAGGATATCTCTAAGAGGTCTCTCTGAGAATTGTCAAAGTCCACATGACATATACAACAAGCACAGATGAAACAGAATTAACTATTAAGCAGTAATAATTATACAAAACCTACAAAGTAGTAGTCCCAAAAGACAATGTGAACCTGTTGATATATTCGGTTTTGGACATTTCAAATTGTTGAAGGAAATCTGAAGTGGAAGGAAGTGAAGCTTTAAATTGAAATAATGTAAAGCCATAGGAAGATAACTGCATTGCAGAAAGAGCCTAGTACTGAGATGCAAAATCTTGCCCCTATTACTACCACTCAATACTGCAAGTAAGCATGCGCACCCAAATCAACGTCTGGAAAATCTACTTTTGCTCTAAATATTAGACATCAAGCAGCGGGTCTACTCACAGTCCTTTTGGGAAAACCATCTATGCTAAGGCCTTGAATAATTCTATTACTTAAAAAAAAAAATTCTATACAGGTGATTCTTACATGGCAGCTCAAGGCCTGGGTGTCCTGTGTTGCGCACGCAAGGAGGGGAGTGTCGTCCGTCTGCCATGTCCGATTCGGAACACTGAGCCTCTCCGTGAATAACAGCCAGGCCAAGACGTAGCCTCTCCGCGTACGACTGAGCTCTGTGATCAACACATGAAGAAAGAGAACAGAACTGCACATTCATTCAAATGTTTAATAGGAATACACTTAATCTTAATAAGCCACATGAGTACAACAAGTACTCAAGGCAAGGCCCTATACACGAGTACACAACAAACAAAAGGTTTCTAATATTTTATGCCATTATTATTATTTACAAATATCAGATTTTTTATATGAGGAACGAAATACATTGTGTATTTATTTGGAACAAAACCGTCCGTAAGTCTAGAAGTGTGCAATATATGATTGGGTTACAAAAGACTGAGGGAATATAACAGGAATATAAAAAAGGCATTTTAATGGCATTAATATTATGCTTTATAAATAACCATTTTTATGGTGTTTTCAGTGTATTTACACATAGAGCAAGCACATATGGTGCAAAAATATATATTCCATATTCCAAAATAACATTAAATATCACAAAGAAATACTGATTATGACCAGAGACATTGACGATACCTTTTTGCAGCAGCTGGAGACTTTGCCACAATTATGGCATTTCTGTAATCAGGGACCTAAAAACAAAATACATTTGTCATAAACTTCATAAAATCACTTCAGCGATTATAGATACAAGGCATTTCACTCAATGTTTACTCACCTCTTCTTGAATGTACTGTAGAAGGAAAGGAGAAGCTCGCAGGTTATCTACAGGGAAACTGAAGAAACCCTGGATCTCCTTCTGATGTAGGTCCATAGTGATGATGTGGGTCAAACCTGATTAACAGCCACATTTAAAATCATTAAACATATGCTGCATAATCGTGTAAAAAACTAAATCTAGATTAGCGAGAGAAAGATATTTCAGTGGAAAAGGAATATCATAAATAAAAAAAGAACTATTTAGCTATAATATTACTATTACACATAATAACAATGTTGTGAGCAAGTACTTCCTATCCTACAATCCCTTAATCCTTTAAAAATGGGAAAATTTAACTATAGGTCATTCAAGGTACAAAAGTATTCTTCACACTAATAGATTTTTAAATGTTTTGTTTATACCGGATAATTTTTTTAAACCAGATAATTAAGTGTGTGCTTTCAGGAATGAGAATTGAGTGTAAAACAAACGATAACGCACATTGTTGAGTTCTGCAAATCTGTTAAAAACAAACTATAAGATACCTGCTTTGGCGAGCATGGACGCCAAAAGTTTACACACTATGGATCCCCTCTTCCTCATCTTGCACTGCTTGCTATATGGAAAATAAGGGATGACTCCTATAATGTTTTTGGCGCAGGAGGTCTTGAGTGCATATGCCATGACTAAAAGCTCCATGATTGCTGTGTTAACATCTCTGCACAACACACAAACACAAATCAGTCTATTTTTTTTGCAAAAAAAAAAAAAAAAAAAAAACAGTATGGTAAAATAATGGCAGGAAAATACAGGAACTCTGATTTTACACATCTGTATAAACAGTTTAGAGCTGTATATAAAATTAAACAGAAATGCCTTTTGTAAAATACTTAAAATAATGCAGTTATAGCAATAATTCAGAGATATCTATAATTAATCTAGTGAAATTTCATATACATCTGTTATAATTATGTCTATTACTCTCATTTGCATAACTACATTACCTGGGAATTGTCTGGATGATAAAGATTGTTTGGCCCCGAACAGATTCTTTAACATCAACTCTAGTCTCTGTGAGATAAAGAGAAAACAGTCACAATGATTTATTGAAAGGCAAAATGCAACAGACACACCTTAAGGTCATTTATAAGAATCAAAAGAAAAGCCTGATTCATCACAAATTGCTAAAGGGTTGTCTTGACCAAGGCCTCTATATATAAATTATTCATTAATAGGAATTGATTTCACCTCTGTTTGCCTCCTGGTAAACAACAGACTTGCCCAACTCCACGCCAAGACGCCTGAAAAAAATCATGCAAAAGTTTAGCGGGTGTAAATTTTTCAAGGGTGGGACGACGTTTTACAGTACAACCATAGGAAACAAAGACAAGCGTCAATGACAAGTTGCAACAGTGGAATTCTTTTTAAAAAAATTTAATACACACACTCTACACACACACACTTGTTTAGGGCTTCACGATTACTAGAGTAATTCAAGTACAAAAATTAATCAAGGAAAATTCATTTGTCTCGATTCTTCTTTTAGTCCATTTAACAAAAGACTGCGCACTTCCCACGTTTCTCATGGACAATTATTACGGATGCACCATCCGCTAAACTCGAGTAGAGACCTGAATTTTCCGTCCCTTTCCCGCAAAACTGTTATAGTATACTAATTTAATATTTCCTTTTCCACTTTCCACTTCCTGATATAAAGTGTTTGGTATTTTGCAAAATGAAACAAATAAAGCCTCTGAAGTGGTATTTTTTTGGGGGGGGGTGGTAGTGTGTGGTCACATTTGAAACCTAAAACATAAAAAAACTGACACAATGACTAACATGATAGCTGCTGGTGCCTGTGTGACACTTGTGCGATGCATTTATCTTACTAGCTTGGGGGTTTCAATTTAGCGCTAATGTATTATGAGTTGCTGACCAGAGCAGCTCATTTCAGAAGGTAGCGAATGTAGGTAAGACATGTGGCCGGGGCAAGCATCTTGACATGAGTCAAGAGTGAGTCATAGACAGATGTTGAGGAGTAAATTCGGTCATTTTTCGAAAAGAAAACATCAATCAGAATCAGATAATAAATAAAACAGAAATACTGTTAATGTAATTAATTGTGTATTCTTTCTATGCAGTCCAGTACCAATTGACCCCGGGATTGGGGACCACTGCTTTAATGGACTCTTTTTGTTTTCACATTTTAAAAAACAGAATATAGCAGGGGTTCTCAGGGATGCCTATTGACTTTAGTAGTCTTCTATACATTTTCTTCTTTTGCCAACTTTGAATAATGGTAATTATGCATTGTGGTCTTGCATGAAATTCATTGGCAATACAAAAACATTTGAAGACCGCTTTGCAAGGAGACCTTTTGTTTTCTGTCTTTCACAGTAAGGTCATCAATGAGATCGCATTAAGAGGCAGATCATCATAAACTTTGGTGAACATTTTTGCATAAACTGTTCTCAGTTTTTCTCAACCGGAATTCACCAGCTCTCACCAAAACCGAGTCGCTTTGACACTGTTGTATGTTACTGTATTGGCCAATAGTTGCACAGACGCCCACTGCTGACATTCATGAACATCTCACTAGGTCAATAAACCAAGGAGAAATAAAAGACTGACCCCTCCTTCGAAGAATAGTGCACATAGACGATTTTGGGTTTCTTTTTAATTCTGCGACTCCTCTCGCTTTTTCTCCCTCATATCATTCATTCATTCATTCATCTTCTACTACTTTATCCGATCTTCACTCGGGTCATGCCTGTGCCTATCTCAGGCGTCTATGGGCATTAAGGCAGGATACACCCTGGATGGAATGCCAACCCATCGCAGGGCACACACACACACATTCACACACACATTCATACACTAGGGACAATTTTCCAAGGTGCCAATCAACCTACCGTGCATGTTTTTGGACCGGGAGGAAACCGGAGAACCCGGAGAAAAACCTCCTTGAAGCACGGGGAGAACATGCAAACTCCACACACACATGACCGAGCCGGGAATCGAACCCGGATCCTGGTGGTGAGGCGAATGTGCTAACCACTACGCCACCGTGCCTCTTTCCCTCATATCATTTCCCCCATAATAAACTCACAAGTATAAGCTTAGATATTTTTTATACAACTTTGTACAGATGCCCTGGGACAATTTCCATTGTTAAACGTGTTACACAAATAAAAATGAATTGAACTCAATGTGACTAATAAAGTGGCAATTGAATGAGAGTCTAGTGAATTGAGGGTCTTGAATTAGAGCTGCAGGAATTAAAATACCAATCAGATAGATGTGTGACAAAATAGTTCTGCTGATCTGCCATTAGTTATTTCATGATGACAATTACTGTACTTGACATGGGCATTCTGTTTCGCTTCATCTCACACACACACAAAAACGCACACACACACACACACACACACACACACAGGTGGTAAAGCAGTTTAACTGAACATATAACATCACACTAGTGACCCATATCACTGAAACAGACCGTCTGAGACTGATTAGCTATGTTGCTAGGGACCGGTTATTAACCGTTCATAACGACCTAGCTAGATCACCAACATGGGTTAGTTAGCTTTTGATATAGTGTGTGTTTGTGTGTGTGTGTGATAACGGGATACATACTCGGTAATCTTCTTGGCGAGCTCGGTGCATGCGGCAGTGGAGTTGGCAGAGAAGACGCGATAGCCGCTCTTCGGCACGTTCATTCTGAATAAAGTATTCCGACAATTGATTGAAATTGTTGGATTCTGTCAGGATGTGATTTGATATTTATTACGTTGCTTTTGTTGTGTTGTTTTCTCCGTTTACTGTCGAACGTGTCGAAACCGATAGGAGCGGGTTATTAAACAATCAGAATAAGACGGGAGCAAAACTGCTTCTCGAACGGCGGATATCATTAAATCTCAATGGTCCTGTACCGGCGAGCATTCCACGGTTTTGTGTTTCCAAACAACCGATTGTGCATTCTTTCTTCTTCCGCGGGTTTGTGTTGCTGCTGGAGATCCAATGTCCCTTCACTGCCGCCGGGAGGTTCGGAGACGCGTATACAATGACCAAGAATGCATTCAGATTGGCTGTGATTGAGTGGAGCTGTGAATAAGACTATAATACGCTATTATAGGGGACTGGAACACTTTTTGAGCTTTTTTTTTTTTTAAGCCGTTTAAAGGTTGCGAGGTTGCCATAGAAACGTAAGCCGTTCGCCGTTTATTGGTGTCGCGAAGCTTAAACACTTAAACCATTGGTTGGAACATCATTTCACTCTAAAATGTCCTGATAAACTTAATTCTACATGCACTTTATTTCTACAAATATGTTTTCATCCCCACCCATCTAGCATTTATGATTATTATTTATATCTTTTTATTTGTTTCATTTAATTACAGTCTCCTAGTATTGGAATGCACGGGATTTTATACTAAAGACATTCAGGTTTGAGATTAAAAGGTGAATATAGAAGGAGATAGATGGATTTCCTGCAATCACTGCCTGATATTCAATTAAGATTTTTACCCTAAAATAAAAATTACATTATTTTTAATGAGCCAAAGTATTGAAACATACAAACTGAACGTTTGGTTAAATTATATTTGATGGTTTTGTAAAAACTGATTATCCCAAACTATTACCACAAAGCTAGAGGCACACAATATATTAGGATGCGGAATGTTTTCTTAACTTGAAACATAACAAATCTAAATCCAAATCTAAATCTTATCCTTAGAGTGAGAGCTAAAGCACTTCCCGTACGTCGCCCTGGATAAGTGCGTCTGCTAAATACCGCAAATGTAAATAACAAACCAACCTGACTCAGGATGGCAATGCACCTTGTGCATAAAACAGCTCTATAAAGATAAGGTTTACATCTGTTGGATTGGAAGATCTAAAGTGACACCTTTCTGGCATCATCACAGCTGACCTCATTCTTTGGGCACAAAATGTTGCTGAACCCAGAACTGACCAACTGTAGCAGCCCCATATAATAGCCCACTTCCCCCACAGGGTTGTACAGTAGAGGCATGAAGAATAAAAATAGAATAACCACCTCTTTTCTTATTCTGATAGCATATCACTCCGTAAGAGGCTAAATCGGGACTCATCTGAACACATGACCTTCTTACATTCTTCTAGAGTTCAATCTTTAAGCACCCTAGCACATTGAAGCTTTTTATCCAATTAGCCTTACTTGTAAGTGGTTTTCTTAAGGCTAGCAAAAGTTTAAATGATCACCGATTAAGATCATACAGAAAAAAGTTCCAACCACAACTGATGGTTCCCCCAATATACTTAAAATGTTTAATAATGCACTGTGAAGTTTGGGTTGTGCGGGTTAAGTAGCAGCCTATTGTTCAAAACTGTGTCAACCAGGCAGTCAAGCTCTTCACAATAGGCCCCCTGAGAAGTTTTTGACAAGCATTCAAGTAAATTTTGCCCAGCATTCTCAAGGGTTGTGGGTCAGTAAGAACCTGTTGATGTCTAGCACACTTTGAGCAAACATGTTAGCATGAGAGTTGTGGTTTCATGGCCAACAGCACCTGAATGCAGAGGCCCCATGCAGTCTTGGACTATCCACGTGACAAAGAAGTATTTCGAAATGTTTTCGGTACACATCTGGTGTGGTAAATCAGGAGGCACTAAACATATGTGTGATGGTGCTTTGAAGTACTGAAAAACTACCTATGATTCCATGACTGCAAAAACCTGATGTAGAGGATCTCACATGCTCCATTTCATGACCTATACTTTAAAACCATAGCTTGCTTCTGAGGAGAAAACACAGTTTTTTTTTCTACAGTACACATAAAAATTACAGTATATGGACAAATGAACCCACAAATTGTTGCTTAATTTTTACACCAAAATACACAATGAGATAAGACAATTAAAAAGTTTTTATCTTTAGTTAAACTAGCAAAGAATTTTCCCACTTTGACCAGAGGAGGGCATACAAGAAATCCCCCAAACCCCCAAATGTCAAATATAGAACAGTGTTGGTATATCTGCAGTTTAGTGACTAAAATTGACTAACACATTTCACTGCTGGGTGTCTTGGTCAGTATTCATAACACGAGCGTATGCATAAATGAACCTTATAAAAAAAAATAGATATATGACTAATGTATAGCTATGCGACTGGATTGATTGAAAACCAAGGCAGTAATAAAAAGAATTGTAATACAAAATAAGACATTAATGCTCCTCTATTTTGCATTAACACCTTTAATATAAAGTAAAATGTGATTTTCTACTGTATACTCCACCACAACAACAACCTTTATGAATTGAAACAAAATAATAAAATAAATAACTATACAGTTTAAAGTCTTACCAGATGCCATACCCACAGCCTCCCTCACAGTATAAACTTGCACATGTGGCAAAACAAATGATAATACACACACACAAATAATAGTATGCAGAAATACACAACACATTTGGTTGCATAGCATACATCAGCAGAAACATGCAGGAAAATGTTAAGTGGTTAAAAACTAGAACTAAAAACTGTTTTTAAGACTATTTGTAGCATAATCAAAAGACAAATTAGTTGGAATAATATTTGTTCCTCTGGATAAACCCTTAAAAAATGTTATGCATCTATAAGATGTGGATACATCATTCCCATTTAACCCTTTAAACCTGAAACCTCTTTAAAACTCTACAGAACCGTTCTTCTCTTGGTGTATACAGACATTGCCAAGAAACTCTGTGTATGAAATAATAACACGAATAAGTACTCTGTGATGTGCAAAAATATAAAACATTTATCATTTGAGTTACACCCGTTGAACTCGCCATTTACATTTCTGACATTTGCCAGACTGACCAACAAGTGAATATTTAAGGGTTATAAAAGCCTTGTTTATAGAAACAGCAGTGGAAGCTTATTGGTGGAAGCAGCAACTGCATTAATTGGCATTATGCTTATAGACTCTTCTAACGCTTCATAAACTAATCTTAGATTCTCCTTGAGATGTGAAATTTTTTTTTCTGCAGAATCCTTGATCAAACTCAGTTCTGTCTGTATTTCTTGAACTTTTTCTGAAGCAAACTTTTGATCCTGCAAAAGTAGTAATACAAATTAAAAAAAAGGATTTTAGGGATTATGACCCAGGACACAAAAAAGCAGTTGCAGAACCTGAATAAATTAAAGCACAATCATAGTAACCCAGTAGCATTATTAATAATTTGCTTGAATAAGTCCCTTATAGTACTCACCATTTTGGCAGCACAGAGTTCAGTTTTTAAAGTATCAATTTCTTGTTGCTGACAAAACTCTTTTACCTGGTGCTTGATCTGAAAAAGGCAGATAAAAATGATGGATATCAATCCCAACAAGGCAATGGCAATATCACGAATTATAAAGATTTGCAAAAATGTCTAAAGACAAAAAATATGACGTACACTCGCCATCAGTTCCCCTTCACAATCCAGCTGACTACAACCATCCTTCGCCACCGCTGACCATCTCATGATCTCTTTAACAAGGTCACTAGTTAGCTCCTGTTTAATAGGCAAACATGTAGTTCATCATATGTTCATCATAAATAAAACCAACCTAATAACATGTCTATGAGGAATAAATAAAAATATTTGCATAAAAGCGCACAGTTCATTTATAACAAAAAAAATTAACATTATGTTTCATCACCTGATTTTGAGCATTAAGGTCTAGGTTCTTGCCCTTACATTGCTGTAAGGCATCTCTCTCTGCCTGCAGAGCTTCAGTCAGGCTCACATTCTCCAAACATTTTTGTGTGTACTGCTCAGACAATGCATATAGCTCCCTCTGAACTGCTGACAACTCCTCACTAACAAACGCAGACAAACCTATTATATGGTTACACACACTTATGTGAATATACACATAATGACAATTACTTTTTTTCAGACTAAAGAGATTAATGTTAAAATACATAAATTCTATTCAGGCCCTTCTCTTTAGTTTTGAAGAGCAGTTTGGTATTGGTATAAATGATCCCAGGTCCTGTTGCAAAAGAATCCCAAAAGTATGATGATGTCACCACTGTGCTTTGCCACAGGAATTGTAATTTGGTTATGAGAAGTGTCTGGTTTCCTTCTGATGTAATGCTTTTAATGTAATCTGTCTCATCAGATAATAGAATATTATTGTCCTTTTTATTAACCTAAAGTCACAGGCGCTTCATGGCAATGTCCAGTTTAACACTCATGAGTAGGGTCGGTTATCATTTTAGTTTTATCGATTCTCAGTTTTTTATTCCAAACGGCGTACCAACCGCAGATGCTTAGCTATGATGTTCGTGGCACCTTGCTTGCAACATATTAGATTATTACAATAAATACACCGTGATTTGTCTTTGGTTTTTACAAAATGCAGCCACACGTTTGAGCCCTTCCCACGGTCCATCTTGTAAACTGATGTTTAGATTACCATAAAAGGTCCTGTCAGAGTGGACGTGCTTAAAGTGGGGAAAAAACTGCACCCAGGAATCGATAAGAGGAATCAAAACTTTAATTTTATAACAAGTATTCAATTTTCGATTCTCAACTCTTGCCACTGTATTAGAAAAGCCTGATTATCTTTCTTAAAATAAATCTCTGGATTATCTCCATATTGACAGCCAGTGGTTTAGAGCTTTCAAGTATGTCTACTTCGGGCGGAAGTATTCTGCAGAATGTTGATCAATCTGAGCCTAATACAATGTCATATCAGTCACACATACATCTGGCATATTTTTAATAAAAATATATTTAATATATACCCATTAGAGTTCTTGTTACAATAAAAAAATACTTAATTTATAAATAAAGTGAATTAGTATACATTCTAAATATCAAATACTAAATTAGACACATTATCTGAAAACATTCATAAAACATTATTGCAATAATGAAGAGTGTACATATATATAGGAAAACATCTTTCATCATAGATCAAATCTTTTCATCAAATATTAAGGCAACTTAAAATAAATGTTATAATCATAAGCACTGTAAAAAAATAATGCTTGCATTTTGTTCCATTACCTGTGATTTATCAGTAGGACATCAATATTTGGGTCACAACTGTATGTTTTCTCCTTCTGCAGTATTTTATTCAGTTCTGAGATATGGGCTCTCTTCATGGCTTCAATAACTGTTGACAGTAACAGTAGCAGTTATTTCACAAAATCAGATTTTGAAATGATCACACCAACACAAATAAATGAACACGTACCAGTGAGACAGGCATCCACCTCTTCAGTTAAAAGTCTCTCTTTCTGCTTGTGTAACAGCTCCTGCTCTTGCTGTTGTTTTTGCAGAAGGATTTCTGTTTCTTTCTTTTGAGACTCTTTCAACAAAGTGGTGCTCTGTTCAAATGCAGCCTTGTGAAATGCAAAATAAACCAAAATACCACTTAGGAAAGTTTAAGGTAGCAATAATAAAAGACAGATATAGGGGTTCATCATGCTATTCGCAATCAACTGTATCAATTTCACAAACAGTTAAGGTAAATCATCAGATTTTTTTTGAAGAATTAAACATTTTTACATAGAGGTCTAATTTTAGCAAGTGTCAGTTCTCTACAACAATCTCCAGGTATGTCTGCTAATTCAAATTACACATTTTATACAGCTAATTGATTATGAGAAAACCCTTTTTCAATAGTGTTGAACAGCTGAGTACCGTTGTACTAATGGAGTAAAATGATCTTGAAAAACTGACAGCTCAAATTCCTAATGTTTGTATAGAGGCTGTAATTGCTGCAAATTTTTATTTTTATTTTTGATAAAGGCAAAGATTGAAGAAAACATTCATTATTTCATCAAAATCTTTAGTTCTGTCAGCATGTCCTGTTCTTTTCCTCTATTGTCTATTCAAACTAATTTCAACTATTTTCAAAGATAAAATAATAACAACATATAACTAATCAGTAGTGCATATTTATTTGTACACACACACACACACACACACACACACACACACACACACACACAATTTATTTATTTTATTGCTAATATATAATATATAATTTCAGCATTGACCTTTCCTCAGCTGCGCTTACGTTTTAATGTTAGGATGGAATATAAGAGAGGCGAAAGATGTGTTTTATTAACAAAAAATCAGCGTACGCCCTCTCACGCTTCCTAAATTTCCCCGAATTATGTCTATTAGATGCGCATTGACAGCAGGTATGAGCTCCTCACTATATTACTGTATATTCCATATATAACCTAAACACATCACCATTTTTAAAAATAATACTTAAAAGGAGCCACATAACATAATTAACAAATTAAAACAACCACTAGATCATAAAAATAAACAATTGATTAACAAGAAATAAATATTAAAAGAATAATTTCCAGACTGAAATAAATATCAAATAATTAGCAATTTTATTAAAAGGGAGAGATTTTTTTTTCTCCCTAAAGTAAAGAATAAAGTTGACAGATTAATATCTACCTTGAGTGTCTCCTTGTCCTCATCATGTTGTTGCTGTAGAACTATCAGTTTCTCAAAGAGCTGGTGTTCCAGTTCCTTAATGTGACTTTTCAAATTAGAAATAGTCCCTTGTTCACTGCCTTCACTGATCTCAGGTTTTTCATAAAAAGCTGTGCTGTCATGTTCCAGCATCATTTCTTGATTTCCGGCTTGTATTGCTACAGAATTCTGTGCTATTATAGGCTGACTTAGCTTCTCTATCGAATAAGCAGCAATGATGTCCATGAGTACACTGATTATCAGATAGAATGTGTTTTTTCGCTCCCACATGAGACACTGTACAGCTTTCTCGGAAAGATTTGCATTATTGGTGAAGGATTCCATTTTGGATGTAAAATGATTGATCAGGATCAACCTCTTTTCTAAGTGCTCTTTCAGAGCTTTCCACATCACATTTATTTCCTTCTCCATTTTTCCACCATTTATTCCAATAAGGTCAGGGTGGGTTGAAGCATTACTTGAATGATCAATTCCTAAAATATTGCATAGGGCTGAATCGTAAACTTTAACTTCCTCTAGTTTTATTTCAACACTTTGTAGTACACAGTCAGCATCCGCAATTGTCATGTTATCAGAGACTGTGGTCTTTAATTGATTCGCAAAGCTTTCCCAAATGTAGGTTTCCATCTGTAGCCTCCTTAAGTCTTTAGAGTTGATCTGCACAGCTTCATGCTCCGAGACAGATTCAGCGACTTCATTTCCAGCTAGTTGTTCGACAGCCTCTAGTAACAACTGGATCACATTGGACCTTTTCTTTAGCTCTTCAACTGCTTCCATTCTGTTCTGACATTGCTTGTCTTTTGTGGTTATCAAGCCTTCATGAATAGGTATACTAGTTTCTAGCATCTTGTTGTCCATGTCATTTTCCCTAGTCTTCTGATGATTCTTAACCTCAGATTTCATGAGAAGAGTATTCTGAGACTGCAGTTCATTGCAAGTCATAGTTAAAAGCCACTGTTGGCTCTCCAACTCGGACACTTTTATCTCCAATACCTGCACACATTGACGGAGCCGATCAATTATTTCTGGAAAAGCCATTTTGCATTCACTGTCCATAGTTAAAAAATCCACACATCCATGTGTAGCCTCCTTCAGTTGCAGAGTTTCATGAGTGTATTTCAGACTTTCTTCCATTTCTGCTAGCTTTGTCTGTGCCTCCTGGAGTTTGCCACAGCTTCTGGCCAATTCCAATTCCAAACACTCCACTATGGACTCCAGTTCTAACTGCTTGCCATTTGGGTGATAGACAGGTTCAGCCTTAAGCCTGTCTATCTCTCTGTCTGCTTCAGCTAACTGGTTTACCAGTTCTTGGTTCCTCTGGTTAAGGGCATTATTTTGTCCAGTCAGGAACTCGACTTCCTGAGATAAAAGCTTCAACATGGCTTGATCAGGATCACTATCTTCATTTGTCACCAGTGCATTGATCTGTTGTCTTTTTCGATCTTTCATATCATATCCATTGGTGGGTTGATATTTGTCAGTCAGACTGGGGTTTTGTTTATATGAATTTGTTCTCTGTGGTTCCCACACCTCCTCACATGTCGACTCCTGAATCAATGAGAAATAACATTTATGGTCAGATTGGTCGAACACAATGGAACAATTTCAAATGTGTCCACTTAATCTTGACAAACAGTATCAAGGACTTAATTGACTAAAATGATTTTTGAAACTTGAGCACTTGACCACCATGTACACTTGTACCCATTTTTCAAACAAAGAAAGTATTTTTATAGGCTATGTTTATATGTTGTTGTATATGGTACAATCCCCCTCCTTGTTTGGCATCTGCGATGGTAATGACATTTTGTGTTTATGGGTTTTTCTTTCAAACATATTCAAAATTCTAGCAAAAAGTCTTCCCTGAAGGCTGGGGGGGGGAAAGAATAAATCTGGAATGGGGTGAAACACATGAAAATGTAATGATGAAGTTTCTACACAATTTTGTCTATATAGTGCAGGCATGTAGTGTATATATATATATATATTGCATTTGCCTATAAATAATAAATAATAATAAATTGCAATCCCATTCCCAAACTCCAGTCTGTGCTATAACTATGATCATGCGAGTGGTCGCAATTATCCAACTCTAACTGTATATTGAGATCCTCAATCATCTAACGTTCAGAACAGACATAAATACACACATTCACTTAGACTTCACTTTTGGCAAATAAATTACCATACAAATTAGTGCCATGTCAAGATAAGCAGTTTATTTGTAGTTGAATGACTTTACAATCAATTAACTGGTTATTTAAAACAATTTAGTGAAAATAAAGGCTAATTACAGTCCTCCAACACAGAACATTTGACTCACCCTTGTTCCGTCACATTTTAGAAAATTCTTCGGCCCCACACAGTCCTTGTCCTGGCATAGTGGGTAAAGCTGAACTCTTTTCTCCTCTCTGATAGCCATCTTCTCCACTTGCAGCCAACATTCTTCAATCTCCCTCATTCTCTCTTGCTGCTGCATCTCCTGTATAGTGTTGTTCCTCTCCTCTGACGGGTATACTGTAGACCCCATTACAATGGCATACTTTTGCCTGCGCTCCTCTCTTCCCCTCCGTCTGTTGAAGCTCTCCTCTGCATTCTGCTCTAGCTGCTCTTGTTCTCTGGTTCCATCTGGGGTAAACATCTCACTCCAGCTAGAGGTTTTAAGGTTTCCTCTGTCCCTCCTAAACTGCTCAGACCTCTGTTTAATATGGCACTTATCTTTGACAGGGCATGACACAGTCATGGATTCGTGAGTAACATCTGGGCCTCTGTCTAAAATGCTGAATTAAAAGGAAAGTATATTGAACATTCATTCTTTCAGACATCTATAATTTAACAGATGTTCTCCTTTGTTTATCTGCATTTACCTGGCAACATCCGGCGCATTCTGGTCTTGAATATTCTTTGAAAGAGCCCTGATCCAGTTTTGTCGCAGCCCAGCAGTCACACAAGCCAACAGGTAGACCATTCTATGAGTCTATGTGGAACAATCATTATTCAATTATCTGTAACAAATGGGTTCCTCTGTTAATTTAAAAAAACTATTTATAAATGGTTTACCTTACCCATATTTCAAAGACAAAGTTCATCTGATCATGAAGCTCAGTGACTTTAAGACAAGTAGTCAGGTCAATTTCTCCAGCCAGTTGTGAGGCCTTCACAGATACACAATAATATAAAGAAGATTCTCTAATTATCAGCTGTTAAATCTTATCTACTCAGCATACACCATGAATTATGGTGTGATAGAAAGGAAAATCTCTGAACTTGCCTCCTCTGATACAGAGTCAAAGTAATAACGCAGGCTGTGAGAAGACATCACAAACCAGTACTTCCTCCACTGGATAAAAAAAAAACGTCAGCATTTTTAAGACATTGCATCATTATATGTGCAGATAAACATGCATATTATATTATTATTCTTGCTATGTTCCCCCAGATAGGACCACTTCTAATGAAGAAAGTATATAACTATGTTAATAGTACAAATCCTTATAAAGCTTAGGATATAGCCAAAATAAGATTTCTAACCAATATTTGGTTTTTAAATGACAAGAAGAAAGTTTCTTAACTAAGCTAAAAGAAAAACTCAATTACATGCAATTTTTTTATTTATACAGGTCCTTCCATACAAGAAAATAGATGCTATTATTGCATAACTCAATGTATCAATACAATTCAAATTCAATAAAAATATATATATTTTTTAAATATGATTTATAAGGAAATCCCCTGAAGTAATACCTAAGAAGCCAACAAAACAAGTACTCACCTGATCATGATCATACATAAAGAGCCATCCTTTATTGAAGTTCAACAGATCTGGCTATAAAAACAATCAATTGAAGATGGCCATAAGCAAGCCATTTTTAGCAAATTGTAAACATATAAAACTATATAAATCATCCATCATCAAGCAAAAAGAAAAAAAAATGTACTTCAGCTTCAAAGTGAACCAAACTTGTAGGCATATATCAATGCATTCACTTACTGTCATGGTACTGTCTGTGGCTTCCACTGTTTGCAGTCTTCTGTAAGGATTAAATTTTCTATCTGCTGATTCCAACTTCCCTGCTGATTTCTCCTGTACATTTATGCAAACAATAAGCATGCATTAGTTTTATGATGACTGTACAGCTCAAATTGTATAAATGTGAATTAAAAAAATAATGCCAAGATGTGCACATTTAACCATAAAACCATATTATATTTACTATGGAATATTTAAAACAAATGTTGGATCTGTTAAGGATGAAATATGGTAATTTTTGAATATGATACCAATACATCTAAAAAAAAATGTTGGGGCAACAAAAGCCTGGAGAACTAAGTGTTACTTAAAAAAAAAGAATATTTTGCAACTAATTAGGTTAATCTGCTGTGGCGCCCCCCAACAGGAGCAGCCGAAAGAGGAAGAAGAGGAAACGGGTTAGCAACATGACATATAAAAGAATCTCAAAAAAGATGGCCATGGGTTCATAAATTTGTAAAAAAAAAATAATAATAAATAATTAAATTAATTAAATTTTTTAAGTATGCGAGCACAATGGGCAAAGGCAAAAATCAACATTGGATGCTTGTGAACTTTGGGTCCTCAGGTGGCACTTTGTTGTTAAAGCTCAATAATGCAAACAATAAGCCATTCTCTTTTTAATACTTTTCAAAAATAATGTGGAGAGAATAAAGTGGAAAGGGAGTTGGGTATCAGTGTTCAGTTTTAAAGCCTACATCTCTGATTACATGGATGGTACATTCGGAACGGACAGTTTTTATCTATGCTGAATGGTATATGCAGATTTTAAACCAACATATTCTTCCATCCAGACAATGTAATTTTCAGGGAAGATCTTGCATATTTTAGCAAGATAAAACTAAATTGAATATTGCATTTGTACAGAAGCATGGTTTCACAGTAGAACGGTCTGGGTGCTGAACTAGCCAGCAGTCAAGATCTTTCACCAATTGAAATTATTTGATGCATCATTAAATAAATATATGACAAAGACAACCTCAGGCAGTTAAACAGCTAGGATCCTGTGTCAGACAGAAATGGAACAAAATTCCAATCACAAAATTCAATTAACTGGTCTCCTCAGTTTCCAGATATATGTGTTACATCCATTAAAATTACATTTAAAGGGGTTTCTCTTTTCATATGGCATCTATAACAATAGCATAAGAGTGAAACATTACTCTTCAATTTTATTTTTCCAACACGTACCTAATGTAAATATTGTTTCAACATGAATTGCACCATTGCATTTATTCATAAACTGATATTTTCTGAAGGTATTTTCTTAGACATGAAAAATATGACATCACTAGTGTTATGCAATTGTCATAAGTGAAGAAGCATGAGTAATTTGGGAATCAGTCATAAATAAAATAAAGTTACAGGTGACCCATGAGCAATGGAAAATATCCCAGCAGAGGGGGGAGACGTCGGTCGCATGCTTAATAGTGCCAAGTGAACCATCTTCTCAAAAACAACAAACACATTCAAGTATCGACATTGCCTGAGGTGAGTTGACTCATCTCAGCGTCACAACATACATGCCAGCCTAATTAAGGGTCTGTCGATGCAGATGACGCTAGGAATCAACAACAGTTCTTACATACAGACGTGGACAAAATTGTTGGTACCCTTTGGTCAATGAAAGAAAAAGTCACAATGGTCACAGAAATAACTTTAATCTGACAAAAGTAATAATAAATAAAAATTCTATAAATGTTAACCAATGAAAGTCAGACATTGTTTTTCAACCATGCTTCAACAGAATTATGTAAAAAAATAAACTCATGAAACAGGCATGGACAAAAATGATGGTACCCCTAACTTAATATTTTGTTGCGCAACCTTTTGAGGCAATCACTGCAATCAAACGCTTCCTGTAACTGTCAATGAGACATCTGCACCTCTCAGCAGGTATTTTGGCCCACTGGCCCACTCCTGAGCATGAGCAAACTGCTCCAGTTGTGTCCGGTTTGAAGGGTGCCTTTTCCAGACTGCATGTTTCAGCTCCTTCCAAAGATGCTCAATAGGATTGAGGTCAGGGCTCATAGACGGCCACTTTAGAATAGTCCAATTTTTTCCTCTTAGCCATTCTTGGGTGTTTTTAGCTGTGTGTTTTGGGTCATTGTCCTGTTGCAAGACCCATGACCTGCGACTGAGACCAAGCTTTCTGACACTGGCTAGTACATTTCTCTCTAGAATTCCTTGATAGTCTTGAGATTTCATTGTACCCTGCACAGATTCAAGACACCCTGTGCCAGACGCAGCAAAGCAGCCCCAGAACATAACAGAGCCTCCTCCATGTTTCACAGTAGGGACAGTGTTCTTTTCTTGATATGCTTCATTTTTTCGTCTGTGAACATACAGCTGATGTGCAAAAACTTGGCAAAAACTTCTATTTTTTTCTCATCTGATTTTTGATTTTTGATTTTTGTTTCCATCTGTCCACAGGACATTCTCCCAGAAGCTTTGTGGCTTGTCAACATGTGTAGTTTGGCATATTCCAGTCTTGCTTTTTTATGATTCGTTTTCAACAATGGTGTCCTCCTTGGTCGTCTCCCATGTAGTCCACTTTGGCTCAAGTACAACGACGAAGGATGGTGGCGATCTGACAACGACTGATGTTCCTTGAGCATGAAGTTGAAGTTCACCTTGAATCTCTTTAGAAGTCTTTCTAGGCTCTTTTGTTACCATTCGGATTATCCGTCTCTTAGATTTGTCATCAATTTTCCTCCTGCGGCCACGTCCAGGGAGGTTGGCTACAGTCCCATGGATCTTAAACTTCTGAATAATATGTGCAACTGTACTCACAGGAACATCTAGTTGCTTGGAGATGGTCTTATAGCCTTTACCTTTAACATGCTTGTCTATAATTTTCTTTCTGATCTCTTGAGACAGCTCTTTCCTTTGCTTCCTCTGGTCCATGTCGAGTGTGGTACACACCATATCACCAAACAACACAGTGATTACCTGGAGCCATATATATAGGCCCAATGGCTGATTACAAGGTTGTAGACACCTGTGATGCTAATTAGTGGACACACCTTCAATTAACATGACACACCTTCAATTAACATTTCCCTTTGGTCACATTATTTTCTGTGTTTTCTAGGGGTACCATCATTTTTGTCCATGCCTGTTTCATGAGTTTATTTTTTTACATAATTCTGTTGAAGCATGGTTGAAAAACAATGTCTGACTTTCATTGGTTAACATTTATAGAATTTTTATTTATTATTACTTTTGTCAGATTAAAGTTATTTCTGTGACCATTGTGACTTTTTCTTTCATTGACCAAAGGGTACCAACAATTTTGTCCACGTCTGTACATGCATATCAGTGGCTTCCTACAGTCAAATCACAGTATGCTTCCTCCCTACAACACCTGGTCTTGTTAGTTATGGCCCCAGGATAAACTGCTCAAACCAGCTGTGCTTTGGTTTCAGAACGTTCAGCAAGACTGAAAAGGCGACAATTAGATATTGATATGTGAATATACTTGAATGCTTGTAAGGCCGAGTTGAACTTTTACATATTTCTAACACAAATATAAGCCTGCACAGGAACGAATATTAACCTGTACCCAATGTTAAATACAATTACATAATTATACATAACCATAAAACAGTACAACTATAGTATGGTGTCCATAATGCATAGAAACATAAGTATACACAAACACACACATAGCATACACAAAACATAAGTATACACAAACAAACACACACACACACTTTTATTTTGTAATAAATACAAAAAGCGTTACATATACATACACAAATATGTATATCATATATATATATATATATAGATATATATAGATATAATATATATATATATATATAAATATAATATATAAATATCTCACACACACACACACATATACACACATATATACATACACACACAACCACACACCCAAATTAAGCTGTTTGTATCCATTATGCACACCATACTAGTATGGTTATGTTTAATTATGTAGTGATATTTAACATTAAAATGATGTAATGATTAGTCAGTGGTTCTGGCAGTATAAATAATTGATCAATTACCTAATAGATTTGTAATCTAATGCGAATTGTAAAACACCACTGGAACACATTACCATTATCTGGACACAGCCCTTTTGGTTTCTGCTGCTGCACTGTGGACATGCTTTGCCTTTTTCATTATTCCAACACTCGGCCATTGTCATGCTGTGACAAAAGACAAGATACAAGCAAAAAAGTTCTAATTAAAAAGATTTAATATTTATTAAACCTCCACCCTGATCACATCTTTAAAAAACACTAAAAAAAAAAAAAAAAGAATTAAAAAAAATCCAATTTGGTTGATGTCATACATATCCACAATAAGACATATTTAATAAGACAATTTAATAAGACAACAATACATCCACATGTTTTAGATATAAGGTTTTTGTATTTTCCATGTGTGAATGTGCAGTAAAATGGGTTTATATCAGTTTAAATGTAATTTGTAGAATATAAATAGAAAAAAATTCAAAAGAAAATAATTATCTTGTTCAAAAATGCTTTGGTTCTCGTAAGACACAGATGTGATAACGAGTTTTTTTTCTTGATGGACATTTTATAATAATTATTCAAACTGTAAGAGTTCTGACCTAGAGGTCTGTTTCATTAGAATAACTTTCTAATTAATTTGGACCATCTAAGCACAACTTTTACATGCGACTAAGGTTACTTAACTTAAAAGAACCCCTATGTGGTGTTAATTATGTTCTATTCATTATGAAAAGCAACATGACTGGAGGCCAATTTTAGTGACTTTGGTTTACATTTACCAGGTTTTAGAGTTTAGCCCTTGAGGAAATTTGAAAGCAGTTTGTCTGCTAATAGTGGGGTAAACGCCTTTGATCTGGAGCTCTGCTAAAGCTGTGGTAAAACACAGTAACTGCATTAAAGCCATCTGCTGGCCCTTGCTGCAAGACAGTCTTTACATATATTTAGCATTAAAAAAATTCTTTACCTGTACTTGATGGAACAAGAACCCTTGTCATTCTCATCTTGTTGTGTTTTCGTTTGAAGCTCTGCAGTATTTTCTTGGTCCTGTGTCATATGCTTTGTTAATGATAAGAGCGCAGAATGTTTTTCAGCAAAGCTCGCTGCATCATCCACTTGCCAGTGCAAAAATTGGGAAGCACTGTTGTTGAGATCCAAGTTAGATGGAGACAGGTCAGGGGCCACATCTCTCCATGGATTAGGGCTATTAAGCAAGGACAGTGGATGCTGAAAGGGCAACTGAAAGACTGATGCATCCTCAGTTTGATGTGTGTCTACACTGAAGACCTGCTGCTTGATGTCCAGAGTGTTCAACTTTCCTATGGAGAGATGCATATTTGATTCATATGACGAAAAGAATACATATTCACAAAATGAGGGAAAAAAACACATTCACACATTCCTTAAAAACGTATGCATGTTACTAGTTGATGTATAAACTGCACAATGTGAGTACCACAATCAAATCTGTATCTGTAAAAAGCAGTTGGTTCGGGATTATTCCTATATTCCACACTCCATATAGAAGAGTCTCACAAGCTGATTTTTTTTTTAATGAGAAGCCCTGAGGAAAAGTCTACACAGGAAGGCTTTCCTCTTGATGAAATCACATCCTGTCTGTCTTTTCTAGGAGATTGGCTTGAACATGAGTGGGAAGTGCAAGCTGGCACCATTTTCTAAAACAACCTATTCAAACCATGACGTATTATAGAACCAGACTCCGTGATTTATAATAAGAACTAAAAGCATTCCATATAGGTGAATTTCTTATTATTTTTTAGTGAGTGTATGCAAGAGTCAAATCAGATTTAAATACACTTTCTTAGACAATTGCAAGCATTGTTTGTAGAAAAATGAACTCTTGCCTGTTTCTTGTTTTGGGCACTTACCTGAGCTGAGGAAACCCACATCGGCAGTGGTGACATTCACATCACGGTCTATGTAAATGCCCTCTGATTTCTCACTTGGTTCATGTCTCTCACTTGAGGTGCACAGTTCATTCTCATCTACTGTTCCTGTGGTTGCACCTTCAATGTGACGCATAGATTTAATTGTAGATGCCTCCTCCTAAGAAGCAGATACAGATTTTAGTTATATTAGAGGGCTCATTGCAGTCTGCATAAACTCACTGCATAATATGTAAGCACATACATATGATGTTATTAAATAACACTAGACTAATTACTGCTGAGACGGTCCTCAGTAGATGATCTATAGAGAGAGGTTTATAAATACTTTAACAATGAACATAATTGTTGTTTTAGCTGTCTATCCCAGTAAATATAAAAATATATAAAACATATACATAATATATACATAAATAATACATAATATATAATCTTCATTTTTGCTTTTGTACCAACAGAAACTTTTCAGCTATTTGTCATGTGTGCATTATTTCTTCCCAAATGTATCATGTCTCTCATAAAAAAGCATATAAAAGCTCTATGGTTCTTTTTTGTGAGCTGTAGTGTAGTAACTAAAAGCAACTTGTCACCTGAGAGAGAACAGGCATCCAGTTTTTCCTTTTTCGCCCTTGCTTGTTGGTCTGTCTGAAAACTAGAAGCTGCTCACACCAACTGAAGAAAAATTCAAACCCACAGGGCTTCATAAAAATTACAACTGTAATAATAATAATAATTACTTCCTCCCACATACTACAAATCTGATTTAACCCTTCATAAGACCAGGCATTCAAATGCAGGATTTGTTCCTCACAAAAGTTTATCTTCTTAAAAAAATATGCATCACATTAAAAAAAAAATCCAAATAACCAAATGTGAGCTATATTCATCAGAAAGATTAGATGGCAATGTGTACTACAAAAATGTAAAATGTTCTGTTACTTTCAAATGGAATAAATAATAGAACATGTTTGGTATTTCTGTTACTATATTGGCTATTATTTCTGTTATTATATTGGCTACTTAAAAAAATATACAATTATTAGTAATATGGGTAGTGAAATGAAGTTCTACCAAGATGCATCACTGACCCATTGATGACGTCTTTGTTGTCTCCACGAATGTAAATCTCTTGGTCTGGAGTGATGATGCACAGTGTGTTTTTCTGTCCTGTTCTCTCTTCAGCGGAAAACACATCATTGCACTGGTGCAAGTTGATGGTACCTTGAGGAACTGTACTTAGCTGAAACACACACATACGCATAAACATACAGTACCATACAAAAGTTTTAGGCATGTGTGGAAAAATGCTGCAAAAATGTAAGTGTTAATTATTTACTTTCATCAATGAACAAAAATGCAGCGAATGAACAAAAGAGAAATCAACATCAAATCAATATTTGGTGTGAACACACTTTGCCTTCAAAACAGCAGCAATTCTTCTAGGTACTTCTAGGTACTCGGCTGGTAGGTCATTCCATCTTGGAGAAGTAAACACAGATCTTCTGTGGATATAGACGTTCTCACATTCGTCTGTCTCTTTGTGTAATCCCACACACACTCAGTAATGTTGAGATCAGGGCTCTGTGGGGGTCGTGCCATCATTTCAACTACTTCTAGTTCTTCAAAAGTTAACACCAAATATTGATTTAGATTTTTTTTTATTCACTCACTTTGCATTTTGTAAACTGACAAACATTAACAATCATTATATATATTTCTGAAAGCATTCTTAAACAGCATTTTTTCACACCTGCTTAAACCCTTTGCACAGTACTATATATACACATACATACATAGGCTCATCTTGATCATAATTCCTTTGTCAAACAAAGTATCTTTATAATGATAGTGGATACAAATTCAACTGTTAAGGGAGATGACCATAATATACATCCTTCCTGATATTTCTGTAAAATTTTTCAAAATTTGACCAGTTGTGTATACATATATAAAATACATAAAGCAAATGAAATAATCATACATGGTAAAGAAAAAACAAACAAACTCAGAACAGCGAGTGTGCAGGCAGAACAAAATCAGACCGTTTTCAGACCTATCGCATCCCTTGACTATAGAAATCTGTTTAAAATGTGTGGCAGAGACGAAAAGACTGAGTTTATGAGAGAGCGGGAAGCAAAGCAGCCACACATCTGGCTACAACATGAACATGATTATAAATCAGCACTGTAACACAGTCATCTGGTTTGTTTGCGAGTGTCCCTTACCAACTCATCCAGGGCAAACTCTAGGGAACCGTTCTCATACAGGACGAAAAAACGACGTTGCCATTTCTGAGAACACAGAAAACAGACAAACATGCTGTGTAAACAAAGTCCCAAAACATTCCTTTAAACCACAAATAAAAGTAGTATCATGTTATTTTATATGCAACAACAGGCATTTATGAATTATTGATGGTTGTTTTGTTTGTTTGTTTGTTTTGTTTTGTTTTTACCCGAGACCTCTGCACTGGTTTGTCAAAGTTCAGACCTTCAGGAGCGATACAGAGCCAGCTCGCATAGATAGGTTTTATCCTGTCAGAAAAAAAAAAAAAAAAAAAAAAAAAAAAAAATATATATATATATATATATATATATATATATATATATAATATATATATATATATATATATATATATATATATATATATATAAGAAAATAATATTTAACCAACAAAAAAAACAACAACAATTACATGTAGCTTTATCTTTTTACTGTGGGTAAATGTGAACGTAGTCATGTATTGTCTATAACTGGATGTAACACATTTGAGTGTTGCACCTTGTTTGTATATGTATATATATAGCTATATATATATATATATATATATATATATATATATATATATATATATATATAGCTATATATATATATATATACACAGGTAAATGGAAAGGAACAAGAAAAGATTAAACTTTTTTTTTGCCTATATTGGGATACACTACAGTAGAGTACTACTAGTCCCACCCCACTAAAACCCAGTGATTATAAATAAATTATTTAAATTATAGTACTTGGTTTAAACTTATACTTTGTGTAATACTCCTTTTCTTAAAATTTATGTGCTCACACAAAACGAATATATTTTGCCTTCAGCACGCTAAAACTTGCTTTTTTCAAGCTTTCTCGAAATATCCGGTCATTATAAGTGTGAATTGTTACATTATAAGCTGGACCGGAGATATACAGCCGAGGTAAATGAAGCAAATATTATATTTAATTATAAAAAGCTCTCTGTAGTCTACAGTACCTGCTCCATGTCCTCACGCGCGGTCACGTGCAGCTCGCGGGATTTAAAACAATTCTGACATCGGCTCGGGTCAAACAAGTTCGCTTGGAACTTCTCACACGGAAACTCCATTTTCACCTGCGACGTGCTCTCCTTCCGCTCCTGTTCGTCTCTCCACAAACCCGTGTTACACACCTTTAAAGCGGGAGTGGAATGGGCTGCTTCCTTTCGCCGACAGTGGGAGGCGACATCGACATGAGAGACAGTCAACATTTAGCAGTCAAAACCCTCCGAACTTTCACAACAGACACTTACTCACCACCAAGATACTAAAACACAGAATAAAATAGAACGTTATCTGCCTCTGAATTTTGGGAGAGTGCCCAATAACCGTGAAAGCCCTCCATTCTACAAGTTACACTGCTATGTTACTATATTGATTCTTTTTTATTTCCTTTTTTTGCATCAACATTCAGTATTTTGCCAATATACATGTACAAATTATTGATCAAGCCACATCAATAACTGATAGTTCATAATATGTTGTGGTAGCTCAGTGGTTAAGGCATTGGCCTTTGAACCAGACGATCGGCAGATCGCAGGTTTAAATCGCACCACCACCAAGCTGCCATAAATGGGCCCTTGAGCAAGGCCCTTAACCCTCACTTGTAAGTCGCTCTGGATAAGGGCGTCTGCCCGATGCTGGAAATGTAATAGCGAAAATCCATATCCTACTAAAAGTTAGGCTGCTATATTTTACTAATTAGTTTTGTTGTCCTAAATTAAATGCTTCATATGACTGTCCAACATGAAAAAAAGGCACAAAAATAAAATATTTAAGAATAAAATACAGGGGCATGGCGGCTAAGTGCTTAGCACGTTCGCCTCACACCTCTCGGGTTGGGGGTTCAGTTTCCACCTCCACCATATGTGTGTGTGTGTGTGGAGTTTGTATGTTCTCCCCGTGCCTCTGGGCGTTTTCTCCTGGTTCTACGGTTTCCTCCCAGTCCAAAAATATGCACGGTAGGTTGATTGCCACCTTCAATTGGGACAAAAATTATCCCTTGTGTGTGAATGTGAGTGTGTGGCATTCCATACAGGGTGTGTCCTGCCTTGATGCCTGAAGACGCCTGAGATAGACACAGGCTCCCCATGGCACGTGAGAGAAGTTGGATTAAGCGGTAGAAGATGAATGAATGAAAGAATAAAGTATAGGGGTATATTAAAAGTATAAATCTGTCTATATATATATTTATCTGGAGAGATCTATCTATTCTTCCTCTTTCACCTGGTCCCGTTATGTGTTGCCATAGCGGGTCATCCTTCTCCAGACTACCCTATCCTCTATATCTGTCTCTTTCATCCCAACTAACCTCCATGTCTTCCCCTCACCACATCCATAAACCTCCTCCTTGGCCTTTTCATCTTTTCCTCCTGTCTGGTACCTCCATCCTCAGCATTCTTCTCCTTGTGTACCCCATGTCCCTCCTCTGCACATGTCCAAACCATCTCAATCTACTCTCCTTCATCTCATCTCCAAAACATCCTACATGCTCTGTCCCTCTAATAAACTCATTTCTAATCCTGTCCATCCTCGTCACTCCCAATGAAATTCTTGACATCTTCACCTCCTCCACCTCCTGTCTTTTAGACACAGCCACTGTCCCTAAACCGTAGGTCTCACCACAGTCCTATAAGCTTTCCTTTTCATTCTTGCATATACCCTTCTATTACAAATTACTCCTGCAACTCTTTTCCACCCACTCCACCCTGCATGCACTCTTTTTTTTCACTTCTGTAACACACTCTCCATTATTTTGCATTGTTGGCCCCAGGTACTTAAACTCATCCACCTTCACCACCTCTTCTCCCTGTAACCGCAACACCTACACTGCCTTCCCTCTCATTCACACACATGTACATACACCTCTCCTACAGATTTCTCTCCAGCAGGTACTTCCAAATCTCCGTAATTGTTTCACTCTGCTACCTACTCTTACCACAAATCACAATATCATCCACAAACATCATAGTCCACTGAGACTCAAGAGTCCATAGTGCTCTTCCTCGCCATGAAACCATACTGTGACCTCTTTTCTCAGCCTAGCTTCTACTACTCTCCCATAACATTGTGGTGTGACTTTAGCTTTATTCCCCTTTAGATACTGCAGGTCTGCACATCAACATTATTTTTTAAAATCAGTACCAGCACAATCCTTCTATATTTTTCATGTATCCTCTCACCATCCAAAATCCTGTTAAACAATCTGGTTAAATCCTACACTGCCATCTCTCCTAAACATTTCCACACTTCTACTGGAATGTCATCTGGTCCAACCGACTTTTCACTCTTCATCCTCTTAATAACTGCTCTCATTCTATCATCCTCCTGCTTCACCATCTCCACATCATCCACCCTTCTCTCTCATGTTCCTCATTCATCAGCTGCTAAATATACTCCCTCTAACTTCTCAACACGCTCTCCTCACTAGTCAACACATTTCCATCTGCATCCTTTATTGCTCTAACTTGCAATTACAGTCTCTAGATGTGCAAAGCTGGTAGAGACATACCCAAAAAGACTTGCAGATGTAATTGCAAAGTTTTGACTCAGGGGGTCTGAATACAATACGCACACCACACTTTTCAGATCTTTATGTACAGTATGATTTGTCTTGCACTTCACAATATGTGATACTCTCACACAAAATCCCTATAAAATACATTGCATTTTGCACCTATAAAGTGAAAAAATGTAGAAATATGCAAGAGGTATGAATACTTTGCACCGTATACTGTATATGGTAAGGTGCCAGCCATTAGTGTTGCACAAGCCAGGGCATTCCTAGTGCCAGTCCCAAGCCTGGATAAATGAGGTGGGTTGAATTAGGAAAGGCCTCCAGCGTAAAACATGTGCCAAACCAAATATGTGGATCAAAATATATATATATATATATATATATATATATATATATATAATATATATATATATATATATATGGTCATCCTCTGTGGCAACCGTGGGAACCTGGAAAACCTGGAAAAACATCACACACTTACAACCATCATACACCTACACAACACTGATACACACTGACACACACCAATAAGGGAACATACAACCCTATTAGAATCAAACAAAACTCCAGTGTAAAGGGAGTGTGTTATCGAGCCCTAAGCTGACAGTAACACTCTAACATCCTAGATGTAAATGAAGACTGCTGTATCTAAGTAACAAAATATCAAGGACGTCATATAATCTATTTATAAGTAAACTATATATAATCAATAGTGAATTTAATCACTAGTGTTTAGTATAATTGTTAGCATTGTTCCTCGTTGTAATTGTTTCTTTGTTTCTTGACCATATAGCATTCACTGCAGTTCTTTTAGCTTGAGTATACCTAGAGCTTCTCACCATAGCTTTTAGGCTTTTAGGCTAATTAAACTAAAGTAAAAGAGTGGAAAGAGTTATATCTTATATATATATATATATATATATATATATATATATATATATATATATTATATATATAATATATATATATAATTTGTCCGCCTCAAATTCTTGTACTGTTTATATATCATTAAAAAAAAACCTCTCGCTGGCGCCACCTTCTGGTGTAATAATGTAGCTTACGAAAATGTTCTACCACTTCCAGAGCATTTAACGTGAGCAAATTAAACGTACGAGTTACTGGTTAATGGGACTGTTAATGGTAAAAAACCAACGGCTTTTAGGATATTTTTATTAATTCTGATCAATAGCCCAACATCTTAACCAGCTACCACTGGCTACCACAAAATTAATTAATAAAAAGAATAACGCTTACGGATGAAGGAGTCAAACTATTTCAATCACTAGGATAAATTCTGAGAATTTTAAGAACAGGAAGAAAATAGCAAATAAGCAAACCGTGTCCATGTGTGATATGTTAGAAGTAACAGTACAAATCTCATAAGAACTACGTCTTAACATCTCTATATATATTTTTTAAACAATTATTGTCATAATATTTGATAATAATAATTGTCATAATACTTTTTTCCAGAAATATTATTACTGTAGTTTTTTTTTCTAATCGCAATATTATGTAAACCCAGGCATTATGTATTTCTTAAAATAATTATTCATTATAAATATAATTTATATATTTATAATTTATTTTGTATATCAGTATTTAATAACAATGCTCCATGAGATGTACAAAGCTTGCGATTTGTTTTTATATTGTTAAATATGCATATATGCTTGCCTTTTTGTATCAGAAATAAAAATAAAATATATTCATGTGCGAATTCTTTTCCTTTGATGCAAAAAAAAGAAACACTCTATTCTTAATTTATGATGCACTTGATTAAATCAGAAGGTCAATGCATTACAGAATACAATCTTTTATTGCAATTGAAGATTTCACTTTACAAAACAGCATCGATTTGGAAATGTTTTATTGAAAAGTACTATAGGTTACTGTACTGTTTTTATTTTGTGTAAACTTGTTGGAGAAAATGAAGCATATTCTGTGCATGCCATACAGTCACATGAAGGTGACTTGGCTAATGAAAAGTGCTGAAGCTACAGGTATCCCTAAAATATTTGCAAAAGCAAATATTCACACAAACCAACCCGAATCCAGATCCCGATACAACCACAGCTTGAATTTAGTCTAAAGAATGTATAAAGAATATAAATGTCTGAAATCTGTTTTAAACAAGCCACAAAATCATAATAAATATAGAGTATAATAGAATCGAATTATATACAAGTAATGTTTCTCACACAAGCACATTTGCATCTTTCTGTAATACATAATTTACTTGTTAATAGATTTTAAAATATATACATATATAAACACACCTGTTTTACATTACCAGTACCTGTTTTAGAACCAGAAGCAAATGTTTTTATTTTTTAAATCATCTTTTCACATTCACTACAAATGCATCATACTAAGTTTTAGTCAAAAATAAATCTTAAGGTGTTTCCCTAATTAGAGATCCGAACCTTTATCACTTTTTTAAATCAATCCACTTGTGGTAAGAAATTGAAAATTACTGAGCTTTCGAGTACCGCGTTCATCAAGATTACTGTACTAATGTGGCAGAAAGCTGATCTAACAGCAACAGAGAAACACAGATACTGTACGGGAAGCCAGTGCAGGGAAGATAGCAGTGGCGTGAAGAAGTAAGGGACGGCTTGGTTACTTCAAATCTGCATGTAATAAACTGTAAAAAACGGTATAGCTACAGGGATGATTTGGTGCCATCAGGTAACAAGCACAGATCAAACAAATACTGCATCTAACATTATATTCATTTTCATTTCTTTGCCTTTCACAACAAACACGTTTAATAATGAGCCCGAGAGACTTGATGAATACAGGCTGAGATAGCACAGCAAGCTAGAGCAGGAAACTATACACATTTTTTATTTATTTTTATCCTTGTCTTCATATACACTGGTCCCCAGGAAAGGACGCAACCCCGCAGCCCCTATGGTACCTTAGTGAATTCATTTAGACATTACTGCCACTTTCTATACAAAAAAAAAAATTATTACATTTGTTACTGAAAACAAATTCCTGATGTTCCCGAACATTCGATCCCACTGCAGATTCCTACGGATTTTAAGATAATTCGCAAGTTGTTCTTTGTTAAGTTCCAAATGAGAACTTTTGAGAAATTTTCCAAACCGCGAATCATCAGGGGTTGACTTTATATATGTACATTACATTATTTTAAACATTTGTGTGATATTTTATCTTTATCTATATCATAGATCAAAAATCAATACAATAGTGTGTATTGATTCTATGTAATATAATATAAAAAAAAAAAGATATGTAATACAATATAGTAAAAAAAAAAAAGCATGATGGTAAAATAAAAACCTGCCCTTCCTGCTTTTGTTCTTTTTGTCCGAAACTATACATCAAACACCACTCTGTCCTCTTGGCAGCATTCAGAATTCATGCCTGTGGTACAAGTCTGGATCGTAGTACTTGGTGACTACAACACGATTAGCGAACTTGCGTCCAGTCAGTGACTGCATGGCCTTTTGACAATCTGCTGCCGAGCTGTACTCCACAAATATCTGTAACATAGATGATATACAATTATGAGTAGATGCATGTCAATCAATGATCCCTGTTGTATCAGTTTAACATTAAAGTTACTTGCAGTATGAAAACATACATATTACACATTGCATATAACATCCATAACCACCAACAGCTCTTTTGAAAAAAGGTTTTCATATATATATATATATATATATATATATATATATATATATATATATATATATATATATATATATATAGATATATATATATATATATATATATATATTCGGGTCTACATTACTTTCTATTAAATTCAAATCATTTGTAAAGCTTTCTGAACAATATCTCAACGTCAACAACAAAATATACACTAGAGCAGACATGGGCAAACTACGGCCCGAGTGCCACACCCCTTTTAATCTGGCCCGCCGAATATTGATACAGAATTGTCCGAATCGAAGTATAAACGCAAATATTCTAGGCATGTGCAGAGCTGTAGAGTACATGTACTGTAGAGCTTGGACCAGAACCCCTGCTCCATCTACAACCATTCGAGACAGCATGCGCACAATGACCCCCCCCCCCCCCCCCCCCTCCAACAATTCATAACACGACATGCTAACATATTTAAGATATTTAAAGTGACCTATAATTTCATTAGTGACCTATAATCATCATTAATAACAGTGAAGCACTCATGATGATAAGATTAAGATTTCGTTATCATGGTTTATATGTTATACCACCACACTCCAGACATACAGTTATACAAAACACTTCTTGCAGCCACTTGGTCAGAAACAGGCATAAACACTCTCACTCAGATCTCATAGATCCTACTATCTGGACCGACCTTCCCACATCCTGGCACTTCCACTCCGTGGACTGGGCGAGGGATCTCAATGGAGCGCACGCTGCCATATTTACAGCACTCTTCCCTTATATCTTCCAGGATCTCTTCATAGTCATCATCATCAAGCAGTTCTTCAGGGAGAACCATGTTGAGAAGGCAAAGCACTGCAGTGGGCACGGCAAAGTTCTGCAGTCTCTGCAGCCCGGGCACCTGCAGGCTCACCGGACTCTCTGTGATCACAGTCTATGGGGAAAATCTTTAATGAGAGCCCATTTGAATAATTACATTTACGGTATATTGTGTGTGCATGTACAATGAGAAACTTGAATCATTAGCCATACCAGGAGACTGATGCACAGGACTGATCATTGCTAATAATGGACCACTATGCAAAAATGAATCATTCTTTAAATATCATTTGACTAACAATAATAGTTTCTTTTTTTCCTCATTTATATTATGAAGAGCATCTCTGGCAAGCATCCATGTGATTTCAGAGGTCTTCTCGGGTATCTGCAACTTTTTGATCAGATTTTTCTTCAAACGCAGACAAACAAACTTAACTTGTGAAAGAAAGATACAAACATAGTGCTGGGCAAACAGAGAGGTTACTGGTACTTACTGGATTTGCATTCTTTGCCCCGACACTGGCACGCTGCACGAGGAGCTTTTTATCACCAAGCTGCATTCCATTCAGCCCTGCCACTGCCTAAATACACAATATATCATGTATTTAATATTAATATACCAATAGCATGTAGATAAAGCAACATGGGTCAAGAATCTTCTGATCAGTATATATATATATATATAGTATATATATATATATATATATATATATAGATATATATATATATATATATATATATCATATATAGTATATATATATATATATATCTGTACCTGGTCAGTGGCGGACATCTCCACATATTCACAGAAAGCATAGCCTTTGGACAGTGATGTAGCACTGTCTTTGACAAGGTTGAGGGCTTTAAGTGGTCCAAATGATGTCAAAAGCTCCTTAACCTGTGCAAGAGATATGGATATGCAGAAGATTTATGACAGCTATAGGTCGGGACAAGAAAATCAAATCAAATAAAAACCTAAAAGAACATTTGAAATGACAGCAAAACAATCCCAAACCATTATGAATCCCTTTACTTTTTACATTATTATAATTCAAGAGTGTGGTTTCTAATCACATGTTAATGTTTGGAAGTAGAACCGTTTGGTCCGAGAGTGTTTATTCTGACACAGATTTTACATGAAAATTAATGTATTTAAATAACATCAATAATGTGAACTAATACAGTAATTAAAAACATGTTTATGAGCAGACTTGTTGTGCCTTTAAAATCAACCCTCCACAAACTAGCCATCTCCCTCCCTGCCTGCCCCACCCTCTCCAGTGGGTTTGCGCGCTCCAAAAGAGTGATGGGAGGAGTAAGAGTGGCTGCCACGGGGAAAGGAAATATCCCTGTTGGCAGGAAGTTCATCCACGTGAGGTTCGGAATGTCTTACTTGCCTTTTATTACATGTTGACATGGCAGCAGTAGATCAGTAATAGTGAACAAATTATGAGCGCAGACTTAACGATCTTACAGGCCCCTAGCTGGGGACAAAGTGGGGGGAACAAAAATGAAAGAGCTGTGAGTTTCAGGGCAGTAATAGTGACTGCAAGAACTTTCTTTAAAATATATAAATAAAAAAAAAAAAAAGGACATTAATCTCCATTTGAGCCTAGTAGTTTGCATATGCTGGTATATATCCAAATTAGGAATGAACGTGAAATAAAATAAACCTTGCTAATAGAACTGTTATTAATATATTTATCTAAAATGAAACATAAGCACTGAGTATGTATGAGAGAGAATGCCATGATCCGCCCAGTATGTACAGAGATGTAACTGCTTATCTATTTAAGAAATTAAATATGACACACAATGGGAAAAGACAGAATACAATCATGTTCATGAATAATGTATACTTGGCACTGTAGCAAATACCGAGATGTTTTTAGACAAAAACGAAAGTTTTTGCCCTCTATGTTTATTTTATATAATACTGCATACATGACTGTGCCACACTCATAGTGCACAATACACCCTTGCTGTTTATTATTGTGCAACATGCCCTATAGTGTTTTATTTGCAGATACAATTAATAATTATATTATTAGCTGATTGCGACATGAGCCCGAGTCTGTAGAAGAAATGTCAGGTTCTTTAAGATGCTTGGAAAATCTTACAAGCCAATTTCATAAAAAGTAAAGACATAAAGGGGGAAAAGCTGATCATTTAAAAAAAATTTTTTTGCTTTGCAAATAACAATATTTAGAAAAAGTAAAGAATTAAAGGGGAAAAAGTTGATCATTTAAATTTTTTTTTTTGCTTTGCAAATAACAATATTTAGGATGTTTGCACAGTGCTGCATATATAATTAGGAAATGTTACAATGAATAAAAACAGGCAGGACTAGAAAAGCCAAAAGCTCTTTTCAGTATGAATAATTCCACCTTTTGGCAAAGAACAAGAGAACTGAGATTCAGTGCTTAATTTAATCAGACATCAATATGAATAATTTTTTACCACCAGATGATCTGTAGATGTACCTGCAAGTGGAATGATGTGCCTAGATGGAAAATCCCATCATGGTTTGAAAAAATTTATGAAAATTATCCTTATAATGTTATTGAACATTTCAGATCTAAAATTGGCTGTTAAAAAAAAGAGTGTATATATATATATATATATATATATATATATATATATATATATATATATATATATACACACACACATACATACATACACACACACACACACACGCGCACACACAGAGAGCCATAGTGGCATTAAAATTACTGCGCTTAATCAGTACAAGTGTTGGATAGATTTTTTTAAAGTTGGATAATGAGCAACTTAGCGCTTTACTTAGATGGATGAGTGAGTCTTAAGACCAAAAAAAACTATATTAACATTTTGTGTATCAGGTTAAAAAAACATACCTGATCATCACTGAGATAGTTGGGCAAACCTCCGATGAAGAGTTTATTTGGAGAGTCTGGTACAACTGTGGATACGACTCCTGGTGATGCAATAAATGAAGAACAAATTGAAAATATACTTTATATAGCATTGTTTATAATTAAATAATATTTTAAAATATAATTATAATATATAATTAAATTGTATTATTTACCTGGTACATGAAAAGCAGGCTGCTCGGAAATACCAGGCAGTGGTCGATAGTCATGAGGTCGCCGGATCTTCAGTGCCTGCCCCTGAAAGTTGATTCCGTCAAACGCCATAGCCTGTGTGGTTTCCTCTACGGATCGAAACTGAAGAAAAATGTCAATCCTGTCAACATGTCTGTGTTGAGCGTGTGAGGTAGGCTGAGAGACCTCTAAAGACTGACATTTGCTAATGGATTTCATTCAGTGTGGGGGAGAGAGGGAAAAAAAAAAAGGTACAATCCGAAAGTACAAAGCTAAAGAATAAATGTGCCTAAAGTATCAGCAAAGTATTGACCGTTAAGCCATATCTTTTATTTTTGGTTAAAACATTATAAATTATGGGTTTGTACTTTACATATAATAACATTTTAAGCAAAATGCTGAATCACTGTCAAAGTACGTTGATCTTTTTAGGAAATATTTTATTAGCAAACATAGACCAAAGGTTTATTATATTAATATCATTACATTTATAATGTATTAATTATTATGATGGTTAACGATCTTTAACAATGAAGATCTATTTAATATGTAAGCAAGTGTCCTGGACTCCAGCTCCAAGAGTTGAGCAAGCAAGATGTCAGCATGTAAATTCTGACTGAGCTGCACTTGTGTAAGTAGTCATTCCCATTGTCCAATCAATGATCCCTGTTGTATCCGAGGACCAATCAGTTTAACATTGAAGTTACTTGCAATTGTAGGCGACTGAGATCTGGGTCAATAGATTCATGTTTTGGTGTCCCCATGCATCCAGAGACCATAAATGCAACCCGGTATGAAAGGTTACTTACCTCAAGGAAGGCAAAGTTCTTATCCTGATTGATCTGAACTGCAAGTACAGGGTTGCTGGGTGTTTGGGAAAGTCCGACAAATCTCATTTGAGTATTAAAGAACTCTGCCATTGACTCCTAAAGGCAACAGAATGTGGTTCATTAATGGGAAGCCCGTCCTATTAGGGTGTGCCTATAGTGACTCCCTATCAATACAGACGTTAGAAACTACAACGTCGGTCTAAATGACAATATTAACATTTTCAAGAAGCATTTTCAGGGAAGGCTCTCATTTACATCAGTGCCAAGTAAAAATGGAAGACGATCCCAGTGAAACGTGGCCGCCCTACATTTCCTTGCACAACAAAATGCTTGTACATCATCTTTATTAGAAAAACAGTGCCCTTATTACTCTTGTAATTATATCACAATATTAATATGCTAATTTTGGCTGCTCACCTCAGTAATGCCAAATGGTATGTTGCCGACATACAGACGCCGTGCTTGTCTTGTCATCTGGTTGCCAACAGCAGGGACTTGCGCTGGCATCACAGCCATTCCTGCTGCACTGGATGAAGCCAGTAGGGCTATGGTGGGAATTTGCCCAGCAGCTACAAGAAGTACACAAATGCTTTATTACTAATGTTGTTTTTGCTTCCATTTAAAACAAAAGTGCTTGGTAGAATGTTATTTGCACTAGACTAAATTGCAAACTATTAAGCAGTCTATAGGATGTAATGCTTCACAAGAACCTCAGGTACAGTAGTGAAAAATAAAAGCACCTCAATTTGCTAACATTATTATTATTTCTTGTCCACGATCTCTAAATTATATAAATGAAATTTGTCACATTTTATACTATAGATAAAATATGGTAAGCATCATGAATTAACACTAGAACATAGTACAAGGTTGCCAATTTTATCTTATTTTCTTTCAAAATAAAGCCCAGAACCTTTTATTTTCATATATAAACAGCTGTCCAGGACTCCGGGGCGCATTGTAGTTGCTGGTGATACGAGTTGCGTAAGCTGGATCAGTCAACCTGACACCAGCATGAAAAGTCTGGCTAAGATGAAAGACATATGTAACTACGAAACAAACTTTAACGTTATGTTATTAGTGTTTCGAGAATGCTCTAGCCCAGGGTTGTCCAATCTGTTCCACAAAGGGCAAGTGTGGGTGCAGGTTTTCATTCCAACCAAACCAAGTCCACCCTAAAATTGACCTGCTTCAATCTAATGATTTCCATTTTCAATGCCTATCAGGTGTGACCCTTAATTGATTGGATTAAGACTTAAGTAATACTAATACAGGTGTGTCCAATCATTTCCACGAAGGGCCAGTGGGGGTGCAGATTTTCAATCCAATCAATTAAGGGTCACACCTGATAGGCATTGAAAATGAAATCATTAGATTGAAGCAGGTCAATTTTAGGGTGGACTTGGTTTGGTTGGAATGAAAACCTGCACCCACACTGGCCCTTTGTGGAAAAGATTGGACAACCCAGCTCTAGCCACTTTCCACAGAAAAGGTCTGCCTTTAATATAACACATAATTGCTAAAAGCGCTATTCAAATAATACTAGCTAGTTTTGAAGGAAAACCTGTTGTAGATTTTAAAGTTTACAATGTAGGTTTAGTTTTGCTGCATAAATGTACTAAATCAGAAGAGCATGCGATTTAGCCAATTCTACAAAAATGTGTGTGTGTTTTTTTTTGTAATCTAAATAAAATCTTTTGTTTTCATTAATAATGTATATTTATCACTAATTACACCGCTATTAAATAATACAAACACTTAAAAGTAATATTGTCATGCCATCATGTCTTGGAGTAACAGATAATATAGTGAAGAGGCTAACAAAAAATCTAGGACAAAAAGAAATAATAATAAAAAGAAAATAATCCAAAGGAAAACAAGAGGGTCCTGTGCACTGCAGTGCTTGGGCCCTAAAAAACATCATAAAGATGTCTGATATATTTGAAACCTTCTGTACGATGTACTTAATGCACTGACTACGTGAATAAAGAAGGAAATGTTCTGTACCTTGCATAGCTTTGTACTGCAGTGGTGTAATGTGTGCAAATCCCAGTGCTGGAACATCCCAATATTTGTATGCCTTTTTCTTTTTTGTTCTCTGTGGAGAATGACTGAACAAACCAAAAAATATATATATAATAATTATTCACTATTCAACAACCAAATGACATAATATAAAACAATATAAAACTGTGATAAGTAAACATAATCTTAGAAACAGTGCATTGATATTTCTTCAATGTGTAATATCTCTAATAACACATTATTGTTTTTCAACCTATATAATGATGCCATTATACCAATAGATCTTATATGAATGTAACTGAATAAAAATTATGAACAATACGAATTATGACCATCCATTGATAGCCAATGTGTAAATGTGGGCGGTCAAATCTTTAACAGTGCTTTTCAAATGGTATGACAGTCAACCAATATTTCCTACTATTTTCCTACTCATTTGATATCAGCTTCACTTGCCTCCATCCCAGCCAGTACAAGTCCATAATTAAGATCATTAAGGGCCAAATTAATATCTCTCAAAGGATTCAATAAAATGTGAAAAACGTGACAGTCTGACTGTTACCACTGACAGGTTTTTTGGACAGTAATATGCTAAAAAATATGTAAAAACTCAGGTGCAACCCACAGCAGCATATATACTACAATTGGAATGACAGTGAAAGTCTTTTAACAAGTAATACTCATAGCAACCAAACTAAAAGGAAGGTTAATGTAGTTTCTAGGATGTATGTCTGCAATATAAATAAAGGTTAATAGTGCAATAATGAATAACATACAATACAGAGTGATATATTACAGACTATACTAACATTGCAAGCATTATCATCTGTATACATCCGAACCAATGTTTTTAATATTTACAGACAGGTGGATTATTAAATTAATCTAACATAGTTTTTACTTGCTCGTTATATTCTTGTACAGGCACCTGCGTTTTTTATAATCTCTGGAGTTGCTCCGGCGATCACGACTTTTGCGTTTCTCTCGGTTGGGGTGTTTCCCATTTCGACTTGGTGAGCCACTCCGGCTCCTTTTTCTGTGCCTCTCCTTTTCTCTCTCTGTATTTGGAAGCAAATGTCACTCATCAGTTGCCTACAATTGTTAGTTCAATTGTGAAGGGCTGTACAATTACAAAACAAGTACAAAACATCTGCAACAAACATCGAATGTTATATTCAGTGCAATCAATATGAAACAAACACAAACAAATAATTAAACATCCAACAAACATGCAATTATCAAAGCCGATTGTATTTTCCAAACAATTTTTTAATAGGATGGTAATCTTCAAAACAAATTAATCTGACATACAAGGTATACTTCAGGGTTCAGTAGCCACCCCATATCCCATGTTTTTACAATAAAAACCTTAACACACTCTACCTGGTGTGTATTATTACTATTTTTGTTATTGTTATTATTATTATTATTATTATTATTATTATGACTAATATTATTATTACTTTATATAGGTCAGTATTGCAACATTTTATCACCAATGTACTGTCCAATGTATCTGTGGGATATTAGTTCGATCCAAATTTGTCAGGCCATCTTTAAAGATTAGACCATCTTGTATCTAGTATATAAAGAGTCACAGAAAATATTTCATGTGATATAATCATAGTATTCATTCATCTTCTACCACTATATCCGATCTTCCCTCAGGTCATGGGGAGCCTGTGCCTATCTCAGGCGTCTATGGGCATTAAGGCAGGATACACCATGGATGGAATGCCAACCCATCGCAGGGCACTCACACACACACATTCATACACTAGGGACAATTTTCCCAGGTGCCAATCAACCTACCGTGCATGTTTTTGGACGGGGGGGGGGGGCGACCGGAGAACCTGGAGAAAAAACCCTGAGGGACGGGGAGAACATGCAAACTCCACACACACACATCCATCGAACCCGGACCCTGGAGGTGTGAGGCGAACGTGCTAACCACTAAGCCACCGTGCACCCATATAATCATAGTATGAGAGTATGTAATAATAATAATAATGACAATAATAATTAATAATAATAATAATAATAATGACTTGAAACCTAGTCATGCAATCATATTTCCCCTCCTCTTCCTCTTTATATATATACAACAGCAATCCGATCCGAAGATCTTCTGTAATAAATGAATAAATGGATGGATATTTCCCACGCGTAACCTGAGCTTAACACGCACAGTTATAATACAGGGCAGGACAGTTAGTTTTCATTTATAATATGAGGTTGACTTTCGTATATCACGTTCTTTTTTGTTTGTTTGTTTGTTTGTTTTTCGACAATGCAAACATCACCTAGTTTACAACAGGTCATTCCAAGGCTCTTCCAGGAACATTATACGTCTGTGAATACGTATACGTATGTAATATGTATACGTCCATATGTTTGTAAACAGTCCAGGACGTTTTAATTTATTTATACCTTAAAGCTAAGGAAGAATTAATAAATAAAGACACTGAACTAACCCGCCTCAGCTGTGGAACGAACACACTACCGCCTTGCCCTAGACTATCGGATTGCCATGGCTACCTCCCAAACGGCTCTGCACTGTACACAGAGTGCATTACACAGAGGGCGGACGCCACCATTTTGGATTCGATATAGTGCACCTGTGTAGGCTCCGGTCATCCAATTGAGACACCCCTTGTGCAGCGTTCAATTACAAGCGAAGCAGCTAACAAGATATGTTACCGGTTTAACTACCGATCCCAGCTCGCATTATCTAGACAGCGGCAACACGGGCATGCAAGACACGGACATTAAACAAACAGAAGAAGATATTTTACCATGCCTATTTTCGCTCAGTTGTTTCTCAAACTCTTCAAAATCGGACATGTTTGGCCGCAGCAGGGTGGTGATGGGGTAAATCGGAATGAGCTATACACCGTGCAGCGTTCAGTCTCTCCTCTATAGCGCCACACCCGCTGGTGTATATGGTTGCAGTGGTTTTTGGACAGAACATACGGGTACATACGGTAACCCGAAGCTTGTTGCGTTAATTAAGTGATAAATACAAACTAATTTTGAGGAAGAATGTAAAAAAGACTTCAATATACTATTTTACACGACCCAGTCTACTGATTGATACACCTGGTGTGTACAAAAGCATGTTTATATTCTTAATGTTACCGAAGTAACATTTGCAGCATCCTGGTGAAACTCGGGGCACATGGGAATTTGGAAATGCCATTCAGATACAATGTATGTCTTTGGACTGGCGAGGGATTCGAGCAGAGTGTTAAGGGCCTTGCTCAAGGGCCCAAGAGTTGCAGCTTGGCGAAACTGGGGGCTTGAACCCCTAACTTCCCGTTCACCCACATAAGTCTCTCCGGGAGTCATGGAAAAAAAAATAGATATGTGGGTAAGTCGACCTCCGGTCTACTTATCTAGTGTCTCTAGATAGTTTCTCCTTTTTATCTCTCTTTACCTTGCAAATTACAGAGGAACAATAAAAATGGCCTCCATTCTTAATTCTAATACTGATGTTATATTTAGTTATATAGTTTAGTTCATTCTCAAGTTTGCCACATTAAAAACTAAATAAAAAAATAATAATTTGTGGTCAGGTGCATCCTGTTTTCTTTCATTTTGGTCGAGTTGCACCTCATTTGGAATTTATTTGTACATAGTTTGGATGGAACACACACCAGGGTGTTGATAGAATTTACACTGTATTATCTGGCCAAAAAAAAAAAAACATTGTCCAAGCAACTTTCTGTATATCTCTCCTGTGAAATTAATGCAAGGGTATTTTAACTGCTCACAGTGGATCACAGATCACAGTGGCTTAAAATTATTTTGAAATGGAAGAAGGCTGGCATTACCTTGAACCCTTTTGTAGTTGGACGTGTATCTGTGGAAGAAAGACCCGTTCAGGGAGCGGCAGTGGATGAAGTACACAAACCAGGCACTTGAGTTAAAGGAGGGAAAAGTAGAAGTGCTCTCTTTAAACTTTCACGTAAAACTGTATTTGCCTTCAAATGTACTTAATTATCCAACGTACTATTTTTAATGATATAATGTCCTATTATCATATTTGTCAAAAGACTTTTGCTTATTTATCCAATTTTTATGTGTAAAGATTATAATGTTACTCTTAGTTCACCAATTTGCTAATAATATTAATACCTATGTGAAACACTGATTGATGTCTATGAAAATGATCACAAGACAGTCAGGAGTTTCTTCCATCATTCATTCCTTGGAAAATATTTTGCTAAATAGATAAACAATGGCACCAAGAGGCATTCAAAACAATTTTAGCAGAGGGCCTGCTCTACCCTGATCTGTGTCTTGCTGTCTGCCTGACCAGCTAAATTTTATTCATTCACATATTAAAAGAAACACCTGATTTTGCTAAGTGTAATTGAGTTAAAAGTAAGATATTTGACTTGGAACTGTGCTGATGCTAGTCTCGCCAAATGGAAATACTTATATTTACAGCATTGGGAAGAACCTGCCAACGCAGAACCTGCGATTTTCTTATCTGCTGGTCCAAAGGCCAATGTCTTAACCACTGAGCTACCATCACCTGAAGTGTTGGCAATACTTCAATACAGATGTATTCATGTACAGAACCAATTATATTTGCAATTATATTTACTTTGTCCTCTAAACCTCCCTCATCTTAATCATTCTTGACTTTAGTGCACTTTTTACTATGTGTTACTAGGAGAAAAGAAAAAGGAAATAGTAGAAAATCTCAGAAAAGTTACATTCTTACCTCGTGCACACACAATCCTAAGAGTTAGAGAGAAAGAAAAAAAAACAGTGAAAGATAATAAATTATATATATATATATATATATATATATATATATATATATATGAATGAATCAATCTTTCATAGGATCAGTATATATATATATGTGTTAGTAGGAGAAATGAAGAAAGCAAAAAAAAAAAGAAAGGAAATAGGAAATAGTAGAAAATCTCAGAAAAAGTTACATTCTTACCTCGCCACCTCGCAATCCTAAGAGTTAGAGAGAAAGAAAAATTAAACGTGAAATAAAAAGATATATGTGTGTGTGTGTATGTGTGTGTGTGTGAATCAATCTTTCATAACAGCAGTATATATATATATATATATATATATATATATATATATATATATATATATATATATATATATATCCAGTCTTATCACATCTACAGTCAGACTCCAAATCCATTTAAAATATAAGCTGATACTTAAACCCATCACTTTTCTTGAAATAACTCAATTCCCCAAACACACAAAGGCTTTAACTTCATCTCTCTCTTTCTCTCTCTCTCACTGCTTAAGTCCTGACGATATGTAATCAGTAAATCTTTAACAAATCCAGTATACTGGACATATTTCTACTATGGCTATAAATTTCAAAATTGCTCAGAAGCCTGAAAACCTTCAGAGACAGACAGCTTCAGCTGTGTGCTATTAAAAGCACAGAAATCTCAAAGCGCTTGCTGTTGGAGCAGCAGTTTGGAGTTACAGAGCAGAGCTCTGTTCTTTTGTGTTGTGGGGAAAATAAGATTGCAAATACTAACAATCCAACCCAGGATAAAGAAATCCGAAAAAGGTCAGGATCGTTCAGGATTGCGTAAGTTACGCAGAGCAATAGACTGTATGTTTGTATGTGTCTTGTATCTATTGAAGCTTTCCAATGTTGCATTGCACTGTAATGGCCTATCACCGACGCTTTTGTCACAAGGAGGGTTAGTTTATCAGAACGCTAAATAAATTGCCTTGTATTGATTATCGCTGCCTTTTATTTATGTTTTACAAGGTTTTCATTTTTGACCTCATTAGCGGTCATGGCTGTAATTGGTCCTTGGAGTGTATTCATAGTTCAGGTAGTATATTTAGACTTTCACTAAATATATATGTGGCACAGAGATCCCTAAGCATCTAAACACAATATGAATGTTGCTTACTTATTCATTTCAATGTAATAAGTAAAGACGATAAGTTCAGTGTTGGGAAGGTTACTTTGGGAATATAATAGGTTACAGATTACAAATGATTACTTTCACCCTATTCGGAAAAATATGTTATATTTTTGAAAATTTGAAGTGTAATAAGTAGTGTAACTTTTCAATTACTTTATAAAAGTAATAATATGAATTCCAGTTTTATCACAAAAAAACAAAAAAATATGAATGCAGTTATTTACAGATTCACAGTTACAGCTTTCACACAGACGACACACCCACATATGCCAACAAAAAACAAACAAACAAACAAGCAACCAGCCACTCAGGGTCCTGCACTGGTCCACCATACACACATGGAGTTTACTGTACAGAAACCCGGTAACTGTAACGTATATCACTTGCAGGGCGCATCCCTCCCCCCCAAAAAACAGCCAGTTAACCACCACTGGGTGGGCGGGTTCAATTTAGATTATAAATATAACGATTCGTTGATATATTTAAAAAATCATAGCATCTGAAACTTCCTATTTTGTTTTTTTTTCCCCGAAATTATTCAGTCTTCATTTTTTCTGTCTTCCTGATTCACATGATTTGATTCTGAAGGCCTCAAACATGACCATGGATAAATCCAACAGTGCAGTAAGTAAATTCCTGTGTAACGCCTGGAATATTTCAGACTATTAATATGACACCAAACAGAGGACTTTTTACCTTATTCTCCCTTTCAGGAGTCACATACATCCATAGCTTTGCTGCTGTCGGTTGTGGTGGTGGTGGCAGCAGGAATATTCCATCTGTACAGTGCGATACTTCAACTGCTGCACAAAACGCCGGTGCAAAACAAAGTAGTGTTAATAACGGATTCATTATCAGCCCTAGGGAAAGGTATTGTCATGATTACTCAAACGTTTCTTGCGTTATACCTGAATCTTTAGTTCTCATTATGGTACCCTGTTATTTTAGAGTGTGCAAAACTGTTCCACAAGCGAGGAGCCCGGCTGATCCTTTGTGGGAAGAACTGGGAAAAGCTTGAAAATCTTGCACAACAGCTGGTCGGCGAATCAGATCCTATTTTGGTAAGTAGATATGTAAATTCTCAACATAAATAATTTTGTTGACAAGTCCTCTATGGATTTAATCTAAAAGGCATGTTTGCTGAATATTAGAAAAGTAACCGTTTGAATGTCCTCTAAATTCACTTTCTGCTTGTGTACTATTGTCCAGACATTCCCTCCGAAGCTAATCGAGCTAGACTTCACAGACATGGAGACATTGCCAGATGTGCTCTCAGATGTGCTTGATTGTTATGGCTATCTTGACATGCTCATCATCAACAGCAGTGTGAAAGTGAAGGCACCTGTACAGACTCTGTCACTGGAAATGGATAAGATGGTTATGGATGTCAACTACTTTGGACCAATAACACTGGCCAAAGGTGTCATAATAATTCATAGAGTGTAATATTATTACTTCTGTGAACTGAATTACTGTCACTGGGTGTGTGCTTAATGTATGTGTGTGTTTCATGGTTGCAGGTATTCTGCCCTCAATGATCTGCAGAAGGTCTGGCCACATTCTTCTGGTCAACAGCATTCAGGGAAAACTGGCTGTTCCCTTTCGAACAACTTGTGAGTTTATAAATTTATTGTACTCATTTATAAATTCACAATTCATATTTGTAATGTATATATTTCTGTACAGCTTATTTGGGACAATGTCCATTGTTAAAATTTCTCTACAAATGGATAGAATTGAATAGAATTACGACTCGTCATCACTGGTGTCAAAAGTGTTTACATTCGTTAATCATTCATCTTCTTCCACTTTATCCGATCTTCCCTCGGGTCACGGGGAGCCTGTGCCTATCTCAGGCGTCTATGGGCATTAAGGCAGGATACACCCTGAATAGAATGCCAACCCATCGCAAGGCACACACACACATTCACACACTAGGGGCAATTTTCCAAGGTTTCAACCAACCTACTGCGCATGTTCTTGGACCGGGGGAAACCGGAGAACCCAGAAAAAAATCCCCACACACTCCACACACATTTGGCGGAGGTGGGACTCGAATGCCAACCATGGAAATGTGAGGCAAAAGTGCTAACCACTAAGCCAGTGTGTGTGTGCCCTGCAATGGATTGGCATTCCACGCAGGGTGTATCCTGCCTTAACGCCCATAGACGCCTGAGATAGGCACAAGTTCCCCGTGACCCAAGGGAAGATCGGATATAGCCGTAGAGGATGAATGAATGAATGAATGAATGAATGAACGGTGGCTTAGTGGTTAGCACGTTTGCCTCACACCGCCAGGTTCCGGGTTCGATTCCCGTCTCGGCCATGTGTGTGTGGAGTTTGCATGTTCTCTGCATGTTGCATGATAGTTTTTTTTTTTTTTTTGAACAATGACAAGCCGTAATGAAATAGGAGTAACGAGGCTATTTTTTAAAATGTAAGGAGTAGAAGTAAAAAGTCGTCTGAAAAATAATGACTTCAGTAAAGTATAGATATCCAAAATTTCTACTTAAGTAAATAAAGTATTTGTACTTCATATTTTATTAATTGATGATTAATTTAAGAGCATTGTTAGCTGCTAAATGCAACTTTTTAGGATATAAAAAGGGTTTATAGGATTGCAGTGTCAGTGCTTTGTAGCAGTTCAAACCAGTTTAAAGCAGTTTGTAGCAGTTAAAAGTTTTATAAGATCTTCAGGAGAGAATGCTTTGTCTTTCTCTTATTTTACTTGACATGCCGCAATCTTAATAATAATAGCTACATTTACATTTGACCATTCTACGCCATTCAGCCATTCTCTATATTATTCTTAATCACATCAAGACTTTCTTTCATTGTTGATCATCTTGCTATGGATGTGGTTTGAAAATAAAGCAGAGATAAGACCAAATCCTTTTTCAATATGCTGATTTCTTTTTTCACTTATGCTGACTGTTCCAGATGCTGCTTCCAAACACGCAGTACAGGCCTTCTTCGACTGCCTAAGAGCTGAGGTGCAAGAGTTTGGCATCTCTGTTAGTACCATCAGTCATACCTTCATAAACGCTGCTCCGACCACTCAGCATACCACCACGAGCAATTCCATCTTGTCAGGTAAATCCAGCATTATCCTTTTATAAATCATATAAACATTCAGTCTCTTCTGGCTTGTCCAACTTCCTCCTAATTGAAATCCGCAGTTCTAGCAGGACAGAAGGCTCACGGCATTTCATTGGAAGAGATGGCTAATGCGGTACTGCAAGCTTTGGGAAGTAAAAAGAAGGAAATCATCATGGCCCACTTCTTCTTAAAAGCAGCTATCTACATTCGCTCTCTCTTTCCCAACCTATTCTTTGCTGTAATGGCAGCAGGGGCAAGGAATGCCGCAGGTGTGGAGTCTGTGCAATAAAATATTACAATATTTGTGGTGTTTTTATGATTGTGGTATAAATGTAGTATTTTCCTCCATCTTTTTAAGGACCTTCTTCAGCTCTACGTCCAAATTGTATTTTAAAAAATTGTGTAATTTTTTTTTTTTAATCGTGGTTGTCGCTGTAGGTAATCTGGCAATCTGAAAAAAATTATTTTACTATCAGTTTTATTGTTCATTGTTTATGTCTTGTAAAAGCAGTTTTCATAATGTCATTGACTCACAGAAGTTACAGAGATACCTATAACTCCTTGTATAACCTTTTTAAAGATGCACGTGTATTGATTGATTAGTTCAGACATTAAAGAAGAATAAACCTTTGCACTTGACCAACAGGTTACTGTCTCTAAAAGCTATTGCTATTTCTGTTATTAATGATTTACAAGCAATTTCCAATTTTAAACCTTCATGTAAATGTTAAAGCTCATCTCTTAAGAATGCACTGAATTTGTCAAATCTGCACACTAGCAAGCAAGAGTATGCAGTTTTCCGAATTTCGTCCAAAGAACTTGCCTTCATTTGAACTGGTTAAATTGCTAATATATGCGGGATGTATGTGGTGTGTTCTCGCCTTTCAGAAGGCCTTGATAAGGATAACGCATGGATCAATGGACTGAATAAATACTTAGGTAATTTTTTTTTTATTAATTAAAATATATATTCAGTGCCTATCAAACTTTTTTTGTCTTTTATTGTTTTTGAGACACACACACACATTATTTGCAATGAAGGGAGGTGGTAGTTTAGTGGTTAAGGCATTGTCCCTGCCCGCACCGAGCTGCCCTAGTAGGCCCTTGAGCAACGCCCCTAACCCTCAATTGCTCAGTTGTAAGTCACTCTGGATAAGAGTGTCTGCCAAATTCCATAAATGCAGTGCAGAAATGCAGAAAACTGGGTATGATAAAAGGCAAACACACACACACACACAAGAATTGAACAGAAAGTGATTGGAAGAAAGATCTGTGGACAGATAAATAAAAATTCCTGGCTCTAACAGAATAACTTATGTAAGACGGGAAGAGGAAAAGATAATGTTAGCAGATTGCCTCACAAGCAGCCAAAACATGGATGTGGAGGCTTAACGGTTTAGGGTTGTTTTGGAACAGGGAATCTTGGAGAATTCCACTTAAAACGAATACTCAAACAACATGGCTACCATTCCGAATATCAACAGCATGAAATTAAGCATAGACTAGGGAACAAGAAAATTATCTGAAGCATATTTTGAGTCTCTGTGAGAATTATTATGAAAGAAAACAGTTGGCTGGAGTGTTATCGATCATGGAATGGCCTGCCCAGGTACTGCACCGAAATCTTACTGAACTGGTCCGGGATGAATTGGATCGCAACATCACAAAGAAATATTCAAATAGTAAAGTATATATTAGGCTCTTTTTATAATGCATTTCAACTGAATGTTCAGAGAACTGTTCGGATGCCAAGAATATTTGAGTTTAACATTTGTGCATTTATATATTCGTTTGGTCAAAGAAAAACTTGACCTCATTAAATTGAACAGTTTGTCTTATGTAAAAATAATATTTATATGTCTCAAAAAATAATTAAAGGGTAAACTATATAAAACGGTAAAATAAATATAAGAACATGGCAGAAATTCTTGTCTCGGATTCCTTGAAGGCGTTTGTGAAGATACAGCGCCATCTTGCGTTCGTCCTAAGAATTGTCCCGCTTTCGTGTATCTCGCTTCCGTGAACATGGCTGAAAACAAGAACATTTTTATAGAAGTAACCAAAACATTTTATATATGACATCAACTGATCATTGAGCCACGGGGACAGTACACAATGCTTTTTCGATACGGGTTGGGGAGAGGACCTCGGACTTGGAACAGAATCCAACTATGCGCGTCTCCATTTTGTGTTTTGAGGAGCGACGCACACAGAGTCATTCATGACAAACAAAAACGCCGTTTCACTGTCACACTGGACCACGGAGGTGACGTCTACAGTCTCTTCATAACGATGTATTATATTTCTGATGATATTATTCCAAATAGCTGATTGTGTTAGTCTTTTACGTATGAAATACATGTGTAAAACGATTCTTTTTTATTGTGTAAGGTCAAGTGCAAAGCGCGGTGTTGAAGTACTCCCATATTAGTGACGACCACGTGCATCTGTTATCAACTGAAGTTCCTGAGCCTTTCAGAGGTGTAGGAGTAGCTGCGAGTCTGGCCCAGGTATACACCTTCACCCTCCGTGGCAACATTTGTGTACAAATTTACCCTAAAGTACAATAAAGCCACAAATAATACTGGTACCATGAAGTACTACAGATAACTAGAGCAGTATCATAGTCTGATCGCAATACAACCACACCAGTATCATTGGTGCCATGCTGTACCACTGTAATACCACGCCAATATCATATTTACCACAAATTACCACTATAAAACCACATCAGTATTATTGGTACCATCATGTACCACTGCAATACCATGCCAATATCATATTTACCATGAATTACCACTGCAATACCATGCCAATATCATATTTACCACGAATTACCACTATAAAACCACATCAGTGCCAGTGGCACAATGCTGTACCACTGTAATACCCTGTCAATTATCATTTTGACCACGAAGTACCACTATAAAACCACATCAGTATTATTGACACTATGATGTACCACTGTAATACCACGCCAGTATCATATTTACCACAAAGTACCACTATAAAACCACATCGGTATCATTGGTACCATGATGTACCACTGTAATACCACACCAGTATCATATTTACCACGAAGTACCACTATGATACTACACCAGTATCATTAGTACCATGAAGTACTGCTGTAAAAACCACACCAGTGCCATATTTACCTTAAAATCACGATGTAAAACCTTAGCAGTTCTACAATAACGCCACTTAAGTACAAATAGTGTCAATAAGTTCTATAGAAACCACAGCAGTGTCATGAAGTACCATAGTACACCAGTACCATGTTTACCATGTAGTACAACAGTAATGCAGCACTCGTACCATGGTTACTATAAAGACCACACTAAAGCCAGACCAGCACCACTATAAAACGACACCACTACTGTATTTGTGCCACACCAGTGCCAAATATAGTATTAGTAGTTAGTAGTATTTGTTCCAAATACTACAGAGAGCAACAGCAGTGTCAGTGCTACCATTATGTACCACAGTAAACCCAAGCAGTATTATGGACACACTGATTTTAGTATCATTATTACTAAGAAATACAGGGTACTGTCATGTACTGGAGTGTCCTAATTTTATCTGTTTTTTTTACAGGCTGCACTGGATTTTGTAGTTGAAGAAAAACTACAAGCGAGTATTTCATGTTGGTATATTAAAAAATATGTTGATGAAAATCCACATCATGGATACCAGTTGTACATTAAAGATTAATATTTTATACAATCAAAATAATGTACATCTCATACAAAACATCTAATTCATCGTAGCAGTCTGTTTTAAGTTGACCATGCAGTATCTGTTGAACACCCAAGAACTGACTCTTACTGAAGTGCACACAGGAGCAGAAAACTGAGAAAACATCAGTAGCCTAAAACAGTAGAAAGTATATTTACAACTCATCTCCACAAAAATTACTGATGTATTTATGACTAGGTCAGCACAGGAAGATCAGTTATGTATCATATTCATTACTTTCATATTCATCTGGTAATAAAGATTGAAGATCCTTGTTTATTTTAAAACTATGTAAAGTATTTAACTGTTCTGTGATTTTCTTTCAGCAGTATTGAGTGGATTAAACATCATTGTTTTAGATTGAATGAAGTATGTCAACCTGTCCATATTTGAAAACTATAATAAATAAATAAATAAAATAGACTTGTAAAAGAATATCATTCAAGCTTGTATATTTTATTATTGTTATAATCATTATTGTTGTTATTTTTATTATAGCACTCAGTTAACAAAATAATGGTATATATTGGCAAACTGTTTTATACATTTATTATAAAGTTAATTGTATGTATAGATTTGCCAAAGCAGCCCTGCTTAAAAGAAGATATTGTAGGTAAAGCATTCTTTTTTTAAAGTTTAAAGTTTTTAAAATACATTGCTTAAAATATGCCATTTTTTTTTATTTTTATCTTACACTATCTTGTAACCTGATCATATATTGAACACTTTTCGACTTATTGACTTTTTTCAGATGTGTTTTGCCAAAAATAGAACCATAACAGTTTCCTCATATAACTATAGTATATATATATATATATATATATATATATATATATATATATGTATTATATAATATATATATATATATATATATATATATATATATATATATATATATATATCATCTTAAATCAATCTTAAATTGTATTGAGATTTTTTCATAGGCCATCACAAACCATGAATACCATGAATTTTTTTTTAAGTGTGGCATGCGTATGTATTCAGTCCCACTGAGTCAATACTGTCGAACCACCTCTCACTACTATTATATATATAATATCCTTTAATGGTCACATATAGTGAAATTCTTTTCTTCGCATATCCCAGCTTGGTGCTGGTAGCTCAGGTCAGAGCGCAGGGTCAGCCATGATACGGCGCCCCTGGAGCACAGAGGGTTAAGGGTCTTTCTTGCTCAAGGACCCAAGGGTGGCAGCTTGGCCATACCGGGGCTCGAACCCGGATCTTCCGATCAGCAGCCCAGCGCCTTAGACCACTGAGCTACCCCCTCCCTCCACTGAGCTACACAGCAGCTGTTTTATTTTATGTATTTTATACATCTAGAGACTGTAATTTTTAGCCCATTCTTCATTGCAAAACAGCTCCAGTTGAATCAGATTGGATGGAGAATGTCTGTGAACAGCAATTATCAAAGTCTTACCAAAGATTCTCAATAGGATTTAGGTTTAGGACTTTGACTGGGCCATTGCAAACACATGAATATGCTTTGATCTCAACCATTCCGTTGTAATTTTTAGGACCTTTGTCCTGCTGGAAAGTGAACCTCCTCCCCAGTCTTAAGTCTTTTGCAGCCTTTCATATGTATGATTATCCAGTATACTCTGACCACATTCTCTGTCCCTTTAGAAGACAAGCATCCCCACAGCATGATACTACCACCACCATGTTGGTGGAGATGGTGTTTAGGCTGATGTGCATTGTTAGGTTTCTGCCATATATAGAGTTTTGCATGTGGTCCAAAAAGTTTATCAGCACATGTTTTTAAAACTGCAAACTGCAAATAGGCCTTCTTAACTGTCTTACAGCAGCAGCATTTTAAACAAACAGTAGTAGGGGGAGAACAGGGTTGGGATATATATATATATATATATATATATATATATATATATATATATATATATATATATATATATATATAATAGGATTTATATATATCATTTATATCTATCTATTACATCTATATAAGTTGAGTCACTGTGCACTGAAATGGAATAAGGTAGGAATGTTTCCCTGAACCGTTCTTTGCAACAGCGTAGCTGAATCAGTCTGTTGGAAAATGAACTTGGCTCCCTCTGTATGGGATGTTTGTACAGTGTCCCTCACTGTCTCCAATCTGTCCAGTTTGTGTCCAATTATGTGCTCGGACATGTAAATGATCATCCCTGGAACTGATCTCAACACTATAAAGGGCATTTGCCATAACAGGCTGTTAAAGATGATCCAGCATCCTGCTGCACACATTGAAGGATCTAACCTAATAGACAGATTGGTGACTATTAGTTGTCCTGTGGACAAACTCACCCTTCTGAGCTGTGTATCTCTGCATCTTCTACACAGTTATCATGGGTCTTCTAGCTTCTTCTTGGATCAATGCACTCCTTTCCTGACCGGCCAGTATAGTTGGCAGGTTAACATTTGTGTTGTACTCTTTACAATTTCTGATATTGGATTGAACAGTGTTTTAGTCTTCATGATACAGTTTGCTCACTAATGCTCTCTAACAAAGCACACGGTTCACAGAACAGCTGAAATTTTACTGGGATTTAAGTACACACAGGTATAGTCCAATTACTAACTAGGTGATTTGTGAAGGAAGGTAACTACACTGAATTTTATTTACGGTTATTTACGGTTATATTTACGGTAAAGGGGGCTGAATACATATGCACGTCACACATTTCAGATATTTATTTGTAAAAAAATCTTTAACGCCATGTATCATTTTCCTTCCATTTCATAATTATTCAATACTTTGTGTTGTAGCACATAAAATCTCAAAAAGACATTTGTGGATATAAAGTGGCAAAATAGTATGAATACTTTTGCAATGCACTGTATATATAAAACACTGAAGCTACACACACACACACACACACACACACACACACACACACATATATATATATATATATATATATATATATATATAAAACTTTTTTTATTAATAGTGTATATATTAAATGCCCTGGTCAATTATCATTTACAATTTCCACTAAGTACCAGGGATTCTCCGGGCTCTTGCTCTCCGAACCCAGTTTCCTCTACCAGAGGCTCTCAATGGTATCTGAGTCGGCATTCTAATAGCTGGATGTCGTGGTGTCTGCCACACCCTAGTTTTGGGTATTTTCCCTGCTTGCAGTTCGTCCACAAAGTCCTCCACTTCCTCAAACTTCATGGTCAGTTTAGCCAGGCTGTGTTTCAAAGTGTTGAATTGGTTATAGAGGTCATCTACTGCATCAGATAAAGGCCTGATCCTGTGGACATGACAGCAGAAGACATATTTGGGATCCAGGACCACGATCATTTCAACAAGTGATGCCATGAATGAGGTAATGGAAGTCATTTTTATAATAATAAAAATAATATTATAGGAACTGACTCAATGCCAGTAGTAGCTGAGCCAGAAATGAACAACTTAACACATGGCTGTAACAAGCAATAAAACTGCACTTGGTAAGTTAGGTAGTAAGATTATTCAAAGCAGCACACACACACACACACACACACTCGTACTATTTCCAAGCAGATTGTTTTCACAGAAGTTATGGCTCAAATAGACAATGTCTGTGCTAAAGTAATCTATAAATATTACGCATAAGAAAGTTTAGCCATGATCTCACTTAAGAAACACAATCATCCAATAGCTAATACAAATAAATGTACCTTCTGCACAAGCCATTTACTCACCTTCCATAATCAGGTAAGACTGAAATGTGGTCATTAACAATCAGATCCTTCACCTGGTGCATAATGGCGTATTTCCAGTTGTCCAGCACTTGTGTCAGGTTTGCACAGCTTTTGCCATTTGTTTTGTCTATAAGATAATAAGTTATTTAAATAAGCATATTGCATACATGTATTTATGTACTATATATAATACTAAATATATGCACTGTGCTCCATGTTCCATGTTCCATGTGTTCCAGTTCCATGTGCCTGTATTAAGTCTTGGAGATCATCCAATGAGCCACTTTTGATCTTTTATGCTACCTTTCAATGATAACGATGCAACATATGCTTGCATGTTAATTTTATGCAGAGGAATAGTTTTATTCTTAAATAAATAAATAAAGCCTTGACTTTATTATCAAACATTAAAGCCCACATTCTTCTTTGCTGATGACGCACGTGCACTAATGAGCAACACCGAATGGTCGTCGTTTCAGTCCAGAGTCCACGATTATTCTGTACTCTTAAAACAGTTAAGAACTGTTACCAATGTGTTTCCACGCATCCTCGGCGCTCTTCTTTTTATGGCCAACGCATGATGAGATGAGCACCAGCAGGATCAGATCCCTCTTCAATCTCATCATCCTTAACAGAAAAGCACTGATGTCATTTAAACTGATATGACATCAGTTTGATATGCAGCCAGTACAAATATTGTAACATATTAACCCCATAAACTTTCCTAATTCATCTGTTTTCAATTCATTCAACCATAGCATATGCTTCACACATTTAAAACAAAAAAAATCCAAATTTCCTGGACAAAAGAAAAATAGGCGGAGTCTTGCATAGTCAATAATAAGTTTGATTATAGCCACATAGCTGCACGTAATTGATGCACGGCATAAATCAAGGTTGTTTGTTAACATAAACATCATGCACCAATTGAGCAAGAAAGCTACAGATCGCATGTATGCTCTCCCTCACTGCACTTGTGCTAAAATATGCCCAGAATATATAGAATATATATATAAAACAGCAAAATGATTGGGTCAGAGTCAAATACCTGTAAAGTGGGGACTGTGCTCTTGTTGTCAGTGATATCCAAGGATTAGCGTAATGCAAATTTGTGTTCTGACAATGAAGCAACATGTCTTGAGTTGCTCTCTTATATCAGCATCCAAAGCCCAAAAGCCATCCCTCAACCTTCTCCCGCCTTCAGAAATGCACAGAGAGAGAGAGAGAGAGAGAGAGAGAGAGAGAGAGAATGATATCTAGGCACAACACATCTAGTGATTCACAGTGACTAATGGTCCATTTACCCCTTAATTTCTCCTCATTTTCTGCATTTCTTTTGGACACATTTAACACTGCAATTTTTGTGAAGGATACATAATTTGTATGTGACAGCAGGCTACATCATAGCTTCAGGGTCCCTGATTCGATCCCAAACTCTGACTCTTGACTATACGCAGTTTTAATTCTCTTGCTGTTTTCACGGTCCAAATTCAGTCGTTGATCTAAGTATGTCTGAAAAAAATAAATCTCAGTGTAGTCAAATCACTGAGAAAATAGTCATTACAGCCAAAAGAATAATTATTTCAAACTAACGTCCATGTTTAGTTGGAACAGAAGCCGAGAAACATTCTATGACATTCAGAAAGAAGATTCATCTTCATTCTTACTTATCACGTCAACCAAAAGTGGTCCCTATCCCACCCACAGCCTGTTGCGTTGATTTAAATCCAGGGGACCAGAGTAAGAATCGGTCTTGGCAGAGGTCATTCTCGGCTCTTCGTGTAAGGGCATTACTCCAGCCCCGCATTCCTGTGCCTTAGCGTAATGGTCTGTGGAACATCTGGGCCTTGCTGGTGAGTTCAAGAAGCTTTGAACAGGAAAAGATGACAGTTGCAGACCTGGAAATCTCTGACTGACACACTTCATAAAAACAAAATTTGGTCATTTTATGGTGCATAGTGTGATCATTTATGTAAATGTCTGCCCAGAATAAGAAGTTCATGCAACTGATTTTTCTCTGGAGGCAATGTGAAAGAGTGAATATTATTAATGGATATATTGTTAATACATATTATTAATATTTGGACCAACATATTATATATCATTTCAAATTTTTACATAATATTGGACCACCAATATTGACAGAAAGCACTGAAAGAAAGTGTTTGTAATCTTGTGTGCACTTTATATGTTGTGGTCTCTTTGGTGTTCCTCAGAGGACTTGATCTTGGGTAGATTATATTTTTGACCAAACCTAATAATGCGATAACAACACTGACGACTCTGTGCGAACAAGTTGTTCTGTCAAACGGGAGAATTTATGTAAAGAATGAATATCTAACGACCTCTATCAACATTGCTTAAAATACTGTGCTTGTTCTCTCGTGCTTGATTACGTAATGATGATATTGTGAACGTGTGGTGAGACTGCTTTGGATAATTCTCAAAGGACTTGAACTTGGAGGGAAGTTGGCGTGTGGAAACAAATAAAAGCTTGTAGTACTATTGGAACAGGGCCAGATTTCTGTCCTTATGGTTTTGATTTTAGAATACTTTCGGTTTTCACTGGTGAAACCGATTTAAAAAAAAAAAAAAGAATACATTTGCAGGATCAAATTTGTGAACCTTTTCAGGGATACATCTAAAGAGCCAATTTTAGTTTATAGAAACTTACACTCTGCAAGAATGTAGACTCAGTAGTCAGTATCCAGGTGCATGTACAAACCGGATTCCAAAAAAGTTGGGACACTATACAAATCGTGAATAAAAACTGAATGCAATGATGTGTAGGTGCCAACTTCTAATATTTTATTCAGAATAGAACATAACACACGAAACAAAAGTTTAAACTGAGAAAATGTACCATTTTAAGGGAAAAATATGTTGATTCAGAATTTCATGGTGTCAACAAATCCCAAAAAAGTTGGGACAAGGACATTTTTACCACTGTGTGGCATCTCCCCATTACAACACTCAACAGACGTCTGGGGACAGAGGAGACCAGTTTCTCCAGTTTAGAAATAGGAATGCTCTCCCATTCTTGTCTAATACAGGCCTCTAACTGTTCAATCGTCTTGGGCCTTCTTTGTCGCACCTTCCTCTTTATGATGCGCCAAATGTTCTCTATAGGTGAAAGATCTGGACTGCAGACTGGCCATTTCAGTACCCGGATCCTTCTCCTACGCAGCCATGATGCTGTGATTGATGCAGAATGTGGTCTGGCATTATCTTGTTGGAAAATGCAGGGTCTTCCCTGAAAAAGATGACGTCTGGATGGGAGCATATGTTGTTCTAGAACCTGAATATATTTTTCTGCATTGATGGTGCCTTTCCAGACATGCAAGCTGCCCATGCCACACGCACTCATGCAACCCCATACCATCAGAGATGCAGGCTTCTGAACCGAGCGTTGATAACAACTTGGGTTGTCCTTGTCCTCTTTGGTCCGGATGACATGGCGTCCCAGATTTCCAAAAAGAACTTTGAATCGTGACTCGTCTGACCACAGAACAGTCTTCCATTTCGCCACACTCCATTTTAAATGATCCCTGGCCCAGTGTAAACGCCTGAGCTTGTGGATCTTGCTTAGAAATGGCTTCTTCTTTGCACTGTAGAGTTTCAGCTGGCAACGGCGGATGGCACGGTGGATTGTGTTCACTGACAATGGTTTCTGGAAGTATTCCTGAGCCCATTCTGTGATTTCCTTTACAGTAGCATTCCTGTTTGTGGTGCAGTGTCGTTTAAGGGCCCGGAGATCACGGGCATCCAGTATGGTTTTACGGCCTTGACCCTTTCTCACAGAAATTGTTCCAGATTCTCTGAATCTTTGGATGATGTTATGCACAGTTGATGATGATAGATGCAAAGTCTTTGCAATTTTTCGCTGGGTAACACCTTTCAGATATTGCTCCACTATCTTTCTGCTCAACATTGTGGGAATTGGTGATCCTCTACCCATCTTGGCTTCTGAGAGACACTGCCACTCTGAGAAGCTCTTTTTATACCCAATCATGTTGCCAATTGACCTAATTTGTGTTAATTGGTCTTCCAGCTCCTCGTTATGCTTAAATGTACTTTTTCCAGCCTCTTACTGCTACTTGTCCCAACTTTTTTGGGATTTGTTGACACCATGAAATTCTGAATCAACATATTTTTCCCTTAAAATGGTACATTTTCTCAGTTTAAACTTTTGTTTCGTGTGTTATGTTCTATTCTGAATAAAATATTAGAAGTTGGCACCTACACATCATTGCATTCAGTTTTTATTCACGATTTGTATAGTGTCCCAACTTTTTTGGAATCCGGTTTGTACTCTTACGCTTCCTGAGTACTGATACATACATATAATTCACACAGAATCTTTGACTCATTTTTTTGACATATATGGCTTTTGACATTGCTCTTTTATTAGTCATGCACAACTGTGTATGGTTTTAAATAATTAATATACTTTATTAATTAAACTTTTAGGGTTTTTCAACAGGAAGAGAAAAAAAATATCTAATGCCGCCAGAATAGAACATCCTTTATCTGTCACATATACATTGCAGCAAAATTCTGTCTTCAGCTGGTGTTTGGAAGTTAGGGTCAGAGTGCAGGGTCAGCCATGATACGGCACCCCTGGAGAACAGAGGGTTAAGGGGATTGCTCAAGGACCCAAGAGTGACAGCTTGGTGATATCGGGGCTCAAACCACTGACCATCCAATCAGTAGCCTAGCGCCTTAACCACAAGCTACCCCACCCCCTCCCTTAGCTAGCTAAGCCAATTTTATTGTCCCAGCTTGTTTATATCATTTTACCATAACAAATAAAAAATGATATTTGTAATGAAGCACAGACACAAGAACATTAATGCGGTCTGTCCCCTATTTAGCCCTGAAAACGGCATTGATTAAGCCTGAGATAGAATAAAGCCAGAGACTCATGAAGACATGCATCTACTTTGTACTTGTGTTTACGTCATTCCATGCAATCTAGCATTGCCAAGTTCTTACTACGCCTAGTTTTGCTTTGTTGCCTGGTTCCTTGCTTTGCATATAAGTTTATCCATCTTCATTTGATCTAGTTCACCAAATGTTCACTTCTATGCTTGTTAAAGAATTCTTGCTCATAAGCTTTTATGCATGGTCTAATTCTTGTCAGTTACATGCACACTGTAGTTAGCCAAGCTGTGAGTGATATGCACAGGTACAAGTCAGGCAGCAACACAACTAGACTAACACATGCATACACAAGGAAAGTAACAAAGCGGATTTTGGCATCGAGTACAAAACACCCACGTTACTGAATCACATTGTGTTCAGCTGGAGTTTGTCAGAGCCACTCACTCAAATCTAGTATAAAACTTTTGCAAGCACAACGGTGAAAAAAAGTAGTTTATATTCATGAATCACCCCCCGAAAATCCTCTTCTGCTTCCATCCAATTGAAATCTTCCTGTCGTAAATTGATAGGCAAATTCGTTCTTGGTTATGGAAAATGTTTCTGGTAGCCATGCATCCAGTATTCAGATAATGCAGTCTGACAGCTATTAAACTAAGCTTCGCCGGAATTTTCCAATGACAGCATTTCACCATGCGCTTGAAAAATAGGCAAGGCTTAATAGGAAAGACATCTTTGTATTATATAACATATTATTGTACAATATTTAGATATCATTATATATTAATACATGTAAATATTATTATCTAATTATAATAAATACAATATATACAATTAGTGTTAAAATATACAATTTAGACGAATATACAATGTTAGCGTTTCTCAGTTTAGCCGGTTTATTCCACTTTATTGTATATGATTTAGCAAATGGTATTTTATTTTGATGCCATTCCTAATATAACATTCATTCTTCCAGTGTTTATGTATGCAGTCATTTTTTCCCTGGATAAATAGTTTGTTTAAGATTTAGTACTCAGTATTCGTATTTCTTATTAAAACCTGAAATACAGTTATTGGTAGTCTATAACACCCGTCACTAAAACAATAATAATATTTCTATTCATTTTCATTTAGAGATTCAATTATTTCTACATGTCCAATAACACAGACTGAGGCAGAGTGTGTGAGTGTTAATGTCATGCGATGGACAACAGGCAAAGTTCCCAAGCATGCAGATGACTAGTCCTCCACATCCTTATGTGTTCTTGAGTCTTTTATTATTAGATCTCTTTTTTTATTAATCATTCCTCTACTTTAGTTTTCTAACTAAATTACTGTGCTCAAACACATTCATGCTTTCCACAAGCAGCCAGAATGCAGACAGAAGATACTACGTAAATATTCAATGTATAAAGGGGACATGCATGCTCTCCAGAGGTATACGTACAGAGGTATATATACTCAGGCAACTCAAACAAGTTCTCAGAGCAACTAAATGCTTTAACAATTCAACTGCTATTCTATTTAGATTCTGATTTTCCCTTATTAACAATCTCTTGCTGCCTGCTCCAGAGAGAGCCGAGCTTTAGATGATGAATAGCCTGAAGCACATTGCCAGAGTCTTCCTCATATCTTGCCAGGGGTAATTTTGATTCCAGATTCCTGGATAATTCTATATATTTGACTCTTTGTACTTCTAAAATTGTTAGGGAAAACCTTAACCCAGTTCTATATGGCAGTCTCTTCTAAAGTCCATTGTTCAAGTTAGGCTTCCCTCCAGCCAAGTCTAATCTGGACATGGGTGGAAGGATGAGAATCGTTATTGCCGTTGATCTTATTCCTATAGGAATGCAGGCTTATATTAAGGTTATATAGATTTCATTAATTTGATCATTTTGAATAAAAGGCATACAGATGAAGAACACAGGGAAGTTCATCAGCATATGTTTTCCACATCTGATTTGATAATCAGAAAAAAAGAATTCAGGCTGCATCTCATCACTCTTCATTCACTGTGCCTATTAGTGACAGTAATTGTTGACACATTGGTTTGAGGTTTTGCCACATGTTGCTCTATGATCATTCGGAAAAATGTTCCGCAAGATGTTCGGTCTAACAGGTCTTATGAGAGACATTTGCACTTTCGGTTAGCACAGATTCCCAACATGGGTGCAAAATGATATTGTAACATTCAGTGTGGCGTTTTTTTTTTTTTTTTTTTTTTACAAACGTTTAATAAATGAAAAGGTCATGTTGAAAATGTATTTGTACACAGTAACAACGACTCCATAAATGTGGAATCTTATTTTTTCTTTAAATGGCAGATCACTGCAATAGAACGCAGTATAAATTATTGTCAATCAGTTTTCCAAAACTATAAAATCCACCGCAGAAAACAGAGATCCACATGCAGGTTATGTAATTACTGTCAAATCAATTATCTGCTGTTCATACTGTCCACCTTTTCTCTCGCCTAAAAGTTCAATATACACAGCATTATATTTGATCTGCCAAAAAATACATTCATCTTCCATTCTTGTTATTTCAGGTGGTGACCCAGTAAATTAATCAGTAACAGGGTAATATTGTGAAGCACCAACCTGTATTCATTCAGCAGCTCCTGTAATGAATTTATTGTAACTGAATGAAAGAATTAGAGATGGTCTATTTTCACAAATGCCAAATAAAACAAAATACACAATCTGCTCTACATCCAGAGCACTGCATTTAAAACAGACATGATTCTACATTTAATGCATTTGGCAGACACCCTTATCCAGAGTGACTTAGAACTGAGCAGTTGAGGGTTAAGGGCCTTGCTCAAGGGCCCAGTAATGGCAGCTTGGTGTGGGTGATAGTGGGATTTGAACCTGCAATCTTTCAGTCCAGAGGCCAATGCCTTAACCACTAAGTTACCACCTCCATTTCTGAAATAGAAATCACTGCATGGGCTTATTAACACCTTGTCTGAAATCATTGTCTGTAAATATTGTATTTTAATATTGTATACATTTTATTACAAATTCTATTACAAATGCAGTCTAAATTGTTATCATGCAAAGAGAAGGCATATGTGAATATGAGCCAGAAACCTCTATGGGCCAAAGCTAATTTAAAATGTACTGAGGCAAAATGGAAAATGTTTTTAGACAAATCAAAATTCTTAGTTCTTTCTTGAAGACTATCTGGCTTGTTATCAGCATTCTGTTAAAAAGCCACATCTCGGATGGTATAGGAGTGCATTAGTGCTTGTGAAATGGGTCTCTTGCACATTTCTAAAGACTCCATCAAAACTGAATAGTATACACAGGTTTTATAAAATGTCATTTACAGGCAAGGCCTTGCATATTTAAGTAAGACAATTCTAACTGTGTAAAGCAACTATTTCAATAGCATACAAATATTACTTTTTGACTTGACATGACTTTGTAGTAGAAAAACAACAACAAAGGACACCAATAGCAGCTAGAATCCTGCATCAGACTCATATGGGACAGCATTCCTCTAACCAAAACTTCACCAACTGGTCTCCCAGATATAGACAGAGATATATATATACTCAGTTTAACATTCAATCTGTTTTTTTGTTTGTTTGTTTGTTTTATTGTATTTTTTGAAATTTTGGAATTACATCTGTATAACATTAGGGTGGTGTGAAGAATAAAACATCGCTTATGGATTTGGATAACGGATAATGATATCGATCAGGATGCTAGAAAACAGGCTTTACATAATTCCCATATACATAATATTATACTACGCTATACTGACCTTAAAAAATACAGTTGCAGAAGAGTCTTCAGAGTATGTACCAGAATCATCGTTTCTTCCATGGCATTCCTGTGACTGTAATGTGTCAGTCATCTTTGGTCCTTTATTCTCTGTTTGTTTTTATGGTCATCCACTAGATGGCACATCAGAACAAACACATAACATATGCAGTGTCTATTTATTATGCAATTTACTTGTAATTTACTTAAATATAACGAGCATTCTGAATGGTATTAAATGTTCATACTGAGATCAAACTGTGAAATACTGAACTTGAATCTGTTCAGCATATCAAATCAGGTAAGATTTTCAGAAAAGGTCAGGAACAGAGCAACATTTTTTTCAGGTTTTTCTTAAAATATAGTGCAGCTATCCTCTACAAAATATGTGCAGTATAATCCACAGCCAAGTCCTGGATTCCTGTTCGGACATGTAGCCAAAGAAGCAGGCCCGGTTGCAGATGAATGCAACTACTGAAAGATATTCTGTAAATATCATTGCTTTTTTTATTGTGTGATGAACACTGTTGCATTCAGCAACATTGCACTGCAACATTATGCCTTATTAGGCATAATTCAGGATTTGCTGAAGGTATTCGTAGGTTATTAGAAGCCTGGAAAATGAATACAAATTAAAGACCTAGTTACTAATATGGTGCAAAATATTCTCAGTACATGTTTCAACAAAGTATAACTGGTTTGGCTTGTGATGGTGGAATCTTTCACTCCACTGGCATGAAATGAATTTGATTGTGCCAAAAATGCCAAGTGCTATAGGTGAATAATGGTCATAAAAAATTTATAGCACGAGGCCTGTGGAATTTATTCTTTTTTTTTATGGGACCCTGTTGCCAAGCGTTGCAAGATCGGGTATGAGAGCTATTAAATACACATTATTTTCATTACATAGGAGAACTGATGTCTAACTCCAAAAATTCTCATATTTCTGATAATTGAGTATAAAGATTATTATTTATTTAATTTGCTTTGACAGCACATATAACTGTCATATATTGAGTTGTGAAATTATGCGCACGTGGTTAGAGACCCTTCTGACCAAATCTGGGATAAATTCTAGAAAAGCGATGTATTGTAGCACAACTTTTGGGTCAAATTTGGGTTTAAATTGGAAGAATATATATATATATATATATATATATATATATATATATATATATATATATATATATATATATACAGTACTGAGCGTAAGTTTTAGGCAGGTGCAGCCTGAGCGAACCAAAGATATATATATATATTTGGTGTAATAGTAGAAGTAGTAGAATATGGTGGAGTGTGATGGCACGACCCTCACAGAAGAGCCTGAAAATCAAGTGTTTGTGGGGTTTTAATGAGATTGGACAGAAGTAGTAGAAGTGATCATGACAACAGAGCCCTGATCTCACACATCATTGGAGTGTGTGTGGGATTTACATGTCAGAGACTAAGTCCTCACAGATGTGTGTTGTACATTTACATCAAGTAAATGTGTACCTTGACTTTAAACGTCTACATCCACAGAAGATCTGTGTTTACTTCTCCAAGATGGAACAAGATGCCAAACATAAAAACCTAGCAGCCGAGTTCCTTCAAAAACTGTGTGCAAGTGTAGCTTTTGCAACTGTGTACACTGGATATTATTTCATACTCGCTCTCTCTCTATATCTCTAATATATATTAGTCTCTCTCTATATATATCTTTATATATATATATATATATATATATATATCGTATATATATATATATATAGTATATATATATATTTTACTTTTAATATATGTGTAACGGATTCACTGGTCCGAGCTATAAAAAAAAAGAGAGGCAAACAAAAGATCACCAAGCAGAGCCATCTTTGATTTCCTGACATTGGATATCTCACCAGTCAGAAACAAGCCCACAGTTCACAATAATTAATATGCAAGTAAATGTTTTGATTTTCAATAGTGCTAAAGACAAAAAAAAGTAATTATAATGGTAGTAAACTTCATTAATATATTAATATATTGATGTAATAAGTTATTCTATCATTACAAGGTATAATACATAAAATCATAATATTACTACTAGTCACTCTGGCTCATGTAAAAATTTCCTTTTAGAAACTGACCCCATTAAAAAAGTTTGGGGACCCCTGGTTTAAACAGACTTCTGTTGAAGTTGAAGCATCAACTCAAGCATTTTACTCAAGTAAAAGTGTTGAAATATTGGTTTCAAAGCTACTTAAAGTATAAAAGTAAAATTATTATAAGGAAAAAAAACGCCATTAAGGACAGAAGCTCAGCCACGGCGATTGCAAATATCTCTAATATCTAATTATCTCTAATATATCAAATATCTCTCTACCGAACTACATACTGTAGCTTAATTTGCTGAGGACGAAGAGAAAGCACCCGTTTGATAAATGAGCGTGTAGTGGATTAATAATCACTTTTAAGGAATAATTTTTTGAGTAACGACTCCAAACGACCGAGTACAAACCAATAGAGTGTCCGAATGGTATATGTTTAACTCTTTTTTTTATGATTGAAATAAGAGTAACGAGGCTATTTTTAAAATGTAAGGAGTAGAAAGTTCAGATAAATGTGTGAAAACTTTGTTACTTGGCACCTCTGTGAAACTGTAGCCTCAAAAAGAATCATTACTCCACGTTAGCTGGAGGTTTTCTTTCTTCAGCACACTGATGAGTAAGAAGCATTTTGGAAGAAACTATAGCCATCCATATTGTTCCAGATGTGTTCTGATCTCGCACAAATGACAGATTTACTGGCATGGCTTTGGAGTTTTCACACTAGCACCAGTTTATGTTGTCAATTTCGTTTTCTGTAAAGATCCTTCTATGCTCTACTGATCCCTATTGGATATCACAGCATCTAGGTTACATATCAGCTGCCCCATGAGTGAGATTAGAAGCAGGGTCTCATTCATACACGCACTTTCTAATACCAGCTGACTCTCACATGATGCAGGAATGTTCAAGATATCAGCTATGGGCTTTTACATTGCTGCTCTCTCACAAGAACTCTTACATCTCTAACTGTATTTTTGTCTTTTTTTTGCTGAACATTAGTGAGGACAGAGCATCCCACAGCAACGTTTCGAGATGAGTTCCTTTTGGCTTTCGCGGAGAATTCCTTATTTGTGGAGGTCCAAAAAACAAGATGACGTGACTAGACCTCTCATATCACAGGTAATATTGTATTAGTATTAGTCATAGTAATGTGTATTAGTCATATTCTACCTCAGTTATGTTTACTAATTATGCTGGTAATGTAAACAAATGTTATTACGTTAATCATTTTGATATTATTACACTTTAAATCATTCGGAACCAAACAGATCGTGTTAATATTAACAGATCATTGTCATGTGTGTCTTTGGACAATAAAATGAAGCATATTGTAGATGAGTCTATACTTTTACAACCTTTACATCTTCTAGGAAGTGGCTAGGAGTGGCATTCGGTACCTGGGCACAGATATCAGTGCAGAGAGCCGAACTAATTCAAGCTCGTTGAGGCATGACAAGCAAAGTACATTGTCATCCTGGACATTTCCGAGTTTACAGAACTTGAGTTTTTATCTGACCAACTTTCTGCTGAAATATCTTCTCTTTACTAGCAACCTACTATTGTCTACACTGGGCCTGGCGACGTTAGGACTTGGCTTCTGGGGGCTTGTGAACAAGGAGTCCTTTGCTCAGGAGAAGCTAGATGGCCTTGGCACTGATCCTATGCTGCTTTTTGTTTTTCTGGGCTTGTTGCTCTCAATGCTTTGTCTAACAGGCTGCGTGGGAGCGCTGCGGGAGAACCAATGCCTGCTGCGTACATTCTCTGCCATGCTACTAGCACTTATAGCTGCTCAGGTCCTGGTGGCCATTGTGGCCTACAGCCTGCAGGGAAGGATTATTGCGCTGCTGCATTCAGCCATGCTGACAGCCATGACACGCTACCAGGACGACCTAGACCTGAGATTTATTACAGATGAGATCCAGATTGGACTGCAATGCTGTGGGGTGGATAACTATCAAGACTGGGAAGTCAACCAGTGAGTACATAATGACTAAATGTTACAATCAGTAGTACTATAGATATAAACTAATAATATAAATTATTAGTAGTATTAACAGTCGTGCCAAGCATAAAAAGACATGATGAATCATCTTACCATGAGATTGATTTTCCTTCTATAAAGTGTAGGTTTTGTGGATAAACAGATGAACAGTTTTTCCAAAAAAAAAAAGAAAAAAGAGTCAATGTTTTATTCAAACCGGCGATAAGTAGTGTTTAATTTTAAATTAAACTCCTTAATTGTTTTCCTATAATTTCCCTGCTTCTAACTTTTCTCCAGTACATTTCAAAGCGACAAAACATGAGCAATTGGTGGCACAGGAGGTGTCAGGAATGCATTTGTCTTATTTTTATAAGACCAATGTTTTTTGTTGATCATTAAATGTTTTGATTTTTCTGTTGACCATTAACATTTTAATGCTTTTGCCAAACGAGGCCAAAAATAATAACAAATTTAATAAGGCACAAAAGACGAATAAATAGCACAATACATAGTACAATAATACAACACCAATTCCACTACAAAAAAATTGGGGCACTGTGGAAAAATGTAAATACAAATGTATTGCAATGATTTGCCAATTTCATAAATCCATGCTCTTTTCAATGGAAGTGAATTACTTTCACATGAAAAGAATGTATATATTAACATTATTATATTTACCAAAAGAAAAATGTAATTAAATAATGCCATTGCGTTCACAAAAAAATATTAATGTCATTGCATTCACAAATAAATAAATAAACAAACAAAAAGAAAGCAATAACTTTTGGATTGTTTTTTGTGAAGTAAGAATAGAGCCATATGATTATGTGTGAAAACCCATTGAGGCATTTTCCATATAGTTTGAGTTTATGACAGGAATCTAAGGTGCCACAAGAAGGTGGGACCTGGATTACCATAAAGTCGCCATCTCGGACGATTTCACGTTAACTCCGTCAGGAGTTCACACCAGGAGCCGAAATTGTCTAATACGACGTCTTTACAGAAAACAATTCATTCATTCATTCATCTTCTACCGCTTTATCCGATCTTCCCTCGGGTCACGGGGATCCTGTGCCTATCTCAGGCGTCTATGGGCATTAAGGCAGGATACACCCTGGATGGAATGCCAACCCATTGCAGGGCACACACACACACTCACACACACATTCATACACTAGGGACAATTTTCCAATGTGCCAATCAACCTACCGTGCATGTTTTTGGACTGGGAGGAAACCGGAGAACCTGGAGAAAAACCTCATTGAGGCACGGGGAGAACATGCAAACTCCACACACACTTGGCCGAGACGGGAATCGAACCCGGGCCCTGGCGGTGAACGAACACGGCCCGGGTGGAGGTGGACTGAGGTGTTGCTGGCGGTGTGAGGCGAATGTGCTAACCACTAAACCACTGTGCCCCGTACAGAAAACCAATGGCATTAATTAATTTATTCATTTTATGGTATGCAATAGCGTTAATTTGTATTTATTTATTTATATATGTATTTATTATAATTTTTTTTTTTGGTTAATGCAATGCACTTTTCACACTAAAACAAAAACATATATCAAATGGTTAAACTGAGGAAATATACCATTTATACAATAAAAACAGTTTTTCTAATTTGATGGCGCAACATGTTTTTAAAATGTTGAAAGAGGTCCATGGGAAAGGATTGTAGTTGAACGTCAGTTCTGGGTGTCCTTTGTTGTTTATCGTCTCGACTGTAGTCACGTCAGTACAGCACCTGAGCTCTTCTACAACAGCAGGCATGTCTAAAGTCCGGCCCAAGGGCCAAATGCGCCCCTTGTACAAATTTCCACTGGCCTGCAGTCTCATACATAAAATCATTTATATGCGGCCCACCAGCTCTGTTGGTTAAAGTATAAAATACATGCGTACAAAAAAAAGCTATTGGTTAAAGTATAAAATCACCACAAGATGGCAGTACAAAAAAACATGCTGGATTTTACTTTCACGTCACAAAGTCTTTGCAAAGTATGGCAAAGAAGGAGGAACAAGCTATAAAACCCCGCTATAAAACTCCACTGTAATTCAAAAGCAAAGTCAGCAAAGAAGGAGGAAAAGCTATAAAACCCCGAAAAAAACTATAAAATCCACTGTATTATTCACCCATAAGTTCTCAGTGCCAAACATCTGAAATATCATGTCATGAAAGCGGCAATAAAGGTTATTGTTTATATTCGCTCCAAATCTCTGTGCCACTGCCAGTCTCAACAGTTTCTACTCCACATGCAGGCTGAATACAGATGTTGTGCATCACAACAATGTAAGATGGTTCAGTCTGCGCTGCAGCGCTTTTTCTAACTGCAGATATTTTTTAGTCTTCTAGGTGAATAAAATCAAATCTTCAAATCTCTGTTAATAGATTTTTTTGTAATGAGCAAAACCACAGTTTTGACTATGCACTAAGTCGTTTCAATCGGCGTATCATTTGTTCCCTTGTTTTCCAAGCGACAATCAAACCGTTTTTCGCAAACTAAACAAATGGGAGGGGCACATTACGAATAAATTCGGGAGGGGGCACGGTGGCTTGACGGTGTTAGCTTGTTCGCCGGTTAGCACGTTCGCCTCACACCTCACACCAAAAGGGTCCCGGTTTGATTCCCGTCTCATGTGTATGGAGTTTGGCTCTCCCCATGTGTATGTGTGGAGTTTGCAGTTTGTTTTTCTCCCAGTTCTCCGCGTCAGGGGTTTTTTCTCCGGGTTCTCCGGTTTCCAAAAGTTCCCTCCCGGTCCAAAAACATGCCCGGTAGGTTGATTGGCACCTTGGAAAATTGTCCCTATAGTATGTGAACGTGTGTGTGAGTGTGTGTGTTTGTGCCCTGTGATGGGTTGGCATTGCCATCCAGGGGTGTATCCTGCCTTAGTGTGTGTGTTGTGCCCTGTGATGGTTGGCATTCCATCCTGAGATCCTGTCCTAGGCCCATCAAGACTCGCCTGAGATAGGCACAGGCTCCCCGAGACCTGAGGGAAGATCGGATAAAAACTGTGATAGAAGAGAATGAATGAATATAAATTCGGTCCCGAAGATTCAAATCAAATAACATGAATGAATGAATAAATTCGGTCCCGATATTTGATTCAAAATCAAATAACACACTTTTTGTTTTTGAATTTTTGATGGTCCACTGAAAAAGAATAAGTGATCCATACATGAATGATATGGCCCTCAATGTTTTGTACTTCTGAATAAGATGATTGTTAGTGTTATTTTCCTGTTCACAGTGTTTGCATTTAGAGGTTTACCGTGAGCATTTAATAGTGAACAATATATGTTTTAAATGAACCTAGATATGTTTAATTTTCCTGAAAGTTTTTTTTTCCGAGACGCAGACTTTTTTATTCAATTTATATGGTCTTTAAATATGAAAGGCAAAGTAATTTGGTAAAGACTTTCTTCTATGTGAAGACTTGTGTCATTTGCAAAAATTTGTTAAAAAAGTGTTCAGTGTTAATACGTCAAAGAATGTCCTGCTGAACCCCCCCCCCCCCCTTCACATACATTCTCCTCACCAAATCTGGCCCTCCTTGCAAAAAGTTTGGACGCCCCTGTTCTACAGTAATATGCCAGTAATATGCCCTTATATGGGGAGGTGGTAGTTCAGTGGTTAAGGCAATGGCCCTTGGACCGCAGATTGCAGGTTCAAATCCCACCACACCCAAGATGCCACTAGTGGGCCCTTGAGTAAAGTCCTTAACTTTCAGCTGCTCAGATGTAAGTCAATATGGATAAGGGCGTCTGTCAAATGCTGTAAAAAATGAACCACTGTAATCAATGTTGCTTATTCTACAGTACATGCCCTAATGCTCTCCCATCCTTTTTTAAGAGATTACTGATAATAAGCCAGGTAACCTTTCACTTCTTTAGTGGTGTCCATGATTTCCAAAAATGATTATTTATGTTAATTCATTATTATATGTGTTCTATTCTCTATTGCAAATAAAATGTGGCTTTATGAGGCATATCAATGCATTATGTTTTTATTTGCATTTCACACAGCGTCCCAACCTTTTTTTTGGAATTGGGGTTGTATTGTGTGCAACCTATTATATTATGTAACCCATGTAAGGCATTATGAGTGCTTTAGTATAAATTATACTATACTTATACATACACTAGCCGATGTTTTAATGATCAGAATCAGATCGGTGTTGTAAAAGCGACCTATCAATTCACTGTCTGAAAATGATTATGCTTTATATTACAGGTACTTTAACTGCTCATCGCCAGGCGTGCAGGCCTGCGGTGTTCCTCCCTCGTGCTGCGTGGATCCACTGGAGAACGGTACAGTGTGGAACTCGCAGTGTGGCCTCAGGGCATTGCAGCTCGATGAGTTCTCGGCTCAGAGTGTGATTTTTCTGGGTGGCTGTATGGACAGTGTTTTACGCTGGATCAACTTGCACTCTGAGCTTATTGGCATAGTGACAGCAGCCCTACTCGGAGTCCAGATTCTCACACTGATCATTGCTACATGCTTGCTGGATAGGATCCAATGGAACAAAACACGAGCATGGTGAACAAAAACAAGGTCTTAATCAAGTCAACACTTTGTTGTAAAAATAACTTCTGCTTATCATGTTCAGTATATATTGTACAGCAAATAATAAAGAATTATTCAATTCAATTCTGCTTTATTTGTCCGTTTTCTTTATTTGGCAAAAGCACATGATTTTGTTGTTATTCTAAAATCAGACCGTTTACAGATTCGAATGATGTATTGCTCTTATCTGTGAGAATAAGTTACGTTATTTGTATTGCAGTTTTAATAGTAGAACTTGATTCAAAGCAGCTTTCAAATGATAAAGATGTTATGAAGTTGGATATAAGTTTAATGCCTATAGGCTCCATCCTTGCATGTTTATGTGATTGCACATCCATCGTAAATTCATTGTTACAGAAAGAAACACATAAGCTTCCATAAAAAGTACAAAATAATCTTTATTCAGTGCTCGAGTCATTCCAGTGCTGCTTGTAATTGTGAGTCTTGCTTGCCCTCCAGTGCTGAAGCATCATAAGGCCAGTAAACACACCACAACCACAGCACTCAACTGAGTGTATAAAACACATACATGCTCAAACAATACAATACAATGGCGGCTTGAAGACTTTACATTGAATATTTACTACGTTCAATGATTTCTTCTTAATCAAATTCAGTCAAACTGTAACATTCAAAAGAACAATGTCCACTGTGAGTCAACTGTCTACTGAGTCCAGTGTCCACTATTTACTTAAAGAGTGGCACATGAGTCACACTATAATAATAAATACAAGGAAATGCTATATTGAATACTTTCCATTACTAATGATATGTTGTATTCAGAATCTCAATTATTCCTTTGTTGTCTTGTTGAAAAAAATCTGCAGAAAAAAACTCTTTAAATAAATATATAATATTCTGTATACGTTCTCTGTGTAATGTTTACTCACATTTGAAAGTGAAGTCAAACTGTATGTAGTAAACACATTTTCCTTAATTACACTCATACTTTATGCATACAGTATTTGAGAAATAACCGTTACATAACTTGAATAACAATCAAGGTTGAAATAAACATGCAGTATGAGTTTTGGTTTAAATTCAGTACTGTAATCATACTGTGAACCAACATTTAAATGCAGTGCTTACTTCAGTAAACTCTTTAAAATGATTCGTCGGGTGTTCGGTGGAAAAAGAATAGACCTTGTCTAGAGCATGTTCTAATGGAAAACTACCTGACAGGGAAACATGGTTTAAGGGTTTTTTCTCTATATGGATTAATGTCACCATTATATAGTATACCTATATAGTCTATGTGCTCGGATATACAATGTATAAATATTGTTTTTCATTATGTTTCAATATATTTCATTAAACATGTTACTTCCACAGCTTGCTGCTAAAAAGAGGAAGGGGAATTCTTATAGGAGGTTCATTTTTTCCTCAGATGATGCCATACTGAGATAATTCATGCAGCTCTAGATGACTGAATGCTTCCCAGGGGCAGATCACAGTGATATCTGCAAGAAGAAAACAACATCTGTAACAGAGAGGTCTGTTATGCTCTTTATGTGGTCGTGGTTGCTGATTTAAGGAGTTACAAGTGAATCTTTTATGTAATGCTTACCGGTTCCCAGACCTTCCATTCCAGGGATTTCATCACCGAATCTGTAAATAAACATAAAACACATACATGTTCAAACAATACAATACATTTCCATTGACTTTATCATGTTGTTACTTTATCAAATTGAAATTTATAATAAAGGTTCTCAGAAGGGGCATGGTGGTTTAGTGGTTAGCATGTTCGCCTCACACCTCCAGGATCCGGGTTCGATTTCCGTCTCGGTCTTGTGTTTGTGGAGTTTGCATGTTCTCCCCGTGACTCAGGGTTTTTTTTCTATGGTTTCCCCCCCGGTCCAAAAACATGCACGGTAGGTTGATTGGCACCTTGGAAAATTGTCCCTATTGTATGAATGTGTGTGTGAGTGTGTGTGTGTGTGTGTGTGTGTGTGTGTGTGTGTGTGTCCTGCGAAGGGGATGGCATTCCATCCAGGGTGTATCCTGCCTTAATGCCCATAGATGCCTGAGATAGGCACAGACTCCCCGTGACCCGAGTGAAGATCGGATAAAGCGGTAGAAGATGAATGAATGAATAAAGGTTCACTTTTGTTTTTCACTAATACACTAGTGCATTTTGGAAAATCTCAATTATTAGCACCATCATATGCAATATTTATGGCACACTTATAAAAATAGAAATAGGGCTGACAAGCCTAAACATTTGTAGAGATTAACCAAATGGATTATGAGACTTTTATAGCTTTTCCCTTTGCCTTATTGATGTATTATGTGTGATAAAGGAAAGTCAGTGTTCAATTATATAGGTTTCAAACAGCTCAGGAGTGGATTATAATTTTGTAATACCAATACAAGTGTAAACATCATTTGACATCAATGAAACATCATTATCATCATTTCACCTTTGTGTGCAAGGGAACTATGAAAGTATCTTTCCCTGTTTCTTTCCCCTTTAGTGATTGAAAGCATACATAAGTAAACAAAAAAATGTTTCTTTTAAATTCTTTGCTTGTTTAAGCATTAATTTAAATATAGTTTTGTTATTAACATATTAAAATTAATATTTGCCATTTGTGGCCTGGTTCAGAGAACTTCACCCAAACAAATAAAATAAACAATAAAGAACAACAACACATGTTGGTAAGAGTTAAACATTTCCTAAAAAAAATACAGATATATGACAAAAGAAGAATAAAAAAAGTGGGAAAAAAGTACCCGATGACGCCTCTCTTAGGGGGTTTGCTTTTGAACTGCCGGGTGGATCTTTGTTTGAAGCGTGGAGGACCCTTGTGTGGAGATCCAGGTCCTGTGGCGCGAGTTGCCATCTTGCTGCTAGCTTTGTGTTCAGGCTTGGACACGTCTAAATTCATGAATTCGGGCTCTTTCGAGGCTTGTGGATGAAAATGATGGATACAGAGTGGACCGTCTGCATGCAAATATGCGAATGGATTAGCGTAAGGAGATAAAGCCAAGATTGGATTGTGAATGACTTATACACAGAATGTGGAGCATAATATTATCTCTCTGAGCCACCGTGCGCACAGGGGACTATCATAGACATCAGGAAAAGAGTTTATCTAGCCATTTTGTGTTGTTAGGAAATTAAAGCAAACGTATTTTACTTTCTGATAAAAAAAAATATATATATATATATATATGAATAATTTATACATTGTCTATTTTGAAACTAGATACTTTATGATCATATCATACTTCTGAACACCATCATCTATTGACACTATTGCTCAATGGTCCCCCATGACTTTCTATATTTGAACTTTCACTCAATTGAAATATTTACTTAGTCCACTTTAGTCTTCAAGATATTTTAAACATCTTACAGGCTTCTTAAAAATACACGTTGGTGCTCTTTTAATCTCCATTTCTGCATGGAATGTTGACTTCATAATACCATTTCCTTGTTGAACTCGTCAAAATAATCAGATAATAATCAATATTCTGCTAGACCACAAGGGCACTCTCGATCTTCCTTATTACCTTTCCTAAATTTGATGACTCATGGACCAAGCTAAGGTGAGGAGCAGGATTACTGTAACCTCCTCCAGTGTTCCTGTAGGCCAGGGAGTGTAAATCTGTAAAGCTTCAGTCTCTAGGCAAGTGGGTATATAATTAATCTCATTAGTGAAAGGACCAGGCACAAAAGGCTGAACAAAAGTCCTTCTTCTTTCGGCTGCTCCTGTTAGAGGTCGCCACAGTGGATCATCCTTCTCCACACTAACCTGTCCTCTGCCTCTTACACCCCAACTACCTGTGTCTCTTCCCTCACATCATCCATAAACCTCCTTCTCATTGGCCGTCTTCTTTTCCTCCTACCTGGCACCTCCATCCTCAGCATTCTTCTTCCTATGTCCCGCCTCTGCACATGTACAAACCATCTCAACTTTACCTTTGAAAGAATTCAACAGAAACAGGCATCCTCCTCATGGTACTGTAAGATGGAGTATATTGAAAATAGAGCACAAGCCTAGTCACAAATCATGGTTCGATGGCCTCAAATATCACCTGACCCTTTCTATGACTTTCTATGTATATACTGCACCTACATGAGCGTGTATGATTTGCAGAGATGCAAAGAAAGTTCCATTCTTTTCAATGAATGAATAATGAGCAGTATTAAGCAAGGAGCTGGGGCCTGATGCCACTGTGCCAGATGACTCGGAATGCAGTATTGTAGTGCGATTGTCATTTTCTAAAGATGAATTTTAAAATAACAGCAATTTAAGGCAATTGAAATTAAGAAAGAGAGAAAAGCATGAATGCTTCAAGACACTGTGCAATGTGTTTAGAGTGCTCTTAGGGACTCCAGCAAGACTAGCTATGGCAGCATAATGAAGTGGAAGGACCTGAAGGTACCACCGATATGAGGGATCTCTGAGATAAGAGGCGGCCTACAACAGCGCCATCAACAAAGTTGTTTGAGGGAAAGACCATCTGGCTTATTATCAGCATTCAGGCCAATCCAGGACAATCAGTTCAATTCAAATCCACATCTCGGATGGAATAGGTGTGCATTAGTGCCTGTAGAACGGGCAGCTTACACATTTGCAAAGCTGAATGATATATACAGCTTTTAGAGCCACAGATGTTTCGAGTCAGTAAACATATTTTTTAAGGAAGGGCTTGCATATTTGAGACAATGCTAAACTATATACTGCAAATATATTAAAACTTTCAAAACTCATCAAAACACAGTTGCATGTGTTGCTACCCAAAGCATTTGAGAGCAGTTAAACTCATTAATATTTTGTATTATTATCATTTAGTTCAGTTCAGTTTAGCCACTAAAACTTGGATATAGTAAATAACACTGAATTTAATATGTCTATTGGCTACTATATGTACGAACTATATGTCACTATATGATGATTTCTTTCAGGTTAATGCAAATTGCATAAACAGATATTGTGAAAAATGATTGAAATTGGAAATTAGATTCACAAATCTATCAAATCAAAACTATCCATTACTACTTCATTCTTTTAGTGCTCTTAACTAATTACATTTAACATTTTACAATTAACTATGTACACTAGAATGCACCCCATATGTGACATGCCAAGCCTGTAGTTTGTTTTCTCATTCACTGGTTGAATTGTGATACCACTGTTAACTTGCCCCAAATACCAGAAAAAATACCAGAAAATTATATTTAAAAAAATTTATATATATATATCTGATATATATATATATATATATATATATATATATATATATATATATATATATATATATATATATATATATATATATATATATATATATATATATATATATATATATATATATATATATATATATATATATATATACAGACGTGGACAAAATTGTTGGTACCCTTTGGTCAATGAAAGAAAAAGTCACAATGGTCACAGAAATAACTTTAATCTGACAAAAGTAATAATAAATAAAAATTCTATAAATGTTAACCAATGAAAGTCAGACATTGTTTTTCAACCATGCTTCAACAGAATTATGTAAAAAAATAAACTCATGAAACAGGCATGGACAAAAATGATGGTACCCCTAACTTAATATTTTGTTGCGCAACCTTTTGAGGCAATCACTGCAATCAAACGCTTCCTGTAACTGTCAATGAGACATCTGCACCTCTCAGCAGGTATTTTGGCCCACTCCTCATGAGCAAACTGCTCCAGTTGTGTCCGGTTTGAAGGGTGCCTTTTCCAGACTGCATGTTTCAGCTCCTTCCAAAGATGCTCAATAGGATTGAGGTCAGGGCTCATAGACGGCCACTTTAGAATAGTCCAATTTTTTCCTCTTAGCCATTCTTGGGTGTTTTTAGCTGTGTGTTTTGGGTCATTGTCCTGTTGCAAGACCCATGACCTGCGACTGAGACCAAGCTTTCTGACACTGGCTAGTACATTTCTCTCTAGAATTCCTTGATAGTCTTGAGATTTCATTGTACCCTGCACAGATTCAAGACACCCTGTGCCAGACGCAGCAAAGCAGCCCCAGAACATAACAGAGCCTCCTCCATGTTTCACAGTAGGGACAGTGTTCTTTTCTTGATATGCTTCATTTTTTCGTCTGTGAACATACAGCTGATGTGCCTTGGCAAAAACTTCGATTTTTGTCTCATCTGTCCACAGGACATTCTCCCAGAAGCTTTGTGGCTTGTCAACATGTAGTTTGGCATATTCCAGTCTTGCTTTTTTATGATTCGTTTTCAACAATGGTGTCCTCCTTGGTCGTCTCCCATGTAGTCCACTTTGGCTCAAACAACGACGGATGGTGCGATCTGACACTGATGTTCCTTGAGCATGAAGTTCACCTTGAATCTCTTTAGAAGTCTTTCTAGGCTCTTTTGTTACCATTCGGATTATCCGTCTCTTAGATTTGTCATCAATTTTCCTCCTGCGGCCACGTCCAGGGAGGTTGGCTACAGTCCCATGGATCTTAAACTTCTGAATAATATGTGCAACTGTACTCACAGGAACATCTAGTTGCTTGGAGATGGTCTTATAGCCTTTACCTTTAACATGCTTGTCTATAATTTTCTTTCTGATCTCTTGAGACAGCTCTTTCCTTTGCTTCCTCTGGTCCATGTCGAGTGTGGTACACACCATATCACCAAACAACACAGTGATTACCTGGAGCCATATATATAGGCCCAATGGCTGATTACAAGGTTGTAGACACCTGTGATGCTAATTAGTGGACACACCTTCAATTAACATGTCCCTTTGGTCACATTATTTTCTGTGTTTTCTAGGGGTACCATCATTTTTGTCCATGCCTGTTTCATGAGTTTATTTTTTTACATAATTCTGTTGAAGCATGGTTGAAAAACAATGTCTGACTTTCATTGGTTAACATTTATAGAATTTTTATTTATTATTACTTTTGTCAGATTAAAGTTATTTCTGTGACCATTGTGACTTTTTCTTTCATTGACCAAAGGGTACCAACAATTTTGTCCACGTCTGTGTATATAATTGTTTCCCTGTTTCATTTATGATACAGTGACCTCGGTAACTTTGTTTGCACATAAACTTTCAATCACACCATAAGCACACCTTCTTATCTGTGCTTTCAACAAACAAAACCTGAACACCACACTGTTATCTGGAATTACTTTTGCTCATCTGGATTTTTTATGCTTTCTTTTCATACACAAAAAGGATTGACGTTTGTTTGATCTGTATGATTTTTCACTTTTTTTTTCAAAAAATGTTACTTTCTTATTTGTTAACTTTTTAGATTAGATTAGATTCAACTTTACAATTCAACTTTATCTTCATTGTGCAGGGTACATGTACAGAGCCAATGAAATGCAGTTAGCATTAGTGCATAAGTGGCTTATTTACGATAAATAGCAGTGTATAATGAAGGGTATGAATGGGTACATGAGAGCTATTATGGTACAGAATATACAAAATATACAGAATTTAGCATTTTAGTATATGAAATGGTTGTAGCTAAATGGGTGACATCAACATTTATGGCACATAATAATTCTCGCTACTATTTTATTCAAATAACAAGTATGAAAGAAAAAATGTCATTACATTGTCTTTGCCACTAGAGTGCACAGTGGTTCATCTCATGAAAATGATATGCATTTTTCCATAAGAAGTTATTTAGGATGATCTCAGCCTATGATCTCAGATGGTTAAGGGTCTATTAATGGGGTGGAAGAAGTTTTTAACAATGCTAGGCCTTATGGGCCTTATGGAGAAAGTAATAGATGGATGGATGGATGGATGGATGGATGGATGGATGGATGGATGGATAGATAGATAGATAGATAGATAGATAGATAGATAGATAGATAGATAGATAGATAGATAGATAGATAGATAGATAGATAAATGTTTACCTCCTTATAAATAAGTTGTTATTTTTGCAGTGCTGGTAAAAACATATACTGAAAAGCATGTATGCGCTTTATCCATAAAGTACTCTAACTGTTATTATTGTAAATGTTCATGTGCACCTTATAAACCTTTAATCATTTCACCATGTGTGTGTTTTTTTTACATAAACCATAAACATGTGCACTAATCAACACAAAAAACAAATGTTGAAGGCATTTATCTGGAAATGAAAGTAAAAAAACAAACAAACAAAAAATACAGGTTTTTTGAGCTTCCAAACTTCCTTAATGTTCAAACTGAAGAATGAAATTTGATCTCAGCTCTTTGTCTGAACATTATAGACTGCAATAAACCCGCCTCCATCTGGATGTTTTCAGTGAAATGAAACTTAGTTCAGCTCATTTCTCCCTGGTCGACCTTAAACAAAGAGATTTGTTGACGATATTTCATTACTCGTCTCTGCACAACCACAGGTAAGCTGTATTCTCCTTTCTCAGGAATATACTCATATATAAATAGATTTCTTAGTGCTGTTGGATGTTTTTAAGGTTCTTTTGTCATGATTAAGTGGTTTTGTTTGCTTTGTTGTTGTTGTTGTTGTTGTTGTTTTTTACAGGTTCTTCTAATATGGTGCCAGCTAAAGTTTGTTTTGTTATCTGGACCCTACTGTCTCTTCATGTTTCCACCCAGGGCTGGAATCTTTTTGGTCAGTATGGTAAACACTATATAATTTTTTTTTCAATAAATGCAATGCACAAATGGAACAGAAATCAAATCAAGATTGTCTAAAAACATGCATTTGTTATACTTAATTTGTATAATTTCACTATTCAGACATCCAGAAAAAAGAAGCACCCCGAGAAGGTGGATTGCGGTTGGTGGGAGGGGACCTTCCCAGTAATGGCCGTGTGGAGGTGTACCATAATGGACAATGGGGGACAATCTGTGATGATAGTTGGGACCTGAACGAAGCCCAAGTCGTTTGCCAGCAGCTTGGTTTCCCTGGAGCCATCTCAGCAGTAGCAGGAGGACAATACGGAGAAGGCAAGTTGATGAAAGAAATGATTGTTAAATCACATTTACTTCCACCCAGGTGAGGATAAATATGAATTATAAATATATTTAATAAAACTGCGTCCTCATAGAACGATATAAACACTACGGAATAGTCCTTGCGCATGCCATGTATGTGGCCTTGAAGGTAGCATGGTGTAAAAACCTAACTAGCTAACTAATAAAATTGCATTTTAGGTTCTGGTCCGATTTGGCTTGATGATATGATCTGCAAGGGGTCCGAAAGCTTTTTGTCCAGCTGTCAATTTAAAGGCTGGGCTGTTACAGACTGTTCGCACAAAGAGGATGCAGGGGTGGTTTGTGAAAGTGGTAAGCCGACTCATAGTTAAATGTATCATTATGATTCACATAATAGACTTCATCTATTACGAAAAAAAAAAAATATATATATATATATATATATATATATATATATATATATATATATATATATATATATTTTTTTTTTTTTTTTTTTTTCTAACTTAAGTCTGGGCTGCTTTGAGGTTGCTGATTTGCTTTGAGTCATTTCAAATATTTACAAAGGTAAAGTTAAAGACGTGGACAACAACCAGAATTTTCAACTGGACCACAGCCTGGGACTTTCTGAAGCGCTCGGGAGACTCTTTGAAAGCGGTGACAACTGCGACCTCAGCGTTCTGGTTCGTGATCCCAGTGAAGCCCCAGCTGTCCGGAAGACAATTTGCGCCCACCGGCTAATTTTCTCTCTCTACCCTCAATTTAATATCTCTAGTAGCTCCACCAACCTCACACTTGAAATTAGCCAAACCTGCCATCCTCATATCTTCAGTTTCTTGAGGTAAGATCTATTGATTCAATGAAATCATTCAAAAACACAAGATGTCTAACAACATGTAATTGCTTTCAGGTATCTATACACACGCAAGATTGACGTCACCATCTCTTCGGCCCAATGCCTACACCAGCTTTCCTTTAACTATCAACTGCAGGAACTTTTAGAGGAGATAGGCAAAATCTTCACCTTGCTCCTTCCTCAAGACGGTACTTTCCGTACACAAGTATCCCTGTATGAGTACGGTGTCCGTACAAAGGACATGCTGCTTCAAGAAAACGTTCTCCAGTACCTCTCCTGGAACTTTGAATTCTTTGTTGTCTCTCCAGCATGGAAAACTGTCTCCATTCCTATGATGACGGCGCTTCTGTCTCGCTCGGATTTAGTGGTGGAGGGTGAGTTTTCTGTGCTTCAGGCCCTAGAAGACACCATAAGAGAGAAAGGAGAGGCAATTAGCTTAGATGACAAGGTCAGTCTGCTGAGTCACATTCGCTTCCCGATGATTCCTGTCGAAAAACTTTATGAAATTCAGTTCAGCTCAGGCATGTACAAAAGCAATGAAGCATTTTACCGCGATGCTTTGCTGAAAGGATTTCAATTCAATACACTGAATTTCTCGACGATCAAAGAGCATTCTGATTATTCCGTTGACTATCTGCCCAGGATCTACACTGCTGAGGCGTGGAGCACCGTAATCAACACCACTTTCAATAGTGGCTCTCGTCAAAACAGACAATATAATGTTCGGTATAACTATCAATATAGTTATACCTATAACACTCAGTCATTTACAACTGCTGCCCATAACAGTAGGATTTACCAGGGGGCCATGATCAGTTGGCAAGCGCAGATTCTTCAAAACAGTTGGGAATGTTCTAACCAAGGTTTTTCCTGTGACTCTTTGCCTCTCGCCAGACTTTACATGACGTACAGCCCAATTACATTTGCAAGCACGATTCGCTTCAACAACAAGCTCATTCTCTCCTGCAGGGATGAAAATATTGTGTTTCGTATCCAAGATTTTAAAAATGACAAAGCTGTAATTCCAACCAACACCAGTATTGGTCTGGCCCATCCCTGCCCTGATGAGTATCGCTATACTTTTGTCGTCCGCCCTGAGTACATCTGATCATGCTTTCCTGCACTCTGTTGGGTTTTCACTTGTAAATATATACTTTCAAATTATTAACATTGATCCCTTTCAGTACAAAATCAGCTGCCAGTTGTCTATGTGACATAATGAATATGATCAAATTAAAGACTGATGAATTCTGCAAGCATTGTGGGTCTGTTGACTAATGTTTTCCATTATTGTGTACTGCAGATTATGAGCTGTCTATTAAGTTTATAATAATAAAAAAAAAGTATGCAAGTTCCATAAATAAACAAATAAACAACCAAATAAAAGGCATTGTACGAAAGCAAATTGACAAAATGGGGCAAAAGATAATTCATCAATTAATAATAAGGTTTATTTGTACAGATATGTATCATACATTACTGAATAATTAACATATAGGCCTCATGTTTATACGGTAAAGAGGCATTTGACTATAGAATGGGAGAACTTGACTTTTGTCAATCTTAAATGTTAGGATGATGCAATAGAAAAGAGGAAATGGGTGCAAGACCTAACAGGTTTATAAGAGGACAATGTAGTTAGAGTCACATTTTATTGTGACATGTTGTTACACGTTTTGCTCAGACAGCAGTTTTGGACTGATCTCACACAAAATCAAAGTGAACTTCAAGGTCAGAACTTTATGTACAGTTCGGCCCAGACATATTTGGAGAGTTCTATAAGCTTTTTTTATAATGCTTATTTAGGCTATGCATGCAACCACATTGGATTTGAAATAAATCAGTTGAATGGTGAACTTTGATTATTTAGAGGGTTTGAGCAAAAATAAATGAAACATTTAGGAATTGCAACCATGTTAATACAGATGTACCTGTATTCTGTCTTTGAATTTCCACCCTGTGTGTTCAACTTGCATATTATCTGCCTCTCCTTCTTATTCTTCTTTTGGCTGCTCTTGTTAGGGGTCACCACAGCGGATCATTTGTCTCCATACCACCCTGTCCTCTACATCTTTCTCTTTCACCCCCAGCTACGTGCATGTCTTCCCTCAACACATCCATAAACCTCTTCCTTGGCCTTTCCTCCTGTCTGCGCTGTATTAAATCCTGAATTCTGCGTATAGCTCCACTCTGCTACAGCTGAATACATCTAACATACATTTTTTTTATAATACCTACGGTGTAACGGATTCGTTTACAGAAACTGTTTAATATTACATCTAATTTAAAAGTACTATGTAACTTAGAATGGCTTTTCTTAAGACTGACTTTTTAAATGAACTGAAGACAAAGATGAACACAATATTCACTACAAGTGTTGTAATAATTAAGGCCAGTCTTGACCTCAAGACCATTTTCTGGTCTTGGTCTTTTTAATGTTAAAGTTCATCAAAGAAAATGATCCCAATCAAAATCCAACATAAACGGTACACATTTCTTCAATACAATGGGAAATCTTGTCTGCAGTTCACTCTTTCAGTAAATGGTCATGGGAATTAATACATTATACAGCTACATTAAATTTCCATTAGTAACATATATCTACTTTATTGAAAATGAGCAAATCTTTACTATATGCTCTGTATTATTTACATTGACAGTATTTGGCAGACACCCTTATCCAGCGCAACTCACAATTTAGGGTTAAGGGTCCACTAGTAGCAGCCTGGTGGTGGTGGGATTTGAAACTGAGATGCTCTGGTCCAGAGGCCAATGCCTTGACCACTGAGTTACCACCTCTTTATTATAAATGCAGACAATTTTGCATTTTTGCTTGTGCAGAAATTAAAATGTGTCAAGTGGATGATAAAATGGAAAATAGGTATTGAACGATGTTCATTTCAGCTCATTAGTGTGTGTTTGTTTGCTCATTGAAACTAAAGTAAAATTACTACATGTGAAATTCGCCTGTAACGTGACTTTATAACTTTATAGAGTTGAGTTTAAGATTATATAGATCTTTCAGATTCATTTGACAGTGCTGGTCTTTTCCTGCCCTTGAAATCTTGATTCATCTCAACTTCACAAATTCTTGTCCTGTCCTATTTTCAACACACTCTGGTATTGGACTACAACTAAATATTCTGCTGTAATTCAGTTGTAAAAGAAAATACATCCTCACAATTGATGTGTTGGTTTATTTGTAATTATCTAAGTATTAAACATTGGATATAAATTGTGACATCAATGACATTTAAAGAATTTTAATGTTGCTTCCTCGGCTAATGTATTTTATAATTAGCCATTAGTTTTTCTAACCGTCTAGACTTTTTGTGAGCAGTTTTTTGTTCCTTGTTTTGCGAATTGCTGACTTTTAGAATCGTTTCCCCTGTCTGACTCCTGTTTTTCATGATTCAGTGTTTCAAAGCAACTTAATACCAGATATTTATTGTATGAAAGTCCAGTTTTCCGGTCTTTTATACAGCATATTGTACCATATTGTATAGTAAATAGGAATTAAAGGATTCCTGTGTGGTCTATAGTTTCATGTAACTGGTTTGGACTGAGATCTGTAGAAGACCAAGACAACATCATGATCAGTTTATATTTCAATTCCGTCTCACACCAGCGCTGAACCATTTTTGTACTGTGGTCATATTGACATTAAGAAATAACACTGGCATCAAGAGATGTGACCTGGTTCTTGATGCTTAGGTCGTTAGGTTCCATTTGTTCATCCACTTGAACCATCCACATGAAAGCCATGACCCAAGGTTGTCCATCTGAACAACCAGCTTGCCTTCTTCCCATAGTGCATCATGGTGTTATCTCCTTAAACTTTTTGGGAACCACTGAATACCAGAAATGTTCCATACTACCTGCTGTTCACTTGTTGCTTAATATATTTCCCACCAATTGCCATTTTAGTGAAACAGTCAGTGGATTTAATATTACTGCACATTGGTGTGCATACTGTCACTGTAATACTCTAGGCCAGGTCCCTAGGCCAGGTCAAACTCCATTCCTGGAGTCCTGCAGTGTTTTGTTCCAAACCTGCTCCAACATACATACCAAGTAGTGTTCAAATAACGACTATAATAATGACTTGATTAGTTGGATAAGGTGTTTTTTACTTATGTTTAAAGCTAAACTCGGCAGCTTCTCTAACCTTGTGGAACTGAGATTGACACCCCTGCTCTAAATGCAATAAAGTTCTTCTTACTGGAAATTTATTAAGTTTCATCATGGCAACATATATATATTTTAGATCATTTTGTGAATTCCTATATGCCATTTTATTAGGATTACTAATATTTGAACTCAGAGAGGTCAGGGATAATGACATGATGAAAGACCCAAAGTGAGTGTTGCGATACGATTGGGCCATAATACTTAGGTCATCTGTCGGCATTCCCTAGCCATGTTTCACACATATGGATGGGAAGAAACATAGAGAAGTTGAGTTTTGCATGCGTCAAAATTAGAGGTTGCCCTCTGTGATTTTGCAGCAATTGCTAAAATACAAAATTGCATGTCTGGGTGTTACTGTTGCTGCGTGTTGCTACAATAAATGAAGCAGGATTTATATGCGAGATTGGTTGGCCCTCTACTGGAGTAATACTGAATTGCACACTTCAGCGAGGGACATAAACATAATGAAGACAAACAACAAACAATTTTACCTAACCCTATTACCTATTAATCGATTCAGATCATTTATTTTTAAATGACATTTTGGCTTCGACATTCATTAAACACCTTTAAGCTGCATAAGGCACGGGAAAAGACTCTTAAATTGCACAAAATTTTAATTTTATTATCTTTATTACTTTTGTATATTTATATTTTTACTATTTGTATTTGCTTTTTTTCTTTTACCTATGTCTATGGATATTGCTGGAAGTTGTTAATTTTCCACATAATAAAGTATCTGTCTTTCTGTCCACCCATCCATCCATCCAGTTTATTACTTATTAGCTGGGTAGCTAAGAAACTATTAAAGTATTGAGCCAGCACACTTTTGGACATGAAACATTTCTGAAAAATATTTTATTTGTAATGAAACTTATTTAATTCGGCACACAATTGTAATTACCCCAATGATGCTGAATTGGAATAATAAAATCCAAATGAAATCATATGTATATTACATTGTTTTGTCAACCTACCTTGTGATTTTAAGGTGATTTATTGTTTTCACTTATTTTCACTTTGGTGAGATCAGAGTTGTGTTGTAAGGAATACATTCTGAAATTGCAAACATCGGGTTTCAGACCTCAGATAACTTTCGTGCGTTGTTTATTGCACAATAGAACTTTGGGTGAATTACAGCTGAGGCCAAAAGTTTATAAAATCCCAAAGTTTTTCACAACTCTGCATGTCACGTTGCCATGCCTTTCTTGTGTTTTTCAAGTAAGGGTATCTACTTTGTTTCATAAAAGCTGATTTCATAATAAGAGACATCAGATACTTGATGGGTCAAAAGTCATATGGGCTGGCATGGCCTTAAACTAGTTTGAACTTGTTTGAACATGAGTCAGATGCTGGAGGTTGCCTTACACAAGTTTCTCGTAATATCTTCCCATAAGTTTTATCTATTCGTTTTGACACGCCAAGTGTAACTCAGGCTGTAATGTGGAGGGATATGGAGGGTGTTATGTGGATATTATTTTATTATCATTTCGGAGTGATGTTAGGGCCATTATGCTGATGGAAGACACATTTTTAATGCTAATATATGATGGTGTTTCTGGATAATCCATATTATCTACTATCTTCCTTAGAACAAACGTTCCAAACATTCATTTTTGAATGCATAAAGTGTGCTTCATCCACTAACCTACTTTACATACGCAACAAAATGCATTTTTCGGGAAAAGACAATAGAATGTTATCATTGATGACTCCCAGTTTTGGATATGTACCATATTTGTAATGCTATTTATTGTAATGCATCTATTTTTGAAGTGCATCAGTCCCTCTTCTAGAAAACTCTAGATGCAAATTTTGTGTTTTACACTGTCAATGGTCTCCTCCAATTTAAAAGCTTTTGCTTCATCTGACAAAAGAACACTCCTCCAAAAGGCTGTAGAAAACTAAAAAATGCCACTCTGGCTTTTTCATTCATTCATTCATTCATTCATCTACCGCTATATCCGATCTTCCCTCGGGTCACTGGGAGCCTGTGCCTATCTTAGGCGTCTATGGGCATTAAGGCAGGATACACCCTGGATGGAATGCCAACCCATCGCAGGGCACACACACGCACACACACACACACACTCACATTCACACACACATTCATACACTAGGAGCAATTTTCCAAGATGACAACCTACCGTGCATGTTTTTGGATTGGGGGAAACCGGAGAATACGGAGAAAAAACCCCTGAGGCACGGGGAGAACATGCAAACTCCACACACATGGCCGAGACGGGAATCGAACCCGGATCCTGGAGGTGTGAGGCGAACGTACTAACCACTAAGCCCTCTGGCATTTTTGAGATTGAATTGAATTGAATTTTATTTGTACTGTGCTTTTGACAATGCTCATTGTCACAAAGAAGCTTTACACAATACAGTTAATTATGGAAATCACTTTGTCCCTGATTGTTCCTTGTTAAGCCAGCCGAGGTGAAGGTGACAAGGAAAAACTTCTTGAGATGGCAAACAGGAAAAAACCTTGAGAGGAACCAGACTCTACGGAGAACCTCATCCTGATTTGGGTTTAGACAGATAGCAGACGTCCCACTGTGTGTGTAGGCAGCTGTGGTCTGTGTGTTCATACTTCATCAGAAACAACTGTGGTGTCTTCATGGCAGTGTGGAAGTGTTCCAGTCGCCAAAGTGTCTAAGGCAGTGTGGAGGGGTCCGCAGTCACTAAACATTAACCAGAGACGGGTCATCAGCAGGGGTCAGACAGGTGCAGAGTGTAGAGGGGGTCTGGATCACTGGCAGCTCAGGAAGTGGCACATGTAGCTCGACACGTTTTAAGAGAGAGAGGGTCTTTTGGGCATTAAGAGAGAGAGAGAGAGAGAGAGAGAGAGAAGAAAGAAGAAAGAGAAAACAGTTCGGCATGGTCACGGTCAAGGTGCGTGGAGGGAATGTACATTTGGTGTAAAGTGCATGCATGGACTCGGACAGGGAAAGAAAGAAAACAGTCTCTCTCACTGCCAACAGACCAGAGTGGTTAATAAGTATCACCATAAAACTCAACATCCATGAGTCCCGCTGATCTGCTCCGTTATCTAAGGCAAAACTAGTCACTGAATTCTTGGTTAAATAAAGAAGTTTTCAGCCTGGACTTAAACACTGAGACTGTGTCTGATTCTCAAAGGTTAATCAGGATGCTCATATATATATATATATATATATATATATATATATATATATATATATATATATATACTCCTGGCTGCTGATCGGATGATCTGGGTATGGCCAAGCTGCAGCACTTGGGTCCTTGAGCAAGACCCTTAAACCTCTGTGCTCCATGGGTGCCGTATCATGGCTGATCAAACAACAGCTACCAAACAACAAGCTGGAATATACAAAGAAAGAATTTCACTGTGCTGTAATGTATATGTGACAATAAAGGCTATTCTTCTTCAGTGTGGATAGAACAGTGGTGATGTGCTCATATCTCCTAGTTCTGGTGAGGACTCTCACTGCTGCATTCTGAACTAACTGAAACTTATTTATACACAGAGTTGAACATCCAGACAGTGGAGCATTACAATATTAATATAAAAGCATGAACTAAATTTTTTGCATCATTTAGTGACAATATAATCTATTCCTAATCATAATCATAATCACACGCAGATATTTAACTGCTACACTTGATGCAACAGAAAATACCATCTAAAGTTACAGTTTGGTGTGATAGCTTACCTCTAGCTGCATGTGGTCCTAGTATAAGAACCTAAGATTAAGCAGAAGGAAGTTACTTAACATCCAGTCCCTTATGTCTTTCACACATTGCTCAACGTAATTTAACTGGTTTTTCGCATCTGGCCTAGCTGAGACATATAACTGTGTGTCAACAGCGTAACAATGGAAACTAATATCACGTTTACGAATTATGTTGCCCAGAGGAAGCATGTAACGGGAAAAAAGCAGTGGGTCTGAACCCTGTGAAACTTGACTGAGGTCAAGTAATATAAGTAAAGAGACACAACCCTGATCAGAAGCCAATAAGAGGATGTTTACTACATTAACGAGTGTTGTCTTTGTGCTGTGATGAGGCCTAAATACACACTGCCAAGTGTACTATCTGATACTGCCGCTACGATCTGCTTAAGAAAGTGTGTTGGTACAGGATCTAATACACATGTTGTTGATTCAGCAGAATAGATGAGTGAAATTGTAAAATTTAAGATGTAAAATGTTCTAGGTTCTGGTCTGATGTGTTTAGCTTATCCTCAGAATGAATTGAATAATCTGGATTTAAGGCCTGAATTTTTTTGCCTAATGTTTACAATTTTGTTATTAAAGAAAGTTATGAAATCGTCGCTACTGCATGTTGTTACTGTGGAATATAAAGATAATATTAAATCAAAAGCGTAACCTGCTTTATGCGTGGGTCCTATTACACACTGATTGACTCCCACTGAGTCGAGTATGGACATAAATGCTGTCCTCAGTGTCCTCAGTCTGTATTCTCAAAATGAATATTAAAGTCTCCAACGTTTAGTGCTCTATCAACAGAAACGGCCAGGTTTGATAGGAAATCTGCCAATTCGCTAAGACATTCATAATACGGTCCTGGGGGTCTGTAAATAATAATTAACAGAATCGACTGACCCACCTTATTATTTGTGGCTACACTAATATTACTATAGAGAACGTCAAATGCATTAAAATTGTGTCCATGCTTATGTACGATGGTTAGATTATCCTTATAAATAAGTGCGACACCTCCCCCTCTACAAGTTTTGTAGAGGCTGATGTATGTAGCTGTATGCTGGAGGACTAGCTTCATTTATTGCTACATACTCATTCTGTTTAACCCATGTTTCTGTTAAACACAGGATATCAAATGCCTGATCTGAGATCATTTCATTAACTGAGTGCTTTAGATGTAAGCGATCTAATATTTAACAGTCCTATCTTCACACAGGTGAAGGCTGAGTGTTCGGAATATAAGTTTTCTACATTATTAAAATTTATTCTGAGTATTTTGAGGAACGGACACAGTCTCAATTTTATGTAATCTGATTGACAACTCTGTGCAGCTAACAGAGGATTAGATTAGCCGGATTGTCTGCTCCTTGGGCTGGACTCTGGGATAGTCAAACGGTTAACTAGGCCTACCCTGAGACTATGAGCTATATTACAAGAAAGGAGAGCAGCCCCTTCCCTAGTGAGATGGACACCGTCTCGACTTAACAGGCCAGTTTTGCACTCAAAAGTTCTCCAATTATATATATAGCGCACATTATTTTCGAACATCAATCAGTTTAGCGACCATAATTTGCCACGTCTCATTGGATAGGGCCGGAACATACGGACATTGCCTTCGCTAATTTAAACACCTATATGAAATTATGCTTGCTAGTCTCTGAATGACGAAGGCATATATCATTATCTACAGAATGAATGACTATCTCAGAAAACCTTTGCTGGCGTACAGACCTAAGATTACATGATATGTCCGGTGCTCTGGCTCCTGAGTTACATTTAACAATTGCCGTTGGTGTCCCTAAAGGCCTACTTAATTTCATGTGTCTCACTATAGAGTCTCCAGTAACCAGTGTGCCTTTAGGTCTGGCCTGGCCAACCCGTGGCTCCCGAGCCTCATGCGGCTCATTAACCAGTTTAATGCGGCTCTTTAGGAGCTTTCACATAACATGCGTCAATGGGAATAGGATGATGTTCATGTGTACCCATGTGTATGATGTGGCTCTTTTCAGTAACACAGAAAAAAAAGGCTCTTAGCCTCCTACTAGTTGGCCACCCCTGCTTTAGGTTACTCATTGGGTGCTTCACTGAGGAGAGCAAACCTGTTGAATCGCAGTGGCTAGCATTAGCCCTAACTGTAGTTGAGTGAGTTTGCAGTGCAATAGAGTGAGGGCTCTAATGCCGGAGTCAGGGACTGGCTAACTCCACCTTCATACAGGAACTCTAACACAATCACTTTCTAACACTCTCTAAAGTCTGTATGCGCTCCTCTAACACTAACTTCTTCTCTATCAGAGTGCTAACTAGCACACACCTGTTACAAATAAACAACTCCTTCACCTATTTTGTTGTTTTGTGGCTCAGTCAGTCATTTCAGACCAAGGTTTAATCATCTGTGGAGATAATTTTAATGACTTACATGGAAGGAAAAATAATGATTTTCATCAGTGTAATCAAATTAGTTCAAAGGACAGAATCATATCCAAAGGTATGTAAGCGTTTCAGGACCAAAATGTAAATTAAACAAATAGAAGAAATATCCTAATGAAATCATTATTTAGTGTGCCCAATTCTATTACTTGCTGACACTTTTTGAAGGTAGGTAGGTTGTTCCAAGAATATCGAAAAACTAACCACAAATATAGTGTAGATGTAGGCTGCTTCAAATCCTTCACATGTCTCTTCATGCAATCCCAGACCTTCTTGATGATATCGAGATCAGGACTCTATGGGAGTCTTCTGTATTACTACCATGACTACTTGTTCTGCTAAATGCTAAATATGGTTATTAATGATTTAGTCAGACACCAATTAGACGCTTCCATGATGTATATGTATCTGTCAGTATTTCTCAGCATTCAGCACACTACAAATCCTGACCAAATCTACAACTCCACTGGCAGAAATGCAGCCTCAAATCTGCAGGGAACCACCACCATGTTTCACTGTTGCCTACAGAAACTCACTATTCTACCACTCTCAAGACCTTCTGCATAAACCTGCTTTGTGCTAAAGCCAAATTTTTCCACTATTGAATAATCAGTCCATCCACATTTTTTTGCCTGACATTTCTTCCATGAAACCACCTCTGGACAGAATTCCCCCAGCAGTAAATGGGCGTACCTGGGCCCCAGTAATTTCCAGAAGCAAAGTAAACATGATGTAGCTATAATTTGCTTTAAATTTAATGTCCATGGCTGACCACTGTGTCTACATTCGCTGGCCATTTCTTTTTCATTCATTCATTCATCTTCTACCGCTTTATCCGATCTTCCCTCAGGTCACGGGGAGCCTGTGCCTATCTCAGGCGTCTATGGGCATTAAGGCAGGATACACCCTGGATGGAATGCCAACCCATCGCAGGACACACACAGACACTCACATTCACACACTAGGGACAATTTCCCAAGGTGCCAATCAACCTACCATGCATGTTTTTGGACCGGGAGGAAACCGGAGAACCCGGAGAAAAAACCCCCTGAGGCACGGGAAGAACATGCAAACTCCACACACACATGGCCGAGACGGGAATCGAACCCGGATCCTGGCGGTGTGAGGCGAACGTGCTAACCACTAAGTCACCGTGCCCCTCCATTTCTTTTTCATTTTTCAAAATGTTTTGCACAGCACATCTCGAATCACCATGCTGCAATGTAAATCTTTGCCTGGAGGATTGAATAAAAATCCTCCAAACCTCGCGCTTGGTCTGACGTAGTGAGTGCTCTCATGTGGCGAGATATCTTATGCCTGCATGTCCAAGCCACATCCCTAGTTAAACTAATTGAGTTAATAATAAGATGAATATTGATTAGACCCAAAACAATTTCCCTATAAAAGAGTGTTTCTTTTCAGTCAAAAACTGTAGTTAAAGCTACATATGAAATTAATGATTAGCACTCCACTGTAATCCTACACAATCCCTGACGTCGTCCAACGCTGTCCAACGTTAAAAGATGATGAAGAAGAAATCCAAGGACCACCTCCAGTCCCAGTCAAATCAAGTAAGGTGCCTTGCATCATCAGTCCTTTTCTTCTCTTTCTCCTTATATTCTTCCAAATATTCTAGTGTAAGATAAATTTGGTTTTTGTTATTATGTTATTATAACATAATATGTGTATGTTTATATATATATATATATATATATATATATATATATATATACATGTTATTAAACTTGCATATAATGCATTATTATTAGTAGTATTTTCTAATATTTATGAAATGGTACAAAAATTTGTCACAAAAATTACACACTTGACTTAATGTTTAGTTGTGATACTCACACACATAAACTCACCATCCCTCTCTCTCTCTCTCTCTCTCCCTTTCTATTTCTTTCAGCAACAGTCTAATTTTCACACACAAGTATGAAAGTATAGCTTCCCATCATATGTGAGAGGCATGCAAACAACTTTAACTTTATATGTGTATTAGGTGTATTCTGTGCTCTCTGTTTAACTGTTGTCTGTGAAACTGTATTGCATTATGTAATAAAAGGCTGTAATTCCTAAATTGATAATACATCACTTTTTTTCTCGTTCAATTAATACTGAAAGCCTGAAATTTGATCCGATTGAAATTTATTTATTTCACAAACCTTCTGGTGGTATCACTGTCCAGATATGTATGGACTATACTATATAAAACTACTATTTAAGAAGAAATGCAAAAAAAAATACCGATCTAGTTTTTGCTTTTGTTGACCGTATATTTCTTTTAAATAAATGTCTTCTTTAGAGACTCTATAAATGTTATAGAAACATGTTTATTCCATTTATGACAGTTGATGATCTTATAATCTTCTTCGTCTTCTAATTCTTTTTATTATTGCATGTTCTGTTTGCTTCTGTCTCCTACAGAAGAGGCTGTCAAAAGCTTGTCTAGACTTTCATGGGTTTTTTTTTTCATGTTGCTTTTCACATATGCAGCAACATATGCATGTTGATTTTTATATATCCAGCGAACAAGATCATTTCACAGGATAACATTTTCTTTGACCAAACACATAATACAGATATATACAGATATATACAGATACAGATGCTCAATTTTATTTAGAACTAAAAAATCATTCCTTATCATGAACAGCTTTATACACTTTTGGTATCCAGACAGTTTGTTTCTCCAAGTATTTAGATGAAATACTTTCTTATAAAACTAGCCAAATGTGTTCTTCATTAGTTTTCTCTCTGACCTTACAATCCATTTTAACCCAGAAAGGTTTACTGCCATTCAGGTCCATTGACCGGGCAGGCCATGCTATGCTAGATAATACTCCAGCCAACTTGATGTATGTTTTGGCATCATTTTGTTATATGGTGTATGCTGAAGTTGGTTCCAGTTAGCTGCACTCCAGATGGAATCATATGGTGCTGAAGTATTGTATGTCAGTATTCTATTCACCCATTATAAGTCTCTGTCTTATACAAATTTATATAGGAAAAACTGTCTACAATACTTGAGTAAAAATACTAGGTGTATTCACTATGTCTCCTGAGTATGGAAAGAAACTAGAGTAAGTCTCTATACCAGGGGTGGGCAAACATTTTGGCTCAGGGACCACACTGACATTTAAAATTTGACAGACCAGCACCAGAGGCATACATATAAAACATAAATACATAAAAGGCATTAATGTAAATACTCTCTGAATCACTGTGCCTAATGCGCCATCCGGTGGAATGATAGGGTATTGGCATTGCAGGATAAGGTCATATTAATTTAGTCATAATTATGATATGATTTGATTTGGACAATTCTGTACCAATCTCTGAGGAGCTGGATTAAAGGGAGGCCGGATGTGGCCCGCGGGCCAGAGTTTGCCCACCCCTGCTCTATACTGACTTTAGAGTTCTTTGACTCATGGTTATTCACTCCTACAACAGCAAAAATGAAAAACCTGTCATTTCCTCTTTTTGTTTTTCACTTTTTGCCTTTTATAGGTAGTGAAGGAAATCTTGGTTCTTGTAATGGATGTTTGTTCAGGTGTTTTTTCCCCAAAAATTAAAGGTTAGTAATGGAAATGAGTAATAGTGGTTATTCAATCCAACACAAAAAATTATAGATATTTGCCTTATGGGCACTGTTATAACACATATACACATATACACTAATAATATACACTGTAATTTATATATATATATATATATATATATATATATATATATATATATATATATATATATATATATATATATATATAGTGTTTTCAGAATGAGATAGTAATGAGGCAATGTAGAAGTGTACATATAATCATTACACAATTACTGACACAAAAAAAGGTCAAAGTATTAAGGCCTTGCTTAATATCCCGTGACCCATTGTCCGTTCATATGTGGTCCATGTCTCTTTGGCTTCATCTTTGGATTGAAGCAATTAAATCTGACCCGGATAACATTGAGGAGGTGGTTAAAAGTCACTGTGGATGACGACTACACCATGCATATGGGAATCAAAGGGGTGGAGAAGACAGAAGAACTTACTAGAATGCTAGAATGAAAAATAAACTATTATTTGGGTTCACACACACACACACACACACACACACACACACACACACACAGAGATTATTTCCTTCTTTTGTCTTGACTTGACCGATGTCTCATTGCGGTCATGTAAAATCTGTAGTGAAGTCATTCATCGGTAAGAAGATACATACAAGGATTGCACAAGCATGGTTTCTCCTTCATGGAGAGAATTCAGCCTGATCTCTGATTACATGACACTAATCAGATTTCAAAGTAATGTGTCACCTAAAAAGTATGGTTTCCTGGGAATGAGTACTGCTTTCACTGCACATAACAGTGACAATGAATAAGTCATATTATCAGAAAGACCTTACAGCTCAGACAATGATTTTTCCAGAAAATGCTTTATTGCTCATTTGTTTTTTTTGTTGTTTTTATGTGTGTGAAAAGACCAAGCAGTATCCTAAAGCTTTGAGGATGGAGAATTGTTTAAATGTGGGTGGGACATAGCTGGAAATACCCACATAAAGCTTGGAAAACAATTAAAATGAGGGCCAGATTTGTAGGAAAACCTCCACTTTGTCATCACTGGTAAATAAAGTGATGAATGTAAGCACTTGAATGGAAAGTCTGGAAAATTCCAGGATGCTCATTTAATTTTCATTTGTTCATGAAGATATATTAACAATCTATGAAATTAAAAAAAAAACAGATATATAGAAACAATATGTCTAATGGTTTCACAATGTCTTCATGCCAGAATAATCTCTGTTCCATCACCATTTTCGGAGGAGTGGAATGAGCCGTTTTTTTCCCGCTTTCATACCGAAAAATTTCAAGAATTCCTGAAACATCTCTTTGCCAGGAAGTGCGCATCACAAGATAATGTGGGAGTAAGCTACACTCTCCAGAATCCTCTGGAATAAGAGATATAACGTCATGACAAGTAGAATCAATATTTACATTTACATCCGTGTCTGTTCCATTCAGCTTTAGGTTTAGATTTTTAACAATAAGGAGAATTTGATTTTAGATGAGTGTAAATTAAATGTCTTGTGCAATAACATCTGTCAGGCCATTGGGATATACAGCAGTTATCTCTCTTCTGGTTGTGTGATTGTTGTCTACTGTCTCCTAAATATAGTTTAAATTTCTACAACATAGCAAATACATGATATAATGTATGTAACAATATTCTATACATGGTTTATTTAACTTTTTATGGTGCTTTCTTTTCAATGTGAGTTGTACCTTAATTAACTCCAAGCATGATTTTAATTACTTTTTTATTATTTTACTTATGCCCTTGTAACATATTATGACTATTGTTGCTGTTATTATAATAATAATTATAATTTTTCTATTTAATATCATTTTCTTTTTAATGTATACCAATCAATACCAGTACAATACCAGTACTGGGCTAAAATCCTGGATTGGTCTCAGATCAGGCTGACATTTTCTAGTCAATTCAATAAATTGTATGTAATGCACATGAGTTAATTTTGTTAAAAGTGTCTATCTTACTGATCGGTGTTCAGTATCAATGATCAAAGTTTTAATTTTGGCTCTTTTTTTTACTTAACCATTTGTTTATTAAAGAAAACGGTGGATTATAAAACTCTGATCATTACAAAACATACATATGTGATATTATTATTATGTAATTAAACATGTTGGGTCTGTATAAAACAATTACAAAAATGCTTTTTTTTTTATCAGATTGTGTTTCCCCCCCCACTTTTTCCATTTTTCTTTTCTTAGAATGCAACTATTCAGTTTGTAGTGCTATCTGAGAGACGTTCTGGTTCAATCGGTGCTTAAAATGACAACATTTTAAATATACATTTGTTAAAAAAAGCACCTTCTTTACCATTGACAGGGTATCTTTGCAGTTGGCAAAAGCAGTTAAGACTGTTATCGAATTGAATTCAGAATGCTATCAACTTTTCAGTTTATGAAATATGTACTAAATAATGAGCAGTTACATTGCAATAGATATATCAAATATCCCATGATGTCAGTATGTCGGAGTTCCACCAGTATCTGCGGCTTAGACCCGGGATTTGCCCTGTGTCGCCCAGGCAGAGTGTCAGTATGACTTTTGTTACTGCTCTAAAGGGGTGTTCGATGTTCCTTTCCAAGATTCCTCTTGCAGATCGAGTTTGGGTTCTGACTCAAAACTGGTTAACAAAAATGTTACTTCATTTCCTGATCATATCTGATAATTGGCTACAAATTATAAAACAACAAAGAATAGTCACAAGATCCAAATGTGAGTCTGATGCGGCCCAAAGCGATTGCATAATCATAGTTTCGTGATTCCGAAACAGGGAAAAGTACTCCTTCAGTCAGACACATCTGCTATCCACATTTTACAGTTACACTCAAAGAATGACTCAGTGGGAGGAGGAAGGAAAAAAAAACCTGTAGCATGTGAGGCATGTGGCGGTGGGCTGCAGGCTGAGGAAGATGCGACCTCTGTTTGGTAGAAGGGGCCATTTAAATGACGTCACTTCCGGCTCGGAACTGCGTCGCGCACTAATTAATTGGCTCTTTATTACAAGCTAATGAGTTTTCCCCTGGTGCGCGCCTACGCGAGTTTCCCGCAAAGGGGCGTGGCTGAGACATTTCTCAGCGGCGCGACGGCCACATGTAGGCGGGGCCTGAGCGCATAAAAGGAAGGCGCTGAGGCGGCGGAGGGAGCGCGTTCCCGAGAGTTGCCGCGAGACCGCTTGTGCCTCAGGGGACGAGTAGTCTGTACTTACACCGTGTGCTGTGGTGGGGCGCCTTCTTTCACTCAGCATTCCACAAAGTTTACCCTGTCCTGACCTGACCGAGTTCGACTTTCTTATTGTCTCTACCTTTTACTTTTTTCAGTTTGAGGTTTTTTTTGTGTGTGTTTAGCTTTACATCGTTTTCAACTACGAAAATGACCAAACCGAGTAATTTCTGCGCCCCGCTGCTGTTGTTCCTGGTGTGGCGCGCAGGGGAACTGGCGGAATCCTGTAGCTGTTCTCCGAAACATCCGCAACAAGCATACTGCACTTCTGATGTCGGTAAGATGATGATTAATAATAATAATAATAATAATAATAATAATAATAATATATATATCTTTGTCGTTTTTCTCTTGTATGGGGTTGTCTATGGTAAAAACAAAAAAATCTTCCCACAGGTTATTTTACATACTGTTTAGGCTAGAAATATGAAAGTTATACACCCTTAAAACTATGCCTTAGTATGTTTATAAAGAAATAGTAAGTAATCTGTAAATTGTTGGGTTTTTTAACAGGAAAAACCCCTATCTTGACCATTGTTTATTCTAGCTAATGTTAAATACTATGATGAATTAAATTAAAAAAAACTATTATTCAAATTAAAAGCCAAGTGAAAATGAATCATTATACTAACTTTTTCACTGGATTCATAATCAAACACCAGGGAAGACTCGATTTATCATTGAAATAGTTTTCTATGACTGAACATTTGGAATAAACGTATAGTGGGGCATTTTTGGTGCTGTACCGCAATGTTGCTTAGCATCCGTATGAGAACACTTAGCACAGCCGGTGAGTGAAATATCCTGTTTTGTCAACTTTGTGTAACACACTTCCCTTTATTTTCCCCAACTACAAAATTAAAGTGCAGCATAGTTTCTGTACTTCTGGAACTCTTCCTCTGTAATTATGCCATAATAGAGCCTTGTCGTAGTTGAGTGTGAAGGAAAACACCCGCATAGTTGTTCAGATGACTACAGCACTACAGACGCCTTTTCAGAAGCTGTAAAATGTAAATGTTAAGTGCTCGCCTTGTTTTGTTGATCTCTTCGAAATGTTTGGAGAATCATCGAGTCAGTACAGGTTCCTTGTTTTGGTGATTGATTGGTTTTACAGTTCTTGAAAGGTTGCTTTGCTAAAAGGGTAGTACAAACATCAGGACGAGCATGTTGCACATGAGTCAACTGGGAAATGCAAGACGGACTGGTAGAAGAATTTTAGTACCACGAGGTGCCTGTATTTTTGTAAATTATTAGAATGTGTTTATTGTGCAACTCTTCTGCCTTGTGTTAATACTACTAGGTGTTCTTTCTTGTCTCTGTAAAACAACAATAGGACAGTGTATTATGAAACTGCATCATTGTGTTCAACCACATTCAATCCCTCCACCCAGGATTTTAGGGCGATTCACCCTCTGAAACACTTGATCGAGTGTGCTTGTCTGTTACAAACTGACCACTGAGATTATTTTAAGGAATGAGGGAGTTTTCAAATGATCTTTTCCAACACTCATACCTCTGAGGTTTGTGTGATGATGAGAGCAGACTCACTTCTGAGACGAGGCCACACCATGCTGATTTAAGTCATACGGTTGCAGGAGTTAAATCAGGATGGGGTTGGCCTCATCTCGGAAGTGAGACTTTATTTTTTGACCGTGCTAAACGGACACCTACGCACACTCGGGTTCCCGCATCCTCCGTCCCTGCAGTGACGAAGCGCTACGTGATCACTACCATTTTTAAAGCTGCTTGTCATTGTCATTCCCCCCAGACTCTCGGCTTATTGAAGTTCCAGAGATGGGAAAACATTGCTGCATTCCACTGGAACCTCCACCCGACAGAATCTGGCCATGCCACGTCATGTGGTTTTCCTGTTCTAGCTTTCATACACCACAGCTACTAAGGGTGCTGGTTGAAGGGGTTTGCCACAGTCGCCATGTCCCCACCTGCATTCTGTCCGATTTAGTCACAATGACTTTTATTTGGGATAAATGGGTTTTCCGTAGCCCATGTATCTGTGGCTTGGGAAAAAAACCACTGATGCTATAGCAGGACACTTGTTCTTAGAGTATTGCATTCATTTATGATGCAAATCACTTTTATTGCACAACCAGTTAGCGAAATGTCCTGTTTGTCAAACTTTCAACTGCTTTATTTTTTTCCCTTCTGCAATTACTAAATAATAGACTAAGAAATCAATTATTTATGAAATAAGTCTAACTCTATTGGTACGACTCTCCAGTTTTTCTTGGTTAACTAAAAAGCCCGTTATTTTCTTTATGAACTTCAAGGAGAAAACAAAGAAAAGGTATTGGCTGACAAACAAACCGGTATAATGGAAGTTATCTTGGTAAATGAATGTTCCATTAACCTTTGATATACTTTCTTACAAATATGCAGTTTTTGTATTTTTTCTAGAAAATATAAAGACGGGATAAAACATTTTAGACATGCTTTTATGAGGATACTGTAACTGCTACTCTATCACATCAATAAAGCATCAGTTTCTGGTTCATGTACAAGCTTGCACGATTGTACATCAGTCTTCTGGAGCAGAGCAATCCAGGACGGTGAAACTCATTCACCAGAATATCATCTAAACGGATCAGATTGGTTAATTGAGCTAAAGCTTTGCTCCAGCCTTAGTTTGAAAGAATTCTTTCCATGATTCTTCGAATATCCCGTTCTACAATTGGAATAGGAAATACCTGGAATAAATGTAAATGTCCACATCAGTTCAGGAATCTGGATCAGTATCTCAAGATGGTCTTGAGTTCTTTCTGTTCCATCTCAAAGTCTAGTGCAGCGCTGCCTAAGATATTTTCCTGCATTCTCAAAGCGTTTGTAGATTTTTGCTTAGCTGCACACACACACAGAAAAGCGATTCAAACGTTTGGGCTTTCACTTTAGACAAATGTGCAGAGTAGCACCCACAAAGTACACAAAAACTGATGCGACTCGTCTGCGAGTTGAAGCGAACTGCTCGTCATAGAACTTGGGCCATGCAAATTCTCGCAAATATGTATTGCTGGCACCACATGATCTGCATGAAGGAACCAGAACAGTATATCCTGCTAAGGCCAATCCTCCTTGAAATGAAAGAATGTCAAATGTTCACGCTTCCAGTCAACATGGAGCCGAAAGAGGGGTGGAATGATTGAACAGAGTAGAGGACCTGTGCTTGAACCTGGATAAAACATTGCAGCCCTGTATGCTTTCAGTCATTGATGAAAGTACCGAGTTTGACTTGCCAAATGCGGACCTCCTGTGGGTGTAGCTGGCATCCCGTGCTTGTGTGTGTGGCCCAAAGAAAAGCAGCTCTGTGTTCAGGAGGGTATGTGTGGCCTCTCGGAGAACACACTCGGACGTGTGTGCTGTAAAGACAGAGAGGCCACTGAAGGCCTTCGGGATTCACTCTGTGAGAATGTGGAATATGTTGACAATTTTGGGTGCAGGATACGTATTATTCAGATAAGAGGTTTTAAATCCGCTTGTCTTATTGAGCTTTTGCGAGAAACCACAAACTGTAGTAGTACGCATTTTTGCTCACTAGTGTCTATTTTGGGTTGAAAACAAGACAATGCGTGTTCATCCTTGCTGTGGGTCTCTTTCCTCTTTTAAAGGAAGCGGTTTGTCATTTTTAGAGCCCCTTTTTCCTCCCTGCAAGCTGAATTGCATTTACAATGAAAATGCTGACCAGCCGCCAACCGCCACAAAAACCCACCCAACTTTGCAACTGAAGCTAGTTTTAACCCATTAAACTCCCAGAGGTCCAGAATTACATTCGCCATTCTTCTAACTGCACACCATTTCCTTTTTGTACTTATGTAGCTGTCATCATAATAACCTGGGTGTGAATAGCGGTATATTAAACTTATACAGAATCATAATGGAAAAAGAGGCGGGGCTGAGGGCGAACGCTGAAATTCTATTGTTATGACACGCTCAGAGTTTTTTTTTTATGCTGCAGAAACCTGCGGAAAAGTTCCTCATGCAGGGGTGAGAGATGTTAATATCATATGGATGGGAAGAAGATCTAGCACCTGAACAATTAGGGAACAGCATGAAATGGTGAACACTATTTAGGTCCCTGAGCTTTGGGCAGAAATTTTTGTTTTTTTGCACCCGATCCAGCACATACCTCCTTCAACACTAATCAAATTCTCATGTTTTTCCATATGCAGTTCACAGGAAGTGGACTTATTGAACTCTTTGCTTTCACTCAGTCGATCTCTCCAGTCTGCTCACTTTCTTTTCCTTTGTCTTTTCTCTAGTCCTGCGAGCCAAAGTGGTTGCACGCAAGGAGATCATCACAGGCAATGACCTCTACGGCTCTCCAATCAAGAGGATCCAGTATGACATTAAACAGATGAAGGTATATGTCCACATTAACCACATCAAATGGCTGTTTATTTAAGAGTGCATTTCACAAACCAGTGTTTCTTGTTCATTTTAATTGTATTATTTGTCTTTTTTCTATGGTAGGAAAGTGCTTTGGGACGTTACTATAAAGGCGCTATATAAAATAAAGATTTATGATTTTAATCACTCCCTCAATATTCATGGATTTTATATTTTATAGGAGCCACGATACTCTGAACTATAGAACATAAATGTAAATATATTATTTGCTATTGTAATGTCCCAGTCTATTTCTTTAGTTATTCCAAAAAGTGGAAAATGAAAATGAGGAAAAGGCTCAGTAGGGAAGGCAATTGTTCAGCAGTCGAGGAATATATAACAATGTTCATAATAAAAAGAATTAAAAATGGATTGGTTTTCTGTAAATATTATGCTCTGGTAAATTTGTTTCATGCAACCATAAGGATATTTGGGCATCTTCTATCTTCTTGCAAAGACCATGTTTGGTAATTGAACTAATATGGTGGTAAAATCATCTCCTCCCATGAAAAGCCCATGATTTTGGTTGATTGCATTTGTATACAGATACTCTTTATGAGAATGTCCACGAAGTTCAGTCAGACTTTAAAATGATTTATATGCAATGTGAAATGTGCTCTGCATCAGTTTGACAGATATCATGACATTGGCACAATGTTCATTGCTTAGCATGTATGCCCAATGTGAAGTGAACAAAACATAAGCTTCTACTTTATTCATTCATCAGATGTTCAAGGGACCTGACCGTGAGATCGATGCCATCTTCACTGGCCCTACGTCTGCTGTGTGTGGTGTCAACCTGGACATCAATGACAAAAAGGAATACCTGATCACTGGTACAGCAATCTTCCTGATAATCCTCATGTTACCTCTGTGTATCGGAGCAATGCTTTTATGTTCTCTCTCTCTCTCTCTCTCTGTGCAGGGAAACTGGAGTCTGATGGCACGATGCATATGACACTGTGCGACTTCATCCAGCCATGGGAGTCCCTGACCATTGCTCAGAGAAAGGGCATGGACTCGCGCTATGAGATGGGTTGTCAGTGCAAAGTATGTATCCAATCCTTATGCATTATTATAATTGTAATAGTACTAGTAAATTATTTATTTCCTCCTTGAGCCCTGGCTTTAGCAATGATGTCATCTGAGTACTTGATAATGCCCTGGTTAATCATTTGTTCTCGTATTTTCGATTTACTCAGCTCGTCTACTGTGCCAGCGTTCCCTGTGCAATCAGTGATTCTTCTGAGTGTCTATGGACTGACTGGCCCATGGAGAACTCCGTGCAGGGTCCCCAAGCTCGGCACTACACCTGCATAAAGAGGAACGACGATTCTTGCGCCTGGTACCGTGGAGCCGCGGCACCAAAGAAAGACTTCCTTGACATCGAGGATCCGTAAACCTGCTGTCTCCTGACTTTATAGCCCCCTTTTAGAAAACAAAATCTCTAACACTGCTACAGACCCTTTAAATAATCACCCCCTTCTTTACTTGCATTCTGTACTTTTAGAACACAGTTCCGGTGACATGACAATGGAATAGAATACGGAAGAGATGACGTTCTCTGGTTTTTGTAAAAAGCACTTTGAGTCCCCCCAATAGCACCTAGATGCAAACATGCTGTTTAGGAAGATAAAATGTTTACTTGCCTTTGTTACCACTGTTAAGTTTTTGGGTGGAATTTTAATGACTAAAATATAGAAAAATAGGTTGATTATTTTTGAAGTACATAAGAAAAGATAAAAAAAAAAGTCAAATTTATTATAGGAAACATAAGTGATTTTTTTTATCTACCCCATGCCTTTATGATATGGTCTCTGAAATTCCATTAGGAAAAAAATGACTTGTTAGAAATAACCAAATTGATTGGACTTGTGTACAACATGGACTTAAACAGTACAGTAGATGTAAAATAAACTGCTTACTATGCTATGCACAAAAGGCATCTTGTAATAATTTATGTATGTTGTAATATATACATGTGTCTAATTTATATCTAAACACTCAATTTTGGTTATTCAGAAAACAATAGGGATTTTATTTTTTTTGCATTAGTTTTTTGTTTGTTTGTTTATGTGCAAGTGCCTCAAGGAATTTAAAGCAGGTTTGGGATGGTTCTGTTTGTACATGATGTTTGAGTTTCCAGTATATAAATGAATCCAGTATTTCAGTTATTACGAAAGTTTACGAAAGGTCACAAAGCCTAAATCCATTTTGTATATCATGGTATCCTTTTTGTGAAAAATCTCAATGTGTTTGCATTTCTTTTTTTATTCTTAAATGTCCTTTTTTATATCGCAAGGAGAAGAGGTAGTGGGAGATTTCCGGTGCTGGAACCACTTGGGAAGACTGAGCGAGCTACCCTGTGCATGCTTTTCATACTCCTGTATTATTCATCTTTGGTGTAACAGTTCCATATTCATGAATAAAAGAATAGAAAAGCACCGACCTGGTGTCTAACTCATTGTACAATGGGCTTTAATCTTATTTTGTTTTTCTTTCTGCTGGATGACCTGCTGCATGAAATATTCACCAAAAAATATACGAGAACTGAACAATTCTATATTATAACGCCATTAGTCAGGAGGAAAATTTTATGCAAAGGCTTTTCTTTGCCTTTCGTTGTTTAACAAAGCACTGAAGTTATCATCTTTCACAACTTTCTGTTTTCTTTAAAAGTTACGAAAAGGTAAGTTTGCCTCATGAGGAGTGTGGATTGTGTTGAAGAGTGAAGAAATTCCATTAGTAAAGGCTGTCTATGCTGGATGCCTATGGATATGTCTTCTCACAGGGTCGTTAGTGTGTGTGCCTGACTAATTCACCATTTTACAATAATGGGAATCTAATGATAGATTTATTACAGTAGAATGAACATTATGTCTGGCTTTTAGGCATTTCTACATCTACATAGTCTTCCCTCATCAAATTTATAATCAGGTCAAACTGTGCTGTGAAATTATTAGTTTTATTAATACAGTAGCAGTATTTCCGAACTGCTACCGTTGGGGCCCTTGATCAACACTCACTGCACTCCACGGGTACTGTATCATGGCTGACCCCAGCTTCCTAACATCGCTTGGATATGCAAATAAAGAATATCATTGTGCTGTATTGTATATGTGGCAAGAAAAAAAACCTCGATGTTGAAGGGGTTCTACAAAGATCCTTAACCCCCCCTCTCCTATGACGTATCTCCCCATCCAAAATGACCTTATTCAATCTCATCTGTGTGTGTTTATAAGTCAGTATCTCTTCACATTCCTGTTCCCTTTTCTATTCCACCCCTGCAGTAACATGCTCAGAGTCTCAAACATGGCAGTTTCCTTCAGCCATAGTAAACAACAAAACGTGATTAAAGCGCTTGGTAAGAAGGACGCCTTTCTCCTGCGTCGAGATTGGTCGTTTTCCGTGTGAATGAAACGTGTTGTCATGGGTTCTCTCGCGTCCGATTGGCTGCCGGGCCCTGTCTATTATCAGAGGCCACGCCTTCCAGTATTGCAGCACGGGGGAGAGAGAACGGAACAAAATGAAGGACTGCGCGGTATCCGAGGCGCCTCAATAGAGACCAAGACCGCAGGCTGCAGGCAGTTCACGCACGGGTATGTGTGGCTCGTGGTTCTGAAACGCATGAGGTCGGATCTGAGAGTGTCGTGTGCAGATTGCGTGGTGAAGCAGGAGGTTAGAGTTGATGGTGCTGCAGCGGGGTGAAGCGCAGTGAGGAAGCAGGCCAGTGAGCAGGGGACAGGGGTAGCAGTGAGCTCCTAAACTTCTACAGTGTCACCTTGTGTCGGTGGAGCAAACATCATTGTAGGGGGGAAAATAAGAAAATATGGCTTTTTCCCGTTCGTGGTAAATGCGAGGCTGTTCGCTTTGGCGCTGTGTCGGAAACCCTTCGGTGTGCCCTGTAAGCCCGCGTCCACTAGCTGCATCGAGCACATAACAATAATTAGCGACACAGTTTACTCAGTCGGCAGGCTGGGTAAAATCTGACCTGCCATGCTTTCTTTTACATCCTTTAAACTAATATATATATATATATATATATAGATATATATATATATATATATATATATATATATATATATATATATATATATATATATATATATATATATATATATATATATATATTTTTTTTTTTTTTTTTTTTTAAAACGGACGGAAAACGAAACAACCAATATCAACACTGCCATGTGCTTAAGTCTGGGCTCTCGTGCTAGCTAGTTAGCTTAGCGTATGGCATGCTGCGTGACTAACGAGTCCGCTAGTCAAGCTGCAAACTAGTCCTTTACACTATTATTATTTACACTTTATTTAAATTTTGTAAAATATCTTTATATTTATTTGTAATATATAAAAAAATGTTTTTACTACTCGGTTTCTTCTCCAGCTATGCATAACTAGTACCGACTTGGATACCAGTACATGCTTTACTAGTGTGTGTGTGTGTGTGTGTGTGTGTGAGAGAGAGAGAAAGAGAGAGAGAGAGTTGAGGCTCAAAAATATAATTACCAAATTATTTCACACTTTACATACAGTACGTCAAGTATTAGGCTTGTTTTTTTGTGTGTGTTTAATTGTGTTTTCCATGATTGAAACGCAACAGCTACACACGCACACCGGTTCTCTACGTGGCCAAACTCGACCTTCAGCTACACAGCGAGTCAAAATGGTATACATTTCTTTGGTTTTATATATATATATCTATATATATATATATATATATATATATATATATATATATATATATATATATATATATATATATATTTTCAAGTTTTCCTGAAAATCTCATTTTGAAGGGTGTAATGATCCCAGCTGTTCCCGGTTTGGCAAAAAAGGGCCTCGTTTGTCTTCACACGTGCTCTTTATACAGCAAGTCTTGGTGTGGTTCCGGAACTGACAAAAAAGATGGTTTAAAGTCTGATTTGTATCGTTTTCCTGAATTGATTTCTAAATAATTTTCGATTATTAATGTTTAGGAGAGAAAAGTGTTGAGGGTTTTCTGTAGAAGTAAAATGAAAGATATGTATGACTTGCTCCGGGTCTTTAAGATCCATCCGTTCATTTTCTTTGTTGTTTTTTTTTTTATGGCTCCAAGATTTCACAACTTCAGTTCTTCTATACATAGTCTTAAGTTTGGGACAGAAACTCTGGTTGAATACATGGTTATATTTAGGGAAATTGTTTACAGAGAGATGAAAGCAGTTAAAAAGTGGCCATTTTTTGTTTTGTGTCTGTCTAGGATGAATGTCCCTGTATTTATATTTTCCTCACAGGATCATTAGTAAATGGAATTCCGAAGGTGGATCCAAAATATTTTACCAGTAATGATTTATAATGATAGAATCAACACTGTCAGGGTTTTAGTTATTTTGGAATCTCCTTGTAATCGGGTCAGCTTGTGGTGTGAAACTGCATTGACAGTGTTAAAGGAACACACTGGTGCATTGGTGAAATGTTATGTCCATTTCCAGCTCATGAAGCAGTTACAGCAGAGTAGACTTAACAAGATGGCTCATAATGGCACACGGACAACATGACACACCACAAAGCAAAACCACCTCTAAAGCTCTTCTCTCTCATATATCTCAGAGAAAGTATGTGATGGCGAAATGGGAGGATGAAAGTTAGCCTTCATCCTCCCATAGCTAAAAGGGATGAAAATCAAACTTGTCGGTGTGCATTTGTTTAAACTAAAATAAGGGAGAAAATTGGGGGATAATAGTACACTGATTTCTGTTTGCATCGAGCAATTGATTTAACATTAATTGAATCTTGTATTTGGTGATCACTTGTGCTGACCAATTCTGTTTGCATTCTTTTTTTTATTTTAGTGTACATGTGTATTGTGTCACGACAATATTTGCAACAGACGAATCACCTGAGCACAAACATGTACATTTTCAGGCATCGAGCACATATGCACGTATGTTTTTGCACCCAAGGGCTCTTTATTGTGCAGTTATTTAATTATTACTAAGAGCTAAGGGTCGCTAAAGGTTCAGGGTCTGTCAAAGAAACACTTAGCATACAACAGGGTTACATCACAGTCCGTTGTGTAAATAAATATGTGCCAATAAACTGATTTATAAACTTCAGCTGTTACAAATTGTTCAGACAGACATGATTGTCTTGAGGCTGATTTCTACTTTCTGATTAATAACTCTCATAGATTCATGGGTCAGTAGGGCTTGTTGGTAAAAGTTGCACATCTGCGAGCTTTTAATCAACAAGTCCGATCATGATATATCATGGTCTAATAAAGGCAATTGATAGATAGTTAAGCAAGGCTATTTTTCAGTGGAACGGTGTTTTGGCACTGGCTAGAGTTTCACATATATTTGAAAATGTATCTTTAAATGGCTGAAATAAATGAAATGTGTCCTAGTTAATACTAATAATGGCACACAAGCACTTTTAATTGCTTGACCCATGCTTGTGTCTGTGTCTATGGTTCAAGTAATAAGCGTAGATCCTAGGACAGCACTTGTATTTAGCCGTATATGTGCAGCTTCGTTTAAATAAATATACAGCAAGTTTAGCGCTTTAGTGTCATTCCAACCATATAGAGCTGTCGCAGTACACTGTGGGATGAGAGTGCTTCTCCAGAACCTTGGTGCTACATAAAACTGTATAGTTACATCACACACCATGGAGCTACAGAACACAGCGCACAGGACTAGAGTAAGTTGTCCTAGCCACATAAAGTGCAACCTAGTGCAAACCAGGCAAGACAAATACAGTGCAGAACAAAAAACACAATAGCGCTGAACAGTAAACCTACTGTATTATGTTATACAGTACAATATATATATTACATTATACTACACACATTTATTTGTGTGTCACTGCTGTTACATTTCACTATTTTACTTACTTACCGGACATAATGAATAAATATATAATGTCCTTAAGAATTTGCACTTAACACGGCCATAGTTAAGTAGGGACAGAGTAAAGAGAGGTAGCTGTGTGGTTAAGGTGCTCGGCTACTGATCGGGTTGGGGGTCAAGCCTGAGCAGAAACTCTTGGGCCCTTGAGCAAGGCTCTTAACTCTCTGTGCTCCAGGGGCACTGTATCATGGGTGACCCTGCCCTCTGACTCCAGCTTCCAAAAACAAGCTGGGATATGCGAAGAAAGAATTTCACCAAGCTGTAACGTATTTGTGACAAATAAAGGCTATTTTCTTAAATTGAACATAATCTGCATACTGAAACACAGAATTGGTTTTATCCAGGTTATTCAGGTTAAATCATTGTTGATTATCCCATTGTTGTTTTTATTAAACTTGTCGTCCAAGTTGTAGTCGTCTGGAAGAAGCTGGCCAGACATTTAAAAGCTAGTAAATGGACTGATCCACTCAGTTGTTTGTGTACAGAGGTACCTTTACTAAAACACCAGGGTTCGTAATATTCTGAATTAGTTCTTAAATCAGTGTGCATCATTTATGATAAGAGAAAACGAACCAAACACTGTTCAAAACAACATATTATGCAAAGTTGTGTTTCTGCAAAGGGTAGCAAGGAAACGTTTAGCTTGAAGGAAAGCGTGGCATATGAGACTTGCACTGAAGCTCACAAGGCCCCTAAAGTCATGTTTGTAAAAGAAGAGGCTGCTTTTACAGTCAAATAATCAAATAACATGTTGTAGAAAAAAAAATATTGAGACATGGCAGGTCTGCTGAAATCCTGAAGTGAAATCCAGTGAAATCTTAGTTTAGTATTTCAGTAGTGTAGTAATTCACAAAAATAATTTTAAAGCCATTGGGGTTAGGCCAAATACTTATTTAGGGGGAAAAAGTAATAAACCTGAAAGTACCCTCAGCATTCTACACTGTCTGAACTTGAGGCAGATATTAAAATTATTTGAACATTAGTTGTTTGTTTCCACTCTATCCAATGCCTGTCTCAGGTGGTCAAATTCCATCATCTCTGAACAGATAAATCCATTACACACTGTTAAGTTTATTGTTTTAATGAATGCAAGGGAAGCGGATGACTTTCTCTTCCGACTCGTACCCCAGGAGCAGTCAGCCCGAACGTGAACAGACTCGCCGGTGAAAAAGCCAATTAACCTGAATGAGGAAAAGAGCAGTATTGCATAAAAAAAATCATCGTTTGCTCCAGGCAGTGATTCATTTTTGTCCGTGTCAAATAGCTTACACACATTCGCACGCTTTAGTAATATGAGCCAGAAATCATGCCCGCTTTTTTTTTTTGGGGGGGGGGACTCAATGTGAGTCACATTTCAGGGTAATGTTGCTACAAATTCTTGTCCCAGTCACATGCAGTTTTTATTTCTGCAATTCACTTTAGCTTTTAAAATTTCTTGCATTATATAGAGAACTATAATCCGGGATGGTCAATCGTATACATATGTAATTTCTAGTGCGAGTAGGTAAAAAGAGTTCAAATATAAATGTTTTTTTTTTTTTTTTTTTTTTTTTTGTAAATGAGACATTTTGAATTAATTTTTGATTCTGTGCAATTACCAGTAATGCGGTCGTGTGGCAGCAGGATAGCGCATATGCAGATATGGCTCATGAAGTTCTGTCTATAGAATTTGGAATTGGTGAAAGACTCTGCTATTTTTTTGACTCTGGTTTTTGCTACCAGGTTGGCTAGTTTCATTATTACAGTATCTGCTTATGAGAGATTTTTGAACACAGTAAGTAATTCTTCTCACATTGATGCGGAAGCAAATATCTCCCATTGAGCACCAGGTGTATGGCTTGACTGGTTTGAGCTGAAAGGAAGGCAAACCTGGGAACCCAAATAGACAACTCTATACAACCATTTTGTGTAGAAAAGCACATCCTTAGGGCAACAACAAATGCTCACCTCCTGTCAGCAAAGAACCGGAATCTGCAGCTAAACAATTTGAGCTGATATTTTTTTACCGATCCCCCCCAGTCTTGTATATACTGTACAAATAAAAGTATATGCACTACACTTTAATAAACCCTATAGCACCCTTCTGTGGCCATAGTGCAAATTCACCTTTCACCTATTAGACAAAAATCGAGGTCACTTGTAACTAGACCGATCTCCGCACCCCGTTTGGAGTTGAAGTGTTCCAGTTCAGCCTTGATGGTGCTCACCAGCTGAAGCCAAATGCTGACAAAGACGAGAAAATGGCACTGACTTGTGCCCGTGTGCAGCGATAACGTGCATCTGTTAGACTATGTGAAGGTTAGGCTGTCCTTGTGCGCTTTGATGCATGTGCGGCCTGCTTGTGTGCGTCAGCAGCGCAGCTGATGATGAGTAAGCCTGTGTTTTCTAGCACACTGCAGATCACCCCTCTGTCCCCACAAGACTTTTAGCTTCGCCGGGTTTCATATTGTTCGAAAGGACTAACTAATATCAGGTGCATTCCAGATATGCGTACTGCGGAGAGGGAGAGTGGGCTGACCGTTTGTTTGTGAAGCGTGATTAACATTTGTTTTAATTAATATGTATTAATGTTGCCAATTACAAGGCAGCTTTCATATATTCGTGTTGGATAGCCTGTACCCTCAGGCTGAATATGGGGGCTCTGATGTATAGCACTGTGGTGACGCAGAATTACATGCTGAGCAGACTTTTGACGTGTTTTATGCAATACAGAGCAAAATACATTGGATTTGTTTGTTTCTGTTACTAACAATGGTTATCTCGAACAAGGCCGTTCAGAAACCAGGATAAATTAATTATGGCTACTAACGTTCCTACCAAATCTATACTTTTATAGCTTTTTGTTGCATAAGTCAGTGTGGTGGCTTATGGGTTAATGTGGTATGCAGACACAATAAGATGTCTCAATAAACTAGCTTCTGCAGAATGAAGGCTTATATATATGATTGGTTTAAATTTTTTGTGTGTGTGCAGAAACTGTTATTTGAGGAAGTGTGTGTGTATGTGTGTGTGTGTGTGTGTGTGTGTGTGTGTGTGTGTGTGTGTGTGTGTGTGTGTGTGTGTGTGTGTATATATATGTATGTCGTGTATATATATATATATGTATGTAATGTATGTATATATATATATATATATATATATAATGTATGTATGCACCCTTCTCTGATTTAGCGGGTGATTCATCAGTATGTATGTATGCACCGTGTTTGGTTAAATTGACTAAACGAATCATTTTTATAATCAAGTTACTTGAGGAATCGTTACAGCAAGATATTGGGAACCCAAATTCCACCAGGATGTGTGTGTTGGCATTTTTGTGCTGAATTCTGGTTTAATTCATAGCAACTGCTCCCTAGTGGATATTACAAAGACTTCTCCCAGTAAATAATGTCCCGGCATGCAGTCAGACACATGGCAGAATTATAAATCGGGTCCGATGGCTTTTGCAGGAAATAACCTACTTTTTTCCCCCCTCAACATGAGTGTCTTGTACTCTGTTGATGATTTCTGTGGCTTCTTTCTGTTTCTGTGCTTTCACAATTCGTTTGTACCTGAAGAAGGACCGTGATGCTGCCAAGGCATGTCTGAGCAGACGCATGATGTGTAACATGCAAATATCATGCCCCTTCTGAACCGCTAATGCATTGCTGTTGGTGTTGTCAGCGATTCACAGGCGATCACACAAGTCGATTTAAGCTTCCTGTGTGTGTTCTAATTCAGCTCATTGCCATCAGTGAGTACAGTAAATGCATAGTCTGACTTTACTGCTTATATTTAATGAGCATTGCTGAAGCTCAGAATTATCTCCAATCATACCATATACATCAAACGGGAATGATACATCAATATAGCATCATCCCAATCAAAAGGCCCAGTTTTAATTGTTGGTGATCAAATGAAAGTATTAGAGATCTTATTACTTACAGCGAAGAAAACGAGATATTAACTGCTGTCGTTTGGTCTTTCAGTGATGCGCGATGCCCATAGTGGACAAACTGAAGGAGGCCCTGAAGCCGGGCCGCAAGGACTCTGCCGATGAGGGAGACCTGAACAAGCTGCTCTCCTCCTCGGCCAAGAAGGTGCTGCTACAGAAAATCGAATTCGAGCCAGCCACTAAAGGCTTCAGCTACCAGCTGGAGGCCCTAAAGACCAAGTATGTTATTCTCAACCCCAAAACCGACGGCGTGGTGCAGAGATCAGCCGAGCCCACGCCAATCAAGAGGCAAGGTGAGGTCATGCACCAGCACCACAGTTCCTTCTCATCACGTTTATTACAGTAGCAACCATAGTCAGTTAAAACGGCACAACATTCGAGGGATACGAATATCACGGGCTGAAAATCGAGGGCACAAAGGTTCTTTCGAGATGCCCATCAACGATGTGCCCCTCAGTCCCTTGTCCCATTGTCTAACACTGTTTGTTTCATTAATATTTTTTACTGAACACTATCTCATACACCGTACTGTATGACCTTTATCATACTTTATCAAACTATCTTTTGTATTATATCCTTACAGTGCTGTATTATTATTTAGTGCGGAAATGTTAAGTACTTTAAGTACGCCACCATCCACTCTTCTCAAAGATATAGTACCCAATAAAGAATGTTTTCCTCTTTTAGATTTTAAAGCACACTTGTTAAATGCTATTATTAAATAATATTAGTGCATATTAATTGTATTATCATCTTAAAAGTAATATTTTACTAACGTGCTACGTCCCGGAGCGAATTAACCTCATAAGCGGAGATACCACTATATATATATATATATATATATATATATATATATATATATATATATATATATATATATATATATATATATATATATATCTATATATATATAGATATAGATATAGATATATCTATATATAGATATATAGATATAGATATAGATAGATAGATAGATAGCAATATCCACAATTACAATTGTGTAGATTTTACAATACTGCCACTGTGTTAATGTGTATTCTGTAATCCATTATGTGTTTTTGTATCTAGAACGCAAACCAGATCATACAGCATGCTCTTTAATATTGTGTGTTTGTGTGTATCTGTTTCTCCAGGTTCTGAATGCCTCACTGGAGGTCAAGGTGATGGCATCCCTGCGCCTCAGAAGCTGCTCTTTCCAGGGAACAAACTCTCCATGAAGTGGGAGCGAGTGTACCGGGTCGGAGCGGGCCTCCACAACCTGGGCAACACGTGCTTTCTGAACTCCACCGTACAGTGTCTCACATACACACCACCACTCGCCAACTACCTGCTGTCCAAAGAACACAGCCGCTCCTGTAAGTACAGCGGAAAAAAGGCATGCATTTTATTGATAGTGGTCAGATTATATTCCAAAGTAAAGTCTGTATATGTGTACACTTGAACCATAACCTATGTATATTGGAGGCGTATATGTGCTAGGAATAATATTCTGATTAAGTTTATGTATTCTACTGGATTTTGCATGCCAGAGTGATATTCTTCTAATAGAATAACCTGATCGCACAGACTGTTTTTCATTATTTATTTATAAAAAATTGCTTTTGTATCTATTTGGTATTGATGTGTCCGGTTCTGGCGTATGTGTAGGAAATTATTTTCTTTCTAATACTAAAATAAATGGTGACAGTGGTGAAAAGCTGCTGTTATCACTGTTTTACATGTTTCTAAACCACTAATTGTAGTTGTTTGACTGTTTGTCTTTTCTCTTTTTCTCCACAAGGTCACCAGACAGGTTTCTGCATGATCTGCATCATGCAGAATCATATCATCCAAGCCTTCGCCAACACTGGCAACGCCATCAAGCCTGTGTCATTTATCCGTGACTTGAAAAGTAAGACGTGTGACAGGTGCATGCGCTGTAAATTGAAAATAAAATAAATGGGTAAAGCCTGATTCACTTTAGTGTCTCGGCTGTATCAAGACTGTGTGTGTGTGTGTGTGTGTGTGTGTGTGTGTGTGTGTGTGCGCATGCTCTCGCATGCTTGCAATTGCACACAGACATTGGGCAGTTCTCACTGACTACGAGTTTAGTCATAAGCGTGATCTTTCTGAGATATGTTTCGGTTTGGTGAGAAGGTCTGGTTTGCATCGAATTTTTCCTTGACTCGTCTTCAGAGAATTAAATGTTATGCAATAATCTGTCTTTATTTGTATAGCGCTTTTTACACTTTACATAGCTTTACATAGATACGTAGCTTTACATGGATAACTGCTATGGTGAATTTTTTCTGCTCAGCCAAATACACTGTGTTTTTGTATTTCCCCCCCTCCTTAAAGAAATCGCCCGCCACTTCCGGTTCGGCAGCCAGGAGGACGCTCATGAGTTTTTGCGCTACACCATCGATGCCATGCAGAAAGCCTGCCTTAACGGTTACCCAAAGTATGACCTGCACACATGCATATCCTCCACACACACACACACACACATGTATATAAAAGCAGCTGATCTGTTCATACACAGTATGATAATGGTGTTCTTTTCCTTGTCAGGTTGGACAGGCAGACACAGGCCACCACACTGGTTCACCAGATCTTTGGGGGTTATCTGAGGTCACGAGGTAAAACCTAGGCTACCCCCACCACACACACACACACACACACACACACGCTGATAAATATAGTAGGGTAGGATCTGATCCATTTAAAGTGCATTTGTGGGGAATAAGCCAAGGGTGTCTTGAAAAGTCATATCTGATTAATGATAAACCAGGGTTAGTAGATTTCTATATAAAGGTCACCATGTTTGGAATTATTTCAGTGAATTTAAGGCATCTTCATCTGCACATCTCAATCTTGATATTGTCTAAATTATAGTGTTCTCAGGTGTTGCTGGAATTACAGTCTGTTCTAGTGTAACACTTGTATAACACATTCATTGTGTTTGAACTATACTTACTGTAATTATGGCGGAAAGGCAGGCTTTAATGCTTCATGCTGCCTGGAAATGACAAAACACTCTTGTCCACCATTTTTAATTGACTAATTGTGTTGTGATGAAATATTGCCACCCCTGAGTGGAACTCCCCCCGCCCCCAGCAGCGGAAAATTCCTGTTTTTACCGGTAACTGGGCGGCCTGATTTGGTATCTACATGCTGGAAGACAGGAAGACTCATGCAAACATTCTGCTCTGAACCGGTCTGGGTACAAAAACAAAACCATTACACATGTTGACTTGTAAAATTGCCAGATTCGTTCAGAAAGTACTCATTCAGAAAGTATTTTTTATTGTGTGTAATACAAAATAACCTAGGGCAGGATGACTACTGTGCTGTAGTTTTGTTTTACACACACACACACACACACACACACAAGTAAAAGTATGTTTTTTTTTTTTTTTTTTTTTTTTTTTTTGCGCTCTGCATTACTCTTAGTCATAGATAACATACAGTTGCTACATGGACAGCTCAGTTGTGTTGTGTCTGCATTTTGAGCCTTTGGTAAGGTGAGTTCAAAGCAACAGTTAGTCCGAATGTAAAAAAAAATCCAAAATAGCATTTCACTGAAATGTAGTTAAGGTACTTGTAAGACGCGTGTGCGTGCGCTTGGTATGGTTTGCTTGTACATCATCCTAAGTTCTCGTAATGGTCACTCAATTATTGTGACGTCTGTTTTACTTGTGACTCTGCAAACAATATTTTTTAATAACTAACTATTTATTTAGATTTGCATTAAATAGCAGTTCTGTCTCTGTTTCTCATTTATATATCAAGGCGTGCGTTCCTCTGGCATGCTCAAGCATGCGGTAAAATACTTTAAATCTGGGGGGGCCGCAGTGAAATTCTAGAATCTAGCTTAAGAAATTATTTAAAAAAATTAGTTTGACCTGTATGTCAGGATTGTAAACTATGGTGTATTTGAAAAATAGAAATAATAAAAATTAATTACCTCCATTGATTAACTAGTGCACAGATCGGTTAGCAGTAAACACTGTGATAAATGCTAAGACTCTTTAGAATGAATACATTTTTAGATATTTGATGCAGTGTCTCGCCTGCGAAGGTTACTACAAAAGAAGTTTGTGGAAAAAAGTGCGTTACAATCAAAAGTTTTAATGTAAAATGTTAGTAAAGTCTTGCATCATGAGTTTTCTTTTGGGGGACCGCAAAAGGATTCGCCCAACACAAGGGTGCCTCCTCCTGAAAAGGTTCGAGAACCACGGCTTTAACCGCCCACCCTCTTCTGTCTGCTAGAACTGAACTGTTTGCACCTACGTATTTAGGTATTTTTTTCAGCGGATATTTTAATTTATATTATGGGAGATTTTCATAAGTGTTTGTAGATTTATCATATGAATTAAAAATGGTTGTGTGATTGAATTCTACACTTGCATGCTGTAGAAGCTGCACTGGCACAGAATGTGTTCATTTTTCTATCCTGGGGAAAACAGATTTTAATGCAATGTTATTGAGAGTTAAATTCATGCTTGTATATCTGATCAAATGCTTTAGAATAATGGATTTTTGTCTCAATGTTTTTTCCGTTCTCTCTCTTTTTTTTTTTTTTTTTTTTTTTTTTTTTAGTCAAGTGTTCTATTTGTAAAAGTGTATCGGATACATACGACCCATACCTGGACATAGCTGTTGAGATTCGGGTAAGTTTCTTGTACATGTGCTTGTTTTTTTTATTCTCCATCATTAATGTGGTTCCAAATGATACAATTTGGTTCGTGTGTATTTTTCACCATCAGCAAGCAGCCAATATTGTTCGTGCACTGGAGCTGTTTGTGAAGCCGGATGTTTTAAGTGGTGAGAACGCCTACATGTGTGCCAAGTGAGTTATTCCGAGTATTTATTTATCTATTTTTTCAACGTGCGTGTTATAAAAAAAAATCCTCATCTGTTAACTTTGCCAATGGCCTCTGCGCCATTTTCTAGGTGTAAGAAGAAAGTGCCGGCAACAAAACGCTTCACCGTCCATCGGACATCGAACGTACTCACGCTGTCCCTTAAACGCTTTGCTAACTTCAGCGGAGGAAAGATTACCAAGGTAAACAACATTCTCCCCATAGCTTGCCCCCCATTGGTCATGCCTGTCGTTTGTGATTTTTAACTGGTCGTTTCCATCCTTCAGGATGTCGGTTACCCGGAGTTCCTGAACATTCGTCCGTACATGTCTCAAAACTCAGGAGACCCTGTAATGTATGGGCTTTATGCAGTTCTGGTGCACTCTGGGTACAGCTGTCATGCTGGTCACTATTACTGTTATGTAAAGGTGAGTGTCTTATGGATATGTAAATACTCAAGCGTTTGTTTTTTTGTTTTTTTTTGGCTCTTCTCTTATATACTGAAATTCATTTGACCAGCTTTTCAAACAATTGATCATTTTGTACAGTATACAGAAATTCATGGACTCCAACATAAAATTCCAATATGCTTATTGAACATTATTCTACACTTAGTTTAAAGTTTAATGTAAGGATAAACAATACTGTTCTGGGAAGATGAGTGTTGGATTGTACTTGTGGAGATTTCTACTCATTTAGCCACAAAAGTTGGGGACGGACTAGTTTTGGGAATGGAAAATTGATTCTGATTAAGGAATCGGATACTTAAGATTCTTATAAAGTTTACATTTCGATTCCTTTTATCGATTCCTTTTTTTTTCACTTGGCAATCTGCCAGGACCTTCCATCCGTCCAATCTTCCAGGACCTTATAAGGTAATCTAAACATCTGTTTACAAGATGGGCTGCTTGAAGCACTCAAAAGTGTGTCTACACTTTGTTAGAACCGAAGACAAAGCTTAGTGTAATTGTTGTAATAAACGAATATGTTGTAAACAAGGTGTGACGACCAACACGACTAAGCATTAGACAGGCACTAGAACAGCGACAATTGGTACAGAAAGTAAACAAATTTACCAATGTAAATATATTAATGTTTGACTTTTGTTTTTGCTTTTTACTACATTGGAATCGAAACTGGGAATCGATAAAATTAAAATGATACCCAGCACTAGGAAGAAAGGTGTATGGCTTGGAACAATCTGGTGCACCAATTCTTTTGTCCATGTTGTGAGTTTTTAGATGTCATTTTACCACACTTTTCTAAATTCCATTCTTTTTCCATAGGCCAGCAACGGGCAATGGTACCAAATGAACGATTCGATGGTACATTCCAGTAACATCAAGGTCGTGCTTAATCAGCAGGCATATGTCCTGTTTTACTTGAGGTAAAACACCAAAAGAGGGAAAACGGTTGCCTTTTTGTCACGTTTTGATTGTACCCGTGATATTTAACTCCGAGTCTCTGTGCTTTAGGATTCCTGAAAAGAAGAACACGGAGAGTTTGAGTGTAAAGCAGAATTTGGTACATTCTGGAAGGAGTAACATGACCCCTGAGCAGCTGAAGAAAATCCCCCTCAATGGGCCGTTGTCCTCTCCACAGATCACCAAGGTATTTGTACGTCGTTCTGCATAAGGCCGTCTGCTAAATAGTGTAAATGTAAGGTACACTATCATTATGACAGTAAAATATGGGAATATGCAGTATGTGATATGACACATGCCTTCTTACTAGCTCTGCTTGTAGCAGATGGCAAACTGATATGAATTTATAAATGCAAATGAATTCTCCTATGCTGGAATCTTTTATTTTTTTTATTATTATTATTTTTTTTATTATTAATGTTGCTTATTCAAGCACATGTGAAATAGATGAGTTCCAGTTATTTTATTGTGCAAAATATGTATTAAATCCAACTATGATTTGCAAACTGCAGCAGTTTCCAAAAAAAATTCACCTTTGGGTGTTTTTTAAGTCCTATTTGGAGTGTCAAAAAAGAAATAATGGCGCACATTCACCCTACCATTATCATATGCAGTGCTGTTTGAAAGTTTGTGAACCCCTTGATCTGTTTCAGCCTTTTCTGTAGTTTTTACCTTGATTTTCTTATTTTACCATCACCTGCTTTTTTATTTTTAAAAAATAAAATATCAGGTGTACGATGAACAATTGCATGTGTTTGTTTAGAGGGAATTTTGCAAGAACCAAAAAAATTGTATTGTGCAAAAGTAAAGCCTTTTATTTAGTAGCTTGTGGCACCTCCTTTTGTATAGCCGTTACTTCAACCAAACGTCTTTGGGGATTTTTTGCCCACTCCTCCTTGCAGAACTCCAGTTGAGAGAGTGGTTGGAAGGATATCCGACATGTAGCGCCGACTTCAGGACACATTTCAATTGGTTTGAGATCCAGACTCGGACTAGGCTCGGACTCGGACTTTGATTACAACCAGATAAATCTGCCTTGGACTCATCTGTCAAAAATGGACTTCCAAAAGGCTTCTGATTTGTCCAATTGCTTTCTGGAAAAGTTGAATCGGGCAGCTTTGTTCTTTTTTGAGAGTAGAGGTTTCTTTCTAGCAACCCTGCTATAAATGTCATGTCTTTTCAATTTTCATCTGTTTGTAGACACATGTACAATTTAGCTCAGGTGCTGCCAGAGAGGTCTGAGGTGATGTGTGGGTCGCCCTTTACCTCATTTATTATTTTTCTAGTGCTTCTTGATGGTTTTGATAGGTGTCTACTTTTGGCAGAGTTTGTAGATGACTTGTCGAACAGTGGATGGACGGAGTTGGAATCTCTTGGAAATGGTTTTCTAACCTTCCCCAGACTGATGAGCTGTCACCACCTTCTTCCTAATGTCTTCGAATATCTCCTTTCCTCTTGGCATTGTTGGCACTGCAGTGGTTTGGTTGGCTTCCTCTCTCTTTTTAATCAATGTTGCCCATCCACTTTCCCCAATAATGTCTAATTGATTGGTCTGCTTAATTGATGAATTAATCACCCAAACGTGTTTCACCTGAATCTGTTCCCCACTTCACTTTACCAGTGCAGCTCAGGCTTCGTACATATAATAATTCAGTGTTTCATACAGATTTTTGGCTACGGGCAAAAAAATCCTCTAAACAAAAATATGCAATTCACCACCATACCACTGACGTTTCATTTTCAAAAAGCAGGTGATGATAAAATCAAGGTAAAAACAGCTCAAGTGGTTCACAAACTTTCAAGCAGCACTGTATATTGTATACAACATTAATCAAAGCTGTGAAAATGCAATGTGTGTATGATAATTTGTTTAAATTAAAAAATGTAAACGCCTTTAATTTTCTAACTAAATGAATATAAAAAGAGGGGCTCGGTGGCTTAGTGGTTAGCACGTTAGCCCTCACACCTCCAGGATCCTTGTTCGATTCCCGTCTCGGCCATGTGTGTGTGAAGTTTATGCATGTTCTCCCCGTGCTTCAGGGGGTTTTTCTCCGTTTTCCCCTGGTCCAAAAACATGCACGGTAGGTTGATTGGCACCTTGGAAAAATTGTCCCTAGTGTATGAATGTGCGTGAGTATGTGCCCTGCGATGGGTTGGCATTCCATCCAGGGTGTATCCTGCCTTAATGCCTATAGACGCCCGAGATAGGCACAGGCTCCCCGAGACCTGAGGGAAGATCGGATAAAGCGGTAGAAGATGAATGAATGAATATAAAAAGGTGAAATTAAAATATTTGGTGCAAAACACATTTATTCACCTATTGCACGTTTAACTTGTTAATTTAAGGACAAATAAAAAAAATGAATCAAGTTGGCTCATAACGATTACAATTAATCGTGATTAATTATTTTAATAGAGTGACAGCCCATAAATGTTTGTGTGTGAGATTGAAACCTGTGTCGGCTCCTTTCCATCTGCTCTCTATAGAAGGTGGACACGGCTCAGCTGAGGAAGATCCAGTCGGTCGACGGAGGACTGGGCGTGCCAGTTTCCCGCAATGGCTCGGGCATCCAGTCGCCCAAACTTGCCAACGGTACACCAAGAGTCCCAGGGGGCCCGACGCTCATCGAGGAGCCCATCAAGAAGCTAAAGAAGCCTCCTGCTCAGCCACAGAGCCGCACTAACATTCCTGCCCCCTCCAATGGTGTTGCCAAATCCGACCAGGAAAAGGGGAGCAGCGGCGAGGGGCGGAGCCTAGCAGTGTCTACCTCACTCAAGTCCCTTGCGTCAGAGTCGTCGTCAGCGGACACTTCATCCGAGTCCAAGGTATTCTCATCTGTTTCTTGCTCCAAGTTAAAGATGTTAGGATTAGACGTGGCTGCTGACTTGCTTTATGCGCAGTGTGACACTGACTGTTAGGATGTTTATTGAGCTGCATGGTTTGACTTTGTCGTTAGCACAGTTCCTCATTATTGAGAGCAGGTTGTTATTTTTAGTACGCACAAATATACTGCCAATTTGTTTTTCCTTCCTGAATTTTTCCAGCATATATATTACATATATTTATTATTATTTACAACGCAACCCACACCAATGGATTCATGTAGCTCCTCCATCAAGAGGCATCTCAGTTCTGTCTTAGACCTCGTTTCTGATTTTCTGCCACCTGCTGCATGAGACACATGAACCAAGGACATCTGGCGATCAGCAGGAGCTCTGTTTACTCGATGCGTTTATTGGCTCGCCGAGAGGCTAGACAACCGGGAATATGAACACAGTGCAGCTGTGCTAGCCACTTGCATTTAGAAAGCTGTTAGGTGAAAATGGCGACAGCAGCAAGACACAAGCTTAATTCGTGAACTTCAACCAAGATGTTTTTGTTAGAGGTGCCCTGAACATCCAGGAAGGACAAATTTTGTCATCATGCGTGTTAATTCAATGAAGTTGTTGCGTTTTGAAGACCGTGTCTGTGTGCCTACTATATTTTATTCTATTATACATGCAGGTGGTCCTCAGTTTATGGTTCGATTTGCAATATTACAACGACTATGGTAATACAATGTTATAGCCATTTTATTGGAATATTGTGTCACTGAGCAGACAGATGTAGCAGAGTTATACAGTTGTGTTCCAAATAAATGCAGTGTGTTAAAGGTGAGTAAAGCTCAAAATCCTTTTATTTAAATACATGCCAATGCAAATGGGGATCCTTCTCATATAGATGTAAATGATGTGTTGTGCAGTCATCCTGGACTGGAATACCTGTCTTTCACAGGTGCCAGAGGTTGGTCGACTCCATACAACGCAAATGTGAAGCAGTTCTCACGAATCGTGGCTATACAACCATATGAGATAGTTCAGTGAATTACAAGAAAGATTTTCAGTTTATACATTTAATTTTTGATTTTGTAAAGACACTTTTTTGTGTCACCCTAATACTCGTAACAAATTTAATGTGTGTGTGTGTGTGTTGTAATTTATATATATATATATATATATATATATATATATATATATATATATATATATATATATCTATATATATATATATATATATATATATATATATATATATATATATATATATAATGTAACTGTATATGCACACATCTTCCACCCCTTGTGAGATGTGTTTATCTGCCGGAGAATGCATTTTTTTCCTCCTGTATAGTTTATACAGTATTATTAATTTCTAAATTATGTACTATCTACAGCACAATTACACACTGTACTGACCATTCTCATGACTCCCTGAATAGTCTAGGCCATGTCACATATTGTGAGACACACACAACACTCACACTATTTGTACACACACACACACAGATATATATTATATATATATCTATATATATATATATATATATATATATATATATATATATATATATATATATATATATATATATATATCATATATTTATTTATTTATGTAAGTAAATTCCTCACTTCTGATTGTCAGGACTCTATTGGCACCAGAAGCGCCCCTGCGGGAGACATGTCCACTCCTGCCAAGGGCATCGTAAACAGAACATCGTCTCCAGCTAAAAGCGCCGAGCGGCTCGCTGCCGAGGATCAGAAGTCGGCCAAGCTGAAACCTCCCGCCCTCAACAACATCGCATCCGAACAAACCAGCACCATGTCGCCCCCTCCTGCCAAGAGACTGGCACTGTCTGCCAAGAAGGTGAGTTCTGTTCATTTCTCTCAGCAGTTTAGATACTTCAAGTAGTAACAATTCAGAGGAGCAAATCCCTTCTATCTGACCTGGTGAATTCTGATATGTTATTAGAATTTTCCTCTTAGATAATTCTAGGATACAACTAGAGGTTTTTCATTCAACCGCCAACATGCATGTGCTTAACTAATACTGCTAAAAGCAAATCTATGCTTTATTTTGCTAGAATGAAATCCTGACTGAATATCACACACATTTCACATGAGGCAGTACAAAAGAATGGAATTCTGTTTTGTGTAGGAGAACTAATGGATTCATTTATGTCCAAATGTTGGGCAAAAATAGATTCAAAACATGATGCAGCGTAAAGTATGTTGAGAAAATCTAAGTAATCCATAAATTAAGAATTTGGTATATGTAAATTCATTATCCTCCCTTATCAGCCATATTACATGTGAGCAATGTTAGCAAAAGCAATAAGTGCCATACTGCGACTGTGTGTTTCATATATCACAGATGTGTCCTGTATATTTATTTGTTTTGTGCCTGCTGCCTACCCCTTCATTTCCCCCCCCCAGGCAGTTATTTGTGACAGAGTTCTTCTGGTTGCTTATGTTGCTGTGCAGCAGTAAATCTCCTTAGTGTCTCCTATTGTGTCGAGAGTTGTGTCCAAGTTTGGCACTATTGTCCATTTTAGAATTTGGTTGTCTTCCTTTGATTTCAGATTCTTTCTTTCTAACCATTTGTAATTCTTCTCTGCCATCGCCCCCCCCCCTCTTTCCAATCCCCCCCCCATTTTTGTTTGTGTTTTTGCCTCCTGGGTTTTCGGCCATTGTTTTATTCCCTTTTATCTTCGTCACATTTGTTTGGCTATGGATCATTTTTATTTTATTTGTTTCTTTTTTTCCACCACCAAGTTTTTATTTATGTCAATAACTGCAGGCCAGTCCCAGTCCCAGCCGGAGCCCGAGCAGCAGCCACAACAACTACAGCAGCAGCAGCAGTCGCAGCACTGAGGCGCCGTCCTCTTCATTGCATCATCAGTCCCGTGACCCTTCGTATTCAGCTATACTTCACCCTCTGACCCCCACCTCACCTTCCCAAAACCACAGGTACCATTATTGTGTTCATCTGGATGTGTTCTTTTTCAGCATAATTTGGGTACTCATTGTGTGTGTCTGCCTGCCTGTGTGTCTGCCTGCCTGTGTGTGTGTCTGCATGTGCCTGTGTGTTGCTGTGTGTCTGTGTCTGCCTGTGTGTGTGTCTGCCTGTGTTGTGTGTGCCTGTGTGTGTGTGTGTCTGCCTGTGTGGGTCCTGTGTATTGCCTGTGTGTGTGTGTACTGCCGTGTGTGTGTGCCTGTATGTGTGTGTGTGTGTGTGCTGCCTGTGTGTGCCTGGTGTGTGTGTGTCTGCCTGTGTGTGTGTGTGTGTGTGTGTGTGTGTGTGTCTGTGTCTGTGTGTGTGTGTCTGCCTGTGTGTGTGTGTGTGTGTCTGTGTATGCCTGTGTGTGTGTGTGTGTGTGTGTCTGCCTGTGTGTGTGTGTCTGCCGGTGTGTGTGTGTGTGTGTGTGTTCTGCCTGTGTGTGTGTGTGTGTGTGTGTCTGCCTGTGGTGTGTGTCTGCCTGTGCGTGCGTGCGTGTCTGCCTGTGCGTGCGTGCGTGTCTGCCTGTGCGTGCGTGCGTGTCTGCCTGTGCGTGCGTGTGTGTCTGCCTGTGCGTGCGTGTCTGCCTGTGTGTGTGTGTGTCTGCCTGCCGTGTGTGTGTGTATGCCTGTGTTTCTGTGTGTGTGCCGTGTGTGCGTGTGCGTGCTGTGTGCTGTGTGTGTGTCTGTGTCTGTGCGTGCTGTGTGTGTGCGTGTGTGTCTGCCTGTGTGTGTGTGTGTGTGTGTGTGTGTGCGTGCTGTGTGTGTGGTGTGCGTGTCTGTGCGTGCGTGTGTGTGTGTGTGTGTGCCTGTGTGGTGTGTGTGGCTGCGTGCGTGTGTGCATGTGTGTGTGTGCGTGTTGTGTGTGTCTGGTGCCTGTGTGTGTGTGTGTGTGTGTCTGCCTGTGTGTGTGTGTGTGTGTGTGTGCCTGTGTGTGTGTGTGGTGTGTGTCTGTGTGTGTGTGTCGTGTGTGTGCTGTGTGTGTGTGTGCATGTGTGTGTGTGTGTGTGTGAATGCCTGTGTGTGTCTGCTGTGCGTGTGTGCGTGCGTGTGTGTGTGTGCGTGCTGTGTGTGTGTGTGTGTGTGTGTCTGCCTGTGTGCGTGTCTGTGTGTGTGCGTGTGTGCCTGTGATTGCGTGTGTGTGTGTGTGTGTCGTATGTGTGCCGTGTGTGTGTGTGTGTGTGTCTGCCTGTGCGTGTCTGTGTGTGTGTGTGTCTGCCTGTGTGTGCTGTGTGTGTGTGTGTGTCTGCCTGTGTGTGTGTGTGTGTCTGTGTGTGGTGTGTCCCGTGCCTGTGTGTGATGTGTGTGTCTGTGCCTGTGTGTGCGTGTGTGTGTGTCTGTGCCTGTGTATGTGTGTGTGTGCGTGCGTGTGTGTCTGCCTGTGTGTGTGTGTGTGTGTGTGTGCGTGCGTGTGTGTGTGGTGTGTGTGTGTGTGTGTGCAGGTGTGTGTGTGTGTGTGTGTGTGTGTCTGCCGTGAAGGTGTGTGTGTGTGTGTGTGTGTGTGTGTGTGTGTCTGTGTGTGTGTGCCTGTGTGTGGTGTGTGTGTGTGTTGACTGTGTGTGCCTGTGTGTGTGTGTGTGTGTGTGTCTGCCTGTGTGTGTGTGTGTGTGTGTGTGTGTGTGTGTGTGTGCCTGTGTGTGTGTGTGTGTGTGTGTGTGTGTGTGTGTGTGTGTGTGTGTGTGCAGTGTGTGTGTGTGTGTGTCTGTGTGTGTGTGTGTGTGTCTGCGTGTGTGTGCTGTCTGTATGTGTGAGGGTGTGTGTGTGTGTGTGTCTGCCATGTGCTGTGCGGTGTGTGTGTGTGTGTGCCTGTGCGTGCGGTGAGTGGTGTGTGTGTGTGTGTGCGTGAGTGTGTGTGTGTGTGTGTGTGTCTGCCTGTGCGTGCGTGCGTGTGTGTGTGTGCATGTGTGTCTGCCTGTGCGTGCGTGTGTGTGTGTCGGCCTGTGCGTGCGTGTGTGTGTGTCGGCCTGTGCGTGCGCGTCGGCCTGCGTGCGTGCGTGTGTGCGTGTCTGCCTGTGTGCATGCGCATGCGTGCGTGTGTGTGATTAAACATGATGTGACTAAACAATGCTGACATGATCATGCCTGCTTGTGTTCTCGACTAAATCATGTTCTGTCTTATTTTTATTTTATTTAATAGATCAAAGCAATGCATGAACACTAATGTATTTTTCAGTTTTAATTATTAAGCAGTTCTTAAATACATTTTATATTTCACTCATTTATTTCATTTGTGTGCACACAATGTATGGCTATTTGAAAGAAGACCACAACTTTGTTTATAGATAGCTCAAATTAGAGTAGTTTTTGGATTCCCCTGTGTAGATTTCAGTTATATGTCTACATGGTCTCTACATTTTGTTTGGATGATGTATTGAAGTTGTGCTTGATTTTTATAGCTTATTTATAGTATATGTTGATTTGTGGTTTTGATAAAGCTTGTACGTTTTCTCACTGTTATTGTGGTTATTTGTCTTCTCCCAGGATTTCATTCCATTCTGCCACGCAGCCTCAGCATGTACCTCATCACTTTAAGAATGCAAGTCTGCTTAAGGAGCCGTCCTCCTCCTCAACAATTTCTTCACCTCTTAGCAGGGTTCCCCTGTGCCCTGCCGGCGAATGCGGACCAATCCAGAGCCAGAAACCCACACAATCAGCTGACGGACTCCTCAGTCCAACACTGAAGAAGAAGAAAAAGAAGCGGCGCCTTTCTGAAATGGAAAATCCCGCCGCTGAGCTTCCTAACAAACCGGAGCGGGCCGTGCCAGAGCTCACAGCCGAAACGAAAAAGGTAAAAAAGCGCAAGAAAAGGAAACGCGAGGAGACTGGGCCGGTTCCGAGAGAAGGCGTGCAGTCTCACCTGGAGCCATCGGGTCAGGATGAAGACTGGTGCCTCGGAGAGACGTGGAGAATCGACGCCGATGGAAGTCCAGAAAGTCCAAAACGGCGGCTGACGCCAAAATCCTCACGGACCCAAGAGCTCGTTCAGCCCGTGTTATGCGAGACACCGCAAAGCCATCACGATCCCACTGTTAAAAAGAAGAAGAAGAAGAAGAAAAAGCACAAAGAAAAGCTGGAGATAAACATCAAGCAAGAGGCTTCTGAAAGGTTGGTGTGTCTTCAGTACGTTTGCTTCAGTGAATAATCAGTTAATTCTTCAAGCGGCAGATTTTTCTGGATCCATGCATGACTGTCACTTTCCTTCTTTTCTCCCTGTTATAGAAAGACTGAGATGACTCATCGAGACACTGCGTCGCCGGATATCTCGAAGAAAAAAGTCAAGAAGAGGAAAAGAGATGCGCACCCGAGAGAGGATGCTAATGGAGACGATGAACCACTCAGTCCAACTGAACATGTAGTGATGGAGAAGACCTACAAACCCAGCACAGGTATAGTGGGTATAGTATAGATCTCCAAAGCCAATTGTCCAGAGGGTGGAGCCTGAGCTCATTAAGCCCGCCCCTTACCTAAACTTACCGGCAAACTAATATTAATCAGGCAGATCAGATGTGTGTCCCGCTCAAAAAAAGTGCCCATACGTGTGTTAATTGTCGCATGAGTTATGATTAAAGCAGGACCTGGTGCAACTTGAGGATCATGTCCTGTAACATAAGAGGTGCAAAACATGTGTGTTACATGAACAGCAGCATGTTCCTTCTGAGAAATCATTTCATTTGTGTTTGCCCAAGAGAAAAATATTTTAATATTCGAAAACCTTGTGAAACCAATCATGATTAAACGCAATACCATGTATACAGCGGCAGATGCAGAGAGACAGGATTAAAAACAAATGGCATCTTTCAAAGGGCATTGGTCTGTTTAATATCATAGCAATGAGATGAATTATGATCCAGTGAATCTTGGCAAATGTTTGCAAAAGGTTTTATGCAGATTATTAAAGCACAAAAGTCGTAAACAATCCATTTTCAGTTGTGTTGTGCGAGTTGGGTACTTGCAAATTTGAATAAACCTTCCTTCATTACTACAATGAATCGTTTTATTACATGCTAGTAATATCTAGTGAAGGGTATTAGACAAACAGGTTTGTGTGCGACACATGCGCTTCCTTACCTAATGCATAATTCCTAGCTTATACTTTATTTTATTTTGTCATGCAAAAAACTAAGTGATCGAATGTTAGTGTGCATCCAGTCATGAATTTTAAACCAGGGTCTAAAATATGTATAAAATTTATAATAAAAAATGTATAAACATGGGTAAAAAAAAAAAAAAGTATTGCATTTAAAAACATATTGTAATTATTTTTACACACACTCATACATTCTTTCAAACATTAGCTTTAAGAAATGTGCATCCACCTGGCAGTAAAAGGACAGTGAATAAAACTGCAAATCTATTAATCTTATTGTGATTTCAATACCAAAATGCTTTTTGTAAGGTTTTAAAATGTATTGAAATATTCCAATAATGATTCATGTACAACATAGTCCTATCGTTTATATAACCAGTGTAATATAATTGCTTTACACTGTCTGGAAAATGACATGAAAAATTATAAGATGACTGCCTCCACATAGTTTTATTATTATTATTATTGTTGTTGTTATTTTATTTGTTTATTATTATTATTATATTTTTTTTATATATATTCTAACTCTGACCATGTTACTCTTCCCTTGTTCCAGCTGCAGTGGTGGTGTGGGACAGCAAGGTACAGGATGGCTATAAGCGCAGTAGAGACTCTGCTGTTTTGGAGCAGGAGTCTGGGAAAGAGTCTTGTCCTCCTTCTACAGCTTGGGATGGCAAGAAGAGCTCAAGTGTTGTCGAGGAACTGCTCAAGAACGCCACTGATAAGGCGTACGGAACTGAAGGTGAGGTTTTCTTTTTGTAGAACCTCTTGCGTTGCTAGACTACATATGATTGGAATCTAGTATGTGAGGAACGTTGCCTCAGAAATAAAGAATTCTTATTCGGGCATTAAGTATGCTATCGACCTCAACACACTTCAGTCATTTAGAACTGTGAACAAACTTTCCAATCAATCAGAAATAAGAGATGATGACACTAAGATCCGGACTGCAATGAATTCTGCTCAGCTAGCTATTAGATATCAAGCATAGCATTGTTAGCAGCCGTAGTTATTCAAAGATGGAGTTGGGAATCATTTAAATTTTTCCGATTCCCCCTCATCAATTCCAATTCTTATCGATTCCCAATTTCGATTCCAAACGGTGAACCAACCGCAGATGCTTAGTCGTGGTGTTTGGTGTTTTTTAGTTTATTACAATAATTACAATTAGCTTTGTGTTAGTTTTTTTTTTTTTTTTTTTTTTTTTTTTTACAATTTAGAGTCATGTCTATGATCTCGTCCCGCGGCCCTGTTAGCAACGGGTTAAATAAAGTAAACGAGGCGAGTCGCAAGGTGCAAAAACTGAAAAGTAACAATAATAATAATAAATAAATAAACAAAACTGGACGTGCATGCTTATATTATATATCTTGAGTATTTTTAGTGCACACTCTCTGTGTGTAAAAGAAATGTAATTATAAAACGCCAATCCAATTATCACTATTATCAAATAAAAATCGTCAGATGAACACAGGGTTCAGGGATAAGAGCGTTGTTGTGCAGCTCTTTCAGCCATCAATTTCTCTTATTCACGAGATGTTTGTGTTTGCTGTTTGTGTTCAGTGCTTGGTTGGGACGGAGAGCTCTCTGCCATCAGTAAAGATGCCATGCAGGATACGCGCGATGCCAAACACGATACCGTAATTGACGAATGGGACGAAGAGTTTGACAGCGGAAAGGTGGCGTGATTACTTGTAGCTTCTTATACCTACAGCTCGTTCGTTTTTTTGTTGTTGATTTGAACGCGAGAGCTTTTGTCACATTTCGTAGGCAAAGAAGGTAAAGAAGTTTAAACAAGAGAGGAGAAGAAGTTTTAACGTCTTCCAGAAGATCCAGGATCGGCGCATCATGTGGTCCGTCACACCAGGAGGAAGAAGGAACAGTTGGAGCCATCGCTACTGACATAAAGAGGTGAGTGTTTAGAGGAGTCCGAATCCAGACATGGTCTAGCAGTATTGATTCTTCCAGCTTCCCTTTTGAAGGAGCATGATGGGGAGGACGTTTTGTACATCTTGGAGAATTACCCACAGATCCTTAGTGGATGTAGGCTGCCTCAAATCTAAAAACAGACAGACTCGATGATATCAAAGCCCTGTGGAGGCAAAACTAGGACTTCCAGGAGTCCTTGTTGTTGATTGTTATGCTGAAAGGTAGTTATTAATGTTATTGGCGGTCCGCTTGGGGGCGTTGTCCTGGTGCAGAAGAAATGTGGGACCAAATGACATTAAGATGCCTTTTTAATGATATTTCAGGATGAGTATCTGCCTGTATTTCTTGGGATTGAGGGCACTGTTAATCCTGACCAAATCTCCCAAATCCATTTGCATGAATGCCGCCTCAAACTTTCAGGAAATCTCCACCACGCTGTTGCCTGCAGATACTCATTATTGTACCGTAACTTCTAAACCTTTGGCAAGCAGCTTCCCTCCTGCTACTGCCAAATGTGTTACATTTTGACTCGTCAGTTGAGAGCGCCAGATGCAGTTCCTACGGTTTCTTCATAGTTGAGTCGTTTAGCCTTGTTTCCACATCGGGGGGGAATGGCATCTTGGCTGCAATTCTTCCGTGAAGATCACTTATGACCAGACCTCCCCAGGCTGTGTGCGTGTGTGTGTGTCTGGATCCTACTGGTTTTCTCCGTGGCACAGAGAAGTATAAATAACGTCTGCCTTTCATCGGCTAGCTTAAGTTGGCTGACCACTGTGTCCGCGGTCCTCAGCATCGTCTTTTTTGCGTTTCCCAATTTCGAATAAACTTAAAATCTTTGTCTGGGAGAGATGGACTATAACTAACTTGTTTATTGTTGCCATGCTCAAGCTTGACATTAAGTCTGACTAGAGCTGGGAGATGAAACATATCGAGTTTATGGTTTATGACAATGTTGAAAATACGAAAATCGATTTCACTATTTCACCTCAGTTTGACACAGCGAGTGTCCATATTTGTCCACCATGGTGGCGCACTCGGACGAATCCGGGAACTGTTCCAGCGCCTCAAACAAACCCATGTGTGTCGTGGCGTCGGCTAAACATGGCAGCGGCAAACCCAAAACACCAGCTAAAATAGATAAAACACATTTTCCCCACTGGAATTTTTTTGGAATTGTTTTTTTTTAAACCTCATTACACACACAGACACACACACCTATTCTTTTCACAATTAAAATTTCATAAGCCATCCCACTTCCCATTCTTCTCCTGTCGAGAAGGAAACCTTGACAATGTGAATTAAAATAAATATTTTGCATGCTAAGTTTTATCTGATCTGATTTATCTGATGTGTAAAGAAATCAGAGATTCAGTTTATGGCATATCGCGCAGTGCTCTCATTCCGACCGGTGAAGAAGCGGAGTTTGGCAGTTCCTCACTTGGTTGTTAGCCCTTTATTGAGTCGTGTTTCATGAAAACTGCATTGAAGATCACCAGCACCTGCTTGGTGTTATTGGTTAATCATATATATATGTGTGTGTGTGTGTGTGTGTGTGTGTGTGTGTGTGTGTGTGTGTGTGTGTGTGTGTGTGTGTGTGTGTGTGTGTGTGTGTGTGTGTGTGTGTGTGTGTGTGTGTGTGTGTGTGTGTGTGTGTGTGTGTGTGTGTGTTGGTGTGTGTGTGTGTGTGTGTGTATATATATATATATATATATATATATATATGTATAATATATATATATATATATATTGTATATATATATATCTATATATCTATATGTGTGTGTATCTATATATCGTGTATATATCTTATTCCCTTATGTTTTATTTATGTGTGAGTGTTTATGAATTTATTTATAGCAAATAAATTCATAAAAATTATTTATAGTAAAAAGACCAAACTGTACTCGCATGCATAAAAAGTGAACTCCATTGTTTGATGTGGTTTTATTTGGCAGTTATTACTATAATGAACATACATAATTATTATAGTAAAAAAATGGGGCCTCTGCAAAGTCAACCGACTTGATTAGTGTTTATATGTTTAAAAAAAGGTTTCTCTAGAAAACTGACATGCCGTATTAAAGTTTGGCAATTACAGTGTGAATCTGTACAGTGTTTTCTAATCAGGCCACGTCTGATATGAATAGAAAATTTAAAGCTTTGATATATTTATAACCCGCTTTGTCTCTATCCGTTACAGTTTTCAAGATGGGGGATCCTGTGCGCAGAATCAACCTCCTCATTGGAGAAGCAGCTACGTGTTCTCTCTGCGAATGGTCCAGAAGTGCACAAGGCCTCATGTGAGATGTGAATCAAGCGATGAGACCAAAGCCATCTGCATGGGGCCTGCAGTCCAGTTTGTGGAGTCTCAGTAGACTGGGTCTGGGTTTAAGCAGACCAGTGCGGCACGGCATCAGTTTCGACCCGCCATAATGAACTGTTTTAGCCAAATATAACTGGAGTCCATGATAAAATCCTGTACTGTATCTTGCTGTGTCAGGAAAAGGAGGTGACTATTCCTTGGAAACTGACGACGGTGATGGGGCAATGGTGCTGTCATTATTGGGGTATTGAAAATTAGGCTTACACTACTGCCTCGAATATTGACAAGAAAAAGCTTTCTTAGAATGTATTCCCGCCCCCACCAAGTTAAAAATAGTTATCAAATTTGATATATTAAATAATCCCACAGGCCAGTTAAGTAACTCTGCCCCATATTTAGTGTTGTACGGCGAGCTTTCTTTTGTGATGATTGTTATAAAATTTGCCTCGTTGAATCCCCTCTGAATCCTACTTCTCACATCAAATATTGAAATGTATCTATTACCTTGTCAAAGAAAAAAAAAAAAAAGACACCATTAATGTTTCACCCGTAGATGGGATGAATAATCCGCCCATGTTGCCAGGCTGCTTCAATATAAAAACACATCCATCCATTTCAGCGCCGAAGACGCTGCGTCGGCAGTGCTCCATCTCTTAAGAAATCCGCAGGGAAGGGTGTAGTGTGTGTATCACTTTTTACATGCCAATGCCACTGTTTCTACTCTCTATGCAAGTCAGACAGGTCTTCAATTATTTTTTTCTCTCTGTTCCTGTCCTACAGTGCAAACATATCCCTTTCATTTCATGTTCCCTGATCATTCGTAATCCAGAGAGCAAAAAAAAGAAAAAAGGAAATGTCTCTGGAATTGTACTATAATGCTTTAGAATAACAACAAAAAAATCTTTTACTCCAGAGCCCTAGCCACAGATTAATAGTGAGTAAGATGTGAAGCTTTCTGAAATAGAACATTGTGTACAGTCCCACTTGTGCTCTTTGTGACTTCCTTAAACATCCTTGTAGTCGAGAGTTAATTCCCCCAGATACTTCCATTTTAGAAAAAAGTTGCCTTGAATTAATAAAAATAAATACATAAAAAAAGGAATAGATGATCCTAAATGAGAATCTACTTTATCATTTAAGTGAGTCGCATATTTATATGCGCATGTATTTCACAAACAAAGCATAATATATTAAAGGGTTTTTTTTTTTTTTTTTTTTTTTTGGACTGTAACTGTAGTATTTTCTCAGCGGACAGACGTGCGAGTGCTGCTCCAATCCACACATCTGGAGGAACATAAGAACTGTGAGCACTGTTGAATGTGTTAGTGGTAGACAAAATGTTACTCTGATCTTTTCAGTAGCGCCAATACTGAATTACACTGATCTTTAATTCATGATCCTTTGCACCACTGGTTCTGTACCTTTATGATGCCCTTTCAAGATTAAGAAGAAATGTTGACTATATGAATATAAATATACAGGTGCAATAAAGTTGTGATTGATTGATATATATATATATATTTTTTTTTTTTGGTGAAAAACTCTTTATTTTCACGTTACTCATACTAATTTATTTGTGTAAAATATGACTTAATTGAAACAATGGTTATTTTCCATGTTTGGGCTTATATAACAGTTCAAGTGAACTAAATACTTTGCTAATAGTTGGATGTGTAATGTAAGAACAAATCAGACATACAAATATAAACTGTTAGTGGTTGCAGTAAAAACAGCTCCACTCGGTTGTAGAAATGTGAAATACAAGTTGAAATAAATATAATGGAAATCTTAATCACGGTAGTTTCCAGCCCTCGTAAATTGGAAAAACGGTGATGACTCGTTCAGTTCAATCTATTCTCCTGACACAACTTACTCAGTAACTTAGCTTATTACTTTTTTATGATATAGCTTTTTTTTAATGTCGCACTTTCAAGCAAATTCTAAATATTATATAATATTAAATTACAAATACTTCCAGAGGAATTTGATTTCCCTAAATTGCTCCTTTTTGAATAGACATGGAACTCCACAGTGTGGGCAAGAAATCCTTCAGCACCAAGTCTAGTTCTTCTTGTTACTCATTCGCCATGTTGGGAGTAACTAGTTACATGTAACGGTGTTACGTAATTGAATAACAAAATAAAAGTAACAGTAATCCGTTACAGTTACTACGAAAAACTAAATTGCATGTCAACAATTTGATTCTGAAGCAGCTCAGTTCCAAAAATATGTGCCACCTAGTGGACAAATGAAAGTAATCAAATGTAATTCAATAAAATAAAGTAATTGAAAAGTTACACTACTTATTACATTTTAAATAGGGTCATTTTTAATCTGTAATCTATTACATTTCCAAAGTAACCTTCCTGACACTGCTCATTTGTATGCTCTGAAAATATAACTGAAAGGACGCTATAAACAGAAAAAAAAAATGTTAGCAATTTGATTTTAGAAATCTTTGCAGTGATAAGTCCATATAAACCCTAAACAAATCATTCAACCACTAGTTATTTGATCTTGAATGGAGGCTCCGGTGAGTGCATACTTAAATAACCATAAACATATAATATGAAATTATAAAATGGAGCAAGAGCTCTAAACAGTCCATAACCTTGTCTCATGACTTGTCATCTGATGTCTGCCATAAACTCACCCACATATGCTGCCTTGCCAGGAAAACTGCCATAGAGACGGACTTGAGTAAATCACGAACGCACCTTTGCCTGAACATCTTTGAAGGTTTGGGAGAAGTAGTTTTCTTGGGCCCCTATATACACTCTTCATGCCTTTGGGTTTCCAACTGCAGCCCTTCTGCCTTGAATATACATTCATTTGAACCAGGAAAGCCCCGTGCTTGGCAGTAATTGAAAAACTTCTTCAGACTGATAGCTTCTGTCATCGCTTAAAGCCATGAACTGCGTCTACTGCTATCAGGCGCAAGTATCCTGCACCTGCCTCAGGACTTAAACATAGTCCAAAGCCTCATCCCTCCATCAACACATGAGAGAAGTGCTTTTGGCTTCCCAGTAAAGTGGCTCGAAGGCAGCCTGGATCTTCTGGGGTTTTTTTCATGTAAATCTAAGCAGCTACTAGTGGGCTATTGAGCATGGCCTTTAACCCCCAATTGTTCGGTTCCCCAGCCATTATGGCTGCACAAGCCAGCGCATTCCTAGTGCTAAAATAATGTGATCCAAATGAGGGGTTCATGTTGATAGTTCACTGGTTTGAGGAGTTCCTCTAATTGATACTTGCGCTAAGATATTAGACCTACGCTTGCTTAGAAACGCTTGCATCGTCTCGATCCCACCTCTGCCAGAACGGTTGTCAAGTAGCTTTCGATTAAACACCTCGCATGTCTAATCCTTTACTTCTGCGACCTTCATCACTGTAACTTCTCACCCACTATGCCATGAGTATAAACATCGTGACAACGAATATAAAAAGCATTGTATCAGCTTGTAAAACTACTGACAAAACTCCTCTAAGCAAATATTACAGAATGAGTAGACCACGAGTAGCACGGCAGTCCCATTCTCCCTGAAGGGTTCTCCTGTATCATGTTGGCCATTGTGTAATGCAGGCTTAATGCATAGCGAATTGCTTATGGCATGACATCATACTGAAAAGGTGGAGTTCGGGAGAATTGAAAATAAATCAGGCGAGTATAAAAGCGTATCAAGAGGTGGCGCAGGATGGTCTGTGAGAACATTGCAGGGAGAGAGAGAGTGGGAGTGGGAGAGAGAAAGAGTGAGAGAGAGAGAGAGAGAGAAGGCACTTAGCAGAGATCAGCACTGCGCCAGCAGCGCCTCCCACTCTCATACTCTCCCACAGCACCGGCATGGAGGCGGAAAGCCACGGTAAGAGCGCATCCTTTACAGCACGTTTACTGTTCACGATGCCGAGTCGTGACTGGTAGAATCGTCTCTACTTGCATCACATAGCACCATTTCTGTATGTGCTCTATCGTTCTTGTGGGTTGTTTTTTTTTTTTTTTTTTTTTTTGCTTTCCTAAATGGCGAAGAGCTGGAGGTACATGCCAAGTTTGGGAGGATAGAACTCATCTCTTAACATTAAGCTAGAAAAGGCAGGAGGTGTGATTTATTAAACAGTACTTTTACCATTTACCTTACATTATACTCAAGACGGTATTTAACCTTAATCCCGTCTCGTAATCACATTCAATAACCAGGAGAGGTTGTTGTTTTTTTCCCTCGACTCATGCTCTGGAGTTTCCCACCTGCCTTGCAGATTTGAATATTCATTGTTTCCCTGCTCCAAATATACCTCGTTCACCTTATCCAGGATTTCCCCGAGTTGTCTTGCGTAGGAGGCAATACGGTGCAACGAGGGGTGCCCTTTGAAAACCTGTGGCCTAGAACTTTGTGCAACTCCTCCGTCTGTAATGCGGAGTTGTTTACAGTCGAGAGGCTGCAAACCAGGCACTCCTTCTCCGTAATGTTTTGCTGTACAATCCACAGCGGTTTAGAGTATGATCATTTCATGCTCGTAATGGCCATAGTGCATTGCTCTGCTCCATCAAAGATGGAAAGATCTTAATTATTCATTGGTCAGCTCGCTGAGTGCATGAAGCATCTCGGAATAGCACATCTCAGAATAGAGAGCGTGGTTGCAGTGATCTCTGGCAGGGGAGCGTCTATCATAGATTTCTGCATGTTAACAGCTGGCAGATGTGATTTGCGATTCGGTAGTAATCGCATGTGAACGACGACAACGTCTCGATCCAATGAGTAAATCAAAGTAGTAAACGGTGATTTGTTTACACCAAAGCATTTTTGTACTGCGCTCAATTGATTGCGATGATGTGTTGTAGCTAGAACATGTATAAATGGTTTCAGAGGGCATTGAAGTGGACCTTCTCCCGCAAGGATCAAGACCTTTCTAGACACTCTCCTAAAACATCCTTTTCCACTCTCTGCAAAGCCACCACTTACTTTGTCTGTAATGTGTAAACTGGGAGATTGCCTACAGACCAGAGGATCGCAGGTTCAAATCCCAGCACCACCAAGCTGCCACTTGTGGGCCCTTGAGCAAGGCCCTTAACCCTCAATTGCTCAGTTGTAAGTCGCTCCGGACAAGGGCGTCTGCCAAATGCTACAAATGTAAATGTAAACCCTACAGTTATTTGTGTGTGGTTTCAGAAATATTCAAACCTGTCCCGTGAATTTGTGCTGCTACCACATGATTGGACGTCTGCATGTGAATGCGTCTGAATGAGGATGTCGCGGATAGATTGGCTAGTGATTGAATGTTTCATTAGAAAAACACAACTCAACTGACACCAGAAACACGACCAATATTATTGAATAATGAATAATAATGAAGTAAAGATTCAGATTCGTGGGGCTTGGTTGGGGGTTCGATTCCCACCGCCGCCATGTGTGTGTGGAGTTTGCATGTTCTCCCCGTGCCTCAGGGGGGTTTTCTCTGGGATATCCAGTCGTCCCCCCCCCCAGTCAAAAAATATGCACGGTAGGTTGATTGACACCTATTGTGTGTGAATGTGTGTATGAATGTGGGTGTGTGTGTGTGTGTGTGTGTGTGTGTGTGTGCGGTGGGTTGGCACCCCATCCAGGGTGTATCCTGCCTTGATGCCCCAAGACGCCCGAGATAGACACAGGCTCCCCGTGACCCGAGGGAAGATCAGTCTCGGCCAGTCCCGATCTTCTATAACCAAGAAGATCAGTCTTGGTTATAGCGGTAGAAGATGAATGAATGAGATTCAGGTTGTTTTGTATAGAAATTAATCTATGACTTCCTGGCTGTTATAACAGAGGATAATCAACAGTTGAGTCACCAAAACGCACAACCCACTCTCCGAAACTGTTCAGAAGGATAGTGCAATTAATGCCATTAATCTCTCTAACTCAGCCCACACTGTGCACCTCGAAATAAGCAAAATCGCTGTTTATCGTCTACAGCATGATCTTTTGCCTTCCTGTGTTGGTTTTACCCCTCGATTGTTTTGCAGTCGTCTCTCTTTCTCCATGCGTGTCTCACTGAGATGGCTCTCCATTACAACATACTGTAATCTTATAATTGACATTAAGCCCTGAAACTCAAGCTCTAATCAGTTTTACCCGATATCCAGCATGCTCTCCTCTGGCTGTCTTGCTCCTAAAGCCTAACCATTATCATACAGTTTTGAAGGAACACTTCACCCAAATGTGTGTGGACCTTCATGTTTTATACCCATTATTACTATTTTGAGCATTTCAAAATTTTTTTAATTTTGAGCAATTCACTTTATCCGTTTGCATATGAGGTAATGCTACAAACTTGTGATTAACTGTTCTATATAACTGAATGAGGAACCAAAAACAAACCTAAAGGGTCATGAGTCAACAAGACATGACTGGTCAGTGTTATATGATTCATTCATTCATTCATCTTCTACCGATTTATCCGATCTCAGGCGTCTATGGGCATTAAGGCAGGATACACCCTGGATGGAATGCCAACCCATCACAGGAAACACACACACACACACATTCATACACTAGGGACAATTTTCCAAGGTGCCAATCAACCTACCGTGCATGTTTTTGGACCGGGAGGAAACCCGGAGAACCCAGAGAAAAACCCCCTGAGGCACGGGGAGAACATGCAAACCCCACACACACATGGCCGAGACGGGAATCGAACCCAGACCATGGCGGTGTGAGGCGAACATGCTAACCACTAAGCCACCGTGCCTCTCAGTGTTATATGATGTCTTTATATTTCACATATACATTACAGCACAGTGAAATTCTTCCTTCATATATAACCCAGCATGTTTAGAAGTTGGGGTCAGACCGCAGGGTCAGCCATGATACAGCACCACCCAGAGCACAGAGGATTAAGGGCCTGGGTTGCTTCAGGACCCAGCTCGGTGATACCCGGGCTCGAACCCCCAACCTTCCGATCGATAGCCCAGTGCCTTAACCTCTGAGCTACACCCCCTCCCCCATTTATTTATTTGTTTTATGTGTTTATTTAGAATAAGTCTCCTGCAGTGTCATGCAGAAATGGACACCATTCTTACAAAAATTGAATTTTTTGATGATTCTTGACACGGTTGGTGTTCAAATATATTGCTATATTGAGATTGTTAGACATTTACGAAATTTGGCAGACGCTCTTATCCACAGCCACTTATAACTGAACAACTGAGGGTTAAGGGCCTTGTTCAAGGGCCCTCTTGTGGTAGCTTGGTGATGTTGGGATTTGAACCTGTGATCTTCCGGTCCAGAGGCCAATGCCTGAACCACTGAAGCCACCACATCCCTGTTAGCACATGCTCTACTGAAAAGAATATTACTGGGACATCCTAGCAGCGATGTATCTCATCAGTTGATACTAAAAATAATAGTGTTTATTTTGTGCAAAGAACTTCTTCATAATTTTCCATTTGAGCACAGAATTTCGAACAAAACAACATCCCCACACAGACACACAGATGAGTGATTGTGTAGGTGTGTAGACTGTTTTTCCTTTTCAGCTATCTTTCAGTAATTATTGACTCAAGTCAGAAGTGTACATTTACAGTGCACATATTTCCACTTGCATCACAAAGGAGAGCATCGGTGATCATGTACTTGTTTATTGCGGTTCACCTTGATAGCAGCGTTTTAACACAAATGTGTCTGTAAGAGACATAAAAGATTACCAACAAATGTACAGATTATGTACAGTAAGTTATTTGTGGTATATAATGAATAAATATTGTGGTTATCTGTGCATAATGCGGAAGCGCTGTAGCACATATGATGTCATCCAGTACAATAATTCTACAATATGATGTTTCATCTAATGCTTTGTTCATCATGGTTCTGCTGTTTCAGGACGTAAATGGTATCCCATCTGACGTCTAATTTCTCAAAAGAATGCTTGAGAATCGAATACGCCGGTCGTCTATTAATCAAGCAGCATATAAAAAAATGAAACACAGCTTGTTTTTACAATTTCTGTTCAAGTGAGAGAGGCATATCAGGTGTTTTTTTTTACAGATCTCACATTCGGTAAAGGACTACAGTATTTACCTCCATTCATGGTAGTAAATTAAAATAATAATTGCCAGATTATGATATGATTTGTGCCTGTTCACAGTCGCAATCTAAACGTATGCTACATGATGACGTTAGTGTTATAGCTACCTCGCCTTAGCTCAATAAAATGTTGTAATTGGCTAGAGTTAGGCAAATGTGTAAAAAAAAAATGCCCGTTGCAGCATTATAAGTATAGTCTTTTTTAGAATAGTCTTTATTTATCACATATACATTACAGCATAGTGAAATTTTTTCTTCACATATCCCAGCTGGGAAGCTGGGGTCAGAGCGTAGGGTCAGCCATGACAGCCACAAAGGGTTAAGGACCTTGTTCATATCGTATCCTGCCTTATTGCCCATAGACGCCTGAGATAAGCACAGGCTCCCCGTGACCCGAGGGAAGATCGGAAATAGCGGTAGAAGATGAATGAATGAAAGGACACCAAAGGTTGGGGGCACGGTTAGCGGTTAGCATGTTTGCCTCACACCTCCAGGTTTAGGGATTCGATTCCCGCCTCCGCCATGTGTGTGTGTAGAGTTTGCATGTTCTCCCGGTGCCTCAGAGGGTTTTTCTCCGGGTTTTCCGGTCCCACCCCCTGGTCCAAAAACATGCAGGGTAGGTTGATTGGCAAAAATTGTCCCTAGTGTATGAGTGTGTGTGCCCTGCGATGGGTTGGCATTCCATACAGGGTGTATCCTGCCTTGATGGCCCCGAGACGCCTGAGACAGGCTTCCCTTGACCTGAGGGAAGATCGGATAAAGCAGTAGAAGATGAATGAACGAATGAGGACACCAAAGCCCGTCCAGTAGTACATTTAACGGCCACCAGGGGGAAACATTTTAGAGTTGTTACAAACCTAAAGCCAAGAATTTCAGAGTTTCAGCCTTCAGGCACATTTTGAGTTGGAAGTGAAGTGATTTTTCAATAGAATGTGTTTTAAGATTGTGTGATTACATGATATTAGTTTAAATTGAACTTTATATTGAACTTTGAGTCGAATTCTTTTTTATATATCTGTACTGCAGTGTTTCCATTATGAGTGACTAAAAACGTAACTGGTCAAGCACGCAGCACACCGTCAGCCAGCAAAGAGCACACTCCGTTTTGAGCTTGTTTTGATGCCCGCTCTGCCCTGTAATGTGTGATATATGTGTGACCTTAGTTTTGTGATTATTTTGTTTGTGTGTGGTTGAAAAGAAGGTTTTGAATCATTATCAATCAGTGTTTAACTCATTAATATCCTTCTATTAATAGATTGGTGTGCAAGAGTAACTTTCACACAGGATAAGTTAATTAAGCAGGAGTCATATGACAGAAATGATCATATGAACATTATAGCCATAATACATCAAAATACTTAAGTACATTTGAAGGCAAACATTTTTGTACTTTTTCTCAAATGAAAGTTTAAAGGGAACTATAACTGTGTACTCCATCAGCCGCTGATTCCTATTAGCCTGGTTGACTTTTAATCCTTTTAATCAGGTAAAAAAATGATTACAACTTACATTTACAGCATTTGGCAGACGCCCTTATCCAGAGCGACGTACAACTGAGCAATTGAGGGTTAAGCTCAAAGGCCCACTAGTGGCTCCTTGATGGTGGTGCGGTTTGAACCCGTGATCTTCCAGTCCAGAGTCCCACACCTTAACCACTGGGCTGCACCACCTCCCAACTTGGCCCTAATGTGTTATGTCAGTAGGAAGATTTATTGATATGGCTATAATAACTAGACAAAATAATATATTGCAAAATTTAATAAACGTCTGCTTGTGCATAAAATTCATTATCCAAACCTCTGGCTTCAAAATGTATGTGTAATCAACATTAGTACATTGTCATGGGTTTCAGAGTTTTTGAAAAGTGGAAGTGCACAGACAAAGGTGAAGTGTGAAACAGCCGGAAATGGACATTGTGTTTTTATTTCCCTTTTGATGTGCAGCTGCAGAATATTCTATCCTCTCTCTCTCTCTCTCTCTCTCTCTCTCTCTCTCTCTCTTTCACACACACAGACACACATACACATCTTTTGGGTCTTTCTTTTACCTATACTTCAATATCTTCTAGAATTTAGAACTACATACATGCATTAGCATATGAGCTCTATGATGTTACCTGATGTAGGAATAAAAAATAATAATCAATAATCAATGTCGTGTATAGGTAAGTCACTTTCAATAACAATATTGTTTAATCTCATCATTTCTCATAATTCTCATTGTTTGCTGTTACACACACACACACACACACACACACACACACACACACACAAATCAGTATTAATATTGCATTCTTGATTAATTATTAATGACCAAATCCTGGAAATAAAGTATCCATAAGCTTATCATTATGATAAAAGTTGTAAAAAGTCCTGAAAGTGTTTTAGGACTTCATCAAATAGCTTGGAGAGTGATATAAGATGTGAAGGGATGGGATGTGGAGTGATGATGAACGGTTCTCTGTGAAGGAAACTGCATCATTTACAGGGTTGTCCAAAACCATGTTACCACTTACATGGGACTGACATAATAACACACTCTATGTACACGTAGTACACAACCAAGCTGCTACCTTCCTTCTCAAACTAAGTCGGGTGGCTATATCTAGTCTGCAACAAAAGAAAATGTAAAATTATGTAGTGCCATATGAGTGGTATATGTATATAAGAACTAATCATTGTGCTTAAGGTTCATTTTCCACTTGTCTGTGTGTGTGTGTGCGTGTGTGTGTGTGTGTGTATGTGTGTGTTCAGAATAGGTGAATGTTTTCATCTAACATTCCGTTTCTATATGAATATCATTCATTCATTCATTCATCTTCTACCGCTATATCTGATCTTCCCTCGGGTCACGGGGAGCCTGTGCCTATCTCAGGCGTCTATAGGCATTAAGGCAGGATACACCCTGGATAGAATGCCAACCCATCGCAGGGAACAAACACACACACACACACACACACACACATTCGTACACTAGGGACAATTTTCCAAGGTGCCAATCAACTATCTACCGTGCATGTTTTTTGGACCAGGAGGAAGCCGGAGAACCCGGAGAAAAACCCCCTGAGGTACGGGGAGAACATGCAAACTCCACACACACATGGCCAAGACGGGAATCGAACCCGGACCCTGGCGGTGTGAGGCGAACGCGCTAACCACTAAGTCACCATGCCCCTCGGATCCTGAACATATATTCCATAATCTGAGTAAAATGCCTTTGCCACCTGTTGCCAAGCAACAACTTCATCTTCACTAATGCCTTAGTTATTTTTTACCGAAAGAGGTGTTGGAAAATTGTTCATGAAAGATAAATCAACTGTGAAGCAAAGTCAGTCACATCATTCAGGCATTTAATAAAAAAACAACAATAATAATAATAATAATAAATCTAAGTGAGTTTGGGTACTATATTTCTACCACATTACCACATTTTCCTTGTTCCGATAAATGAGTGGGACTGTTTTCTGAACCTTCGGCTGTGTGTTCGTGTTGTGTAATTTCAAGTGAAGGCAGAGAAAGGTTGAGTGGGTTGCGGCACATTGTGTAAAACAGTATGCTGACTTCAGCACAACCACAATGACGTATCTCTTGTTTCTGACAAGGTGTGTGTTGGTTTTATAGTATACTGCATATTTTATGTAGTCATTTAGCAAATCAGAAGAGAATTGAGAGAGAGGGAGAGAGATCGAGAGCGGGGAGAGAGAGAGAGAGAGAGAGAGAGAGAGAGAGAGAGAGAGAGAGAGAGAGAGCGGAACAGCAGAGGAGGCAGAAAGAGCACTGAGTTTAAAACCCTGTACAGATATAGAAGAAGGTTGCGATTGCATGATCACAGAAAGCCAAGGCAAAGACCTGTACTAGGATTTCCACACAATTGCTGTCTCACGACATTCACTCAGACTTGCACAAGAGGAAAAAAAGAAAAAAGGAACTACTTTTGAGCAACCAGCTGAAAGTCTACGACAATGCCTGCTGAACCGTCTTTCACACACACATACACACATACACACACACTTATCTTCTGACAGTTTGAAATTGGAGAAGAGAAAAAGGACGTCACAGGAAAGGCGACAGTGGGGACGAATTAAAAAAAAAAAAAACACCGAACACTTTCTTAAAGCAAAGTAATGGGGACAGTAAATGAACTGTGTGTGTCCAGCCTTCATGCTTTCATGTGTCCGCCAGTGGCAATCCCATCTCCAGGTAAGACATGAAGGAATAGAAATGCTAGAGTTTATAGAGTACTTTCTGCCTCGCCTTTCTTTAAACATCATTGTGTCTCATCTTGTGCATGACTTTCTTTTTCTTTTTTTTTAAACTTTTGTCTGGGGCACTTTTGTGTATTTAGAGAGTGAAGTGTGTTGTTTGTGACGTTTCTTTGGTTTTGGTCATGTTAAACCTGATGGATGGAACTATGTGTGTATGTATATATATATATATATATATATATATATATATATATATATATATATATATATATATATATATATATATATATATATATGGTATAAGCAGATATATTTGGTATAAGCAGCATTTTTATTCTAGTCAACAAATTTTGAAATCATATTTTTGAAAATGATATACAGTGAAACCAGGTATTTATAATCAGTGTTTCGGGATTAACTAGTTACATGGAACGGGTTACGTAATTTAATTACAAAATAAAAGTAAGAGTAATTCGATACAGATACTGTTTATAATAGACATTAATAGTTCTTAATTGAACCTATATATATATATATATATATATATAATATATATATATATATATATATATATATATATATATATATATATTCATTCATTCATCTTCTACCTATCTCTCTTCTACCGCTATATCCGATCTTCCCTCGGGTCACGGGGAGCCTGTGCCTATCTCAGGCGTCTATGGGCATTAAGGCAGGATACACCCTGGATGGAATGCCAACCCATCGCATGATACACACACACACTCACACACATTCACACACACGCACGCATTCATACACTAGAAACAATTTTCCAAGGTGCCAATCAACCTACCATGCATGTTTTTGGACCAGGAGGAAACCAGAGAACCCGGAGAAAAAACCCCCTGAGGCACGGGGAGAACATGCAAACTCCACACACACATGGCCGAGACGGGAATCGAAAACCCAGACCCTGGCGGTGGTGTGAGGCGAACGTGCTAACCACTAAGCCACCGTGCCTCTCTCTCTCTCTATATATATATATATATATCTTTTTAATTGTTTGACTGCATCTATCAAAAGTACATAAACATTAAAGTTTATTCATATACAAGTGTGACCTTGTATATTAATCTTTCATCCATATGTACTTCATGTATATGCTTTTTGAATGTAGAAACTGCTCAATATACTGGAAAATCTTTTTCTTTTTTTTTCTGAATGCTGACACAAAACACTTTTCATCTCAAGATAGAAATCTAAACATACATGGAAATGCAGAGCGCAAATGAGATTGCACCCTACTAAGAGTTGAAACTTTTCATCAGTCAACAAATGCAACAGGAAAGTCTAAGTGTGAGAAAAGTTTAACTGTGAATATATACAAGTGTTAAAAAGCCACCCTGTCACACAATATAGTTATGATATGTTCCTTAATGATGTCCAAGATTTGAAACTGAAATGTTATTTTTGCCTCACCTGCACCTACTAACCAGTATCGCCACAAGAGGGAATTAGCCCTTGCTTTGTGTATATATATATATATATATATATATATATATATATATATATATATATATATATATATATATCTATATATATATATATATATATATATATATATATAATACATACGAGGGATAACGCGAGGGCATATATATATTATATATATATATATATATATATATATATATATATATATATATATATATATATATATATATATATATATATATATATGGGGCACGGTGGCGTAGTGGTTAGCACGTTCGCCTCACACACACCGCCAGGATCCGGGTTCGATTCCCGTCTCGGTCATGTGTGTGTGTGGAGTTTGCATGTTCTCCCCTGTGCCTCAGGGGGTTTTTACTCCGGGTTCTCCGGTTTCCCCCTCCCCCGGTCCAAAAACATGCACGGTAGGTTGATTGCCACCTTGGAAAAATTGTCCCTAGTGTGTGAATGTGAGTGTGAATGTGTGTGTGTGTGCCCTGCGATGGGTTGGCATTCCATCCAGGGTGTATAGCCTGCCTTAATGCCCATAGACGCCTGAGATAGGCACAGACTCCCCGTGACCCGAGGGAAGATCGGATAAAGCGGTAGAAAATGAATGAATGAATGAATATATATACATATATATATATATATATATATATATATATATATATATATATATATATATATATATATATATATATATATATAGTGCATTGCACCCTGAGAAATGCAAGACATATCGCACTGGCTTGAAATGAGAAATTTCTTGAAACCCCTTTTCATTATAATAATCAACATTATAATAGAATAACGGAATGCAGCACTGTCGGCCAGTTTAGCACCAGAAGTGTTTTGAAAATGGATTTGAATTTCAGCAATTAGTGTTACAGATTGAAGTTTTTGTTAGTATTCATTCTGAAACACATTTTCCAGTAGGCGTTTTGGAGGTTTAATATTTCAAAACATTCTTCCGTCGTTCTTTAGAAAGGTAAAGGAAACGGCCCGCTTAAGCCCTTCAACTGAACTTGCTGATGAATCTAGATCTCCAAAGATTTCTGCCTCCAAGAAATGCTAGAAGCAAACCGGTCTGTTTTCTTATGTTCATCAGATGCACATGTTCGGAAGACCATGTCACCTTTAATCACTAGCTCGGCATTTCAGCTGCAACAAAAGGCATAGGGGTTGCTTACTGCTGATGATTTGGCTGCTTTCCACAAACAAAAACAGGATGCTATGTTTGTCCTTGTGATCTGATCGTTGCTTCTTTGCTGTCTGCGATCAGAAAGACAAATTAAAAGTTTAATGGCAGCATGTCGGGTCGAGGACAATAAGAGAAGTGGGAAATCACACTAGATAGTGGTTAGGTCCGTGGCAGCGTATGTTTGTGCGGCAGGAAGGCACTGTTCCGCGGAGAGTGGTAATTTGGGGCTGTCTGATAGCTACGCTTTCATCGAGGGTGGACATGGCTTCAGGGGGCTGTGTGCTCCAGGAACATAATGAGCTGCTACACAGAAGGCGAGCTGATGTGGATTTTGCCACCCCGATGGGGAAAATATGATTAGACTACTGGAGGCTTCTATGGGCTGAGGTCAAAGATGTCTAGTCTAGGATTTTTCTGTAACAGGGTTCTTTCGACTGTTTGTCCCCAATTTGGTCTTGTACCAATTTCCACCCAACTCTCCCATTTCACCAAGTAGTTTAACACCTCTTAACCCATTCTTCCTCTACAACATACATGATCTCTGAATGACCATGAGTACGTAACTCTAAACTGTATTACTTCTTTGATTATGTCATTAATCTTTATTTAGACTGATAAAAATACATTGAGATCAAGATCCCTTTTGCAAGGTTGACTAGGCCAAGCAGCACACATCATAAATTAATACAGTTTTAAATATATATTACAAGTTACTAATAAGTAATAAGTTACTTCTATACTTCTTTTCTTTTGCTTTTAGGGAGAAACATCATTAGCTGCCCAGTTTGCCCATTTATATAAAAAGCACACAGTTTCTCTAACGGTATCAGGATGATTTATGGATACATAATCCCTATGAGCTGGAGGCGACATTAAATCATATCTATAATGAGCCAATTGTGCAACTAAAGGCTAATTTGTGAAAGCAATTTTTACCCAGTGCTGTCTACGTAAATTAAGACATGTATTTAGGACTTTTTTTTTTTTAATTAAACATTTTATTGTACCAAGAGTCAATATGTAAGACCTGAACACAAGGCCACAAGAACACAAAACTGCTCCAGGAGAAAAAAGTGAATGCCATGCCTGAAAGCTATTCATATTTGGTCCAGTGAATAATATAACTGGTTGAACTTGAAATACTATGTCCTTTTTTTCCAGTTGTCACAACAGTGTGGAATAGGAGATGATGTTTGGGGATGAAACACAACATCCTTTTGATATATGGAGTGCAGTCAGTATTAAATTTCACCTACAGTTTTATACACTGGGACATTTTTGTGATATAGGGATTTTCATACTAACTAGTAGTAAAACTAGAAGGTAGCTACTCCCTAATTGTGAAGATAATTTAGTACTGTAATATAATAATAGCTGCTGAAACATCATCCTTTAACTTGTAGTCAGTAAACAGTAAAAAAAAAAAAGAAAAAAAAGAGGCTATTCAATTTATTCACATTTTAAATCACGTCAGATATATGGAAATACGGCAGAATGGGATGGACAGATCTATGCCAGGGGTGAAGAGTATTGAGGCTTCATGCTGGGCACTAAGAGATTCAGAGCTACTTCAAAGGGAATCCATTGCAATTGAATCCAGACTGGTATCCTCAAAGCTGATTTTCAAAGCCTGTTTGGTGTCTCAGTCACCTCACCCGTTCCCCATCAGCGTTTTGCATTTGGTTTACGAAAAGATCCGAATCTTTTCCTGCAATTAATTAAAAAAAGATGATTAGCAGATACACTATTTACTGTACCATTTACCATCTCTTTTTGCACTTTTTCCCAATGCTGTGTAAGCTATTAATTGCGTAGCAAAAAGAGAATATCCGTAGAATGTTTTGTATGCTGTAGCATAAAAATTAACCTTCTCTGGAAGAGTAAGTTCCAACCTTGTTCTACCAACCACTATGCCCTGCATAAGGGATATGGTGGTGTTGAAAAACTCCGGGCCCTGACCTTAACCCCACAATAACCTTCTCCTGAGTCATTACATATAGACGTGTCCTTCAGGATCACGTGTGGTCGCTTTTTGACACACTGAATACCCCTTTGGCGTCATTTTTCAACTTGCTGGGATTTCCACAGACATCAAACCCATTTTTCAATGTGATCCCTGTAAAACGTCTATAGAACTCTGAATCGGGCCTGCGGCATTGAAGTGAAAAATAAAGTACATTTATTTTCTGAATAAATTTCAAATCATGCTATTTGTTGCATATCCAAAATCAGATTTTGGATGGGCATTATTGCCTGGACTGCAGTGTTGTAGGAAACACAACATGAATAGAGTGTGTTTGTTGAACACGTTAATGTGGTATTTGGAGAATTGACTCTTAGGTTTCGGGTGATCATGGATTCGGCAACTTATTTCACACTTAATTATTAAATAATTAAGTTAAATATATAAATATATAACCTGCACTCATGGAAGCATGTATCGGCTGCGTTAGCATAAGCTACCTTGTCTTTTAGTGTACTAGTGAAGTTGAATGTTTGCCATGAGTCATTAATTGCATATTTTCTGTGCTCAATGCACCATAAATTAATACTTTTCATGTTTTTAATACCATACTTATAGTGACAGATGTTATACATTTTTAAAGTTCATTCTATCTTCAAAATAAAATTATTTTTTATTTATTTCACTCTGTAAACTATTCTAATATAAATGTATATACACACAAACACACACACATATATATATACCTATGTGTGTGTGTGTATAGTACATTATATTATATTATGTTATATTATATATATATAAAAAAAAAAATATATATATATATATATTACACTCAGTCGTCCATATACTTACACGATACGGACAGAAGTTTGTGGATTCCTGACTGTATGAGTTTCCACATTCTCCTTTCACATGTTTTCCCATTTGCTGTTATCATATCCAAACTTCTGGAAGGATGTTTTAGAGTGTGGTTGTGGAGATTTGTTCTCATTTAGGGGGTTACTCCCCTAATAATAAATCATTACATTTATATAGCGCTTTTCTAGACATTCAAAGCACTTTACATTATGAGAGGGGGATCTCCTCATCCACATGGATGATGCGACAGCAGCCACAGTGCGCCAGAACACCCACCACACACCAGCTTACTGGTGGAGAGGAGACAGAATGATGAAGCCAATCAGTATATATGGGGACAGTTAGGAGACCATGATGGACAGAAGCCAATGGGCGAATTTGGCCAAGATGCCGAGGACACAACGCTACTCTTTTTCGAATGACATTCTGGGATTTTAAATGACCACAGAGAGTCAGGACCTCGGTTTAACGTCTCACCCAAAAGACGGTGCTTTTTTGACAGCATAGTGTCCCCGTCACTATACTGGGGTGTTAGGACCCACACAGACCACAAGGTAAGCACCCCCTGCTGGCCACACTGACACCTCTATCAGCAGCAACCTAGCATTCCCAGGTGGTCTCCCATCCAAGTACTAACAGGACTCATCCCTGCTTAGCTTCAGTAGGAAACCAGTCTTGGGCTACAGGGTGATACGGCTGCTGACAGTTGGTAGTGATGAAGGGTAAGGAGGGTAAGAAGCGAGAGCTCTATATCAGACGACTTAAGACATTTCACTCCAATCCATAAAAACTATATGCTTTGGGCCTTTGTCATGCTGGAACATGATTTGGTCTCCTAGTTGATGTGAAGAAAAAAAATTAATGCTACTGTATCCAGTGATATACAGTGGTGTGCCTCCAAATTTGTGGTAACAATTTGGGGAAGAAGGACATGTGACTCAAAAAGTCTGGTGTCCATATACTTCTTTCCTTGTATATATCCTTTTAATTATCCTAAAATTTTAATGTTTTTTTTGTGTGTTTTTGTGTACATGAACTAGTGAAAATAAATTTAGATATAGTAAATAAAATGATAAAAGCATATTTGCATTAAGTCAGAAACAAACCTGAAAATCCTTACAGTATAGTTCATTAAGGAAGTAAATGATTTCAGACGTTTGACTTTCTTTCGTCCTGGTTTAGAACACCTGAGCTTAATGGATAATCAGACAACGGGAGGGAAAAACACAATACCTGCACCATCTTGTGGTGGTGAAATAAGACTGCCTCTACTACCATGTTATATGTCATCACCCAGGCTCTCACCTCCTTATTTCTGACCATGTGAAACTACAGCATTATATTTCTGCGTATAGATCTAGACTTTCAATTTGTGAGCAATTATTATTGCCATTTGTAAATCAAGTCACACCCTTTAGATCTGTGAGGCTGTTGAGCAATGTGGTGTGTTCTGTGAAATGTCAAGTATAATCAGGACGTGGAGTGTTGGTTCGGATCATTCTCTGGTTGAGCAGAGCTATCGAGTGTTCAGTGTAAAATGTGTAATCAAAAAGCTTTTATTACAAAAAAAAAAATAAGAAAGGAAAATCATATTTTATATTATATTATCTGTTACAACTTGCTCTGTTGTTGCAATTAGGGTTGAAATGACGGATAGTCAGAAGAAAAGTTAATTATTAATTTGCTATGTAATTTAGGCAGATGTTGAGTACTAAAGTATTACAAGAAGGTCATAAATGACACCTCTTCATTCTCCCTTCAACCTATAAATCCTACATTCTGTGGCAGTTCCTGTAACCTATTAGCAATATGTAGAAGAAAACAGGGATTGTTAGGGTTTTCCCCAACCAGGTCATTAAATGTGGTATGAAACTAACACATACAGTACTTACCCAGACTCTCCTACATCCTTTATTCCCGGCATTGTGTCTGGTCCAGGCTCAGCCCAAGTGTCTTTTACAAAAAAAACATGATTAAGGCCAACAAATATAATTGTTTTCGTACAAATCTCAGTAGAATTGATCTTCACTACGCCTTGCATGGACAATGAACTAAGAAATAGAATCATAAACACATGAATTGAACCTAATGACATTTTCAGGACCCTGTCTGGCTTCAGGCATTCATTCTGAATATTTGGTTTGACAAGTTTTTATTGTTTTACTGCCTCATAGGTTTATATATATATATATATATATATATATATATATATATATATATATATAATGATTAATGACAATGTCCTGGGGTCTACTGGCTGTTTTCCCATTGTGACCCACAATACAAGTAATACATCCATTTGCTTTTATAATTTAATTTGAATCATTTATATTGCTTTATACAATCTAATTAAAGAGAAGACAAGTGTACTTGCACTATTCCTTGATACTTACGGGTCAGAGACTAATTTGCTTGTTAATTTGAACTACATAGTACTGTATGCAATTTTTTAAAATTCACAATCCACGTTTCTTTGCGATTCTGCATTGCCTTTTCTAACCATTAGGGGGCAATAAAAGAAAAGCCCATGATTGTTCATGTGACGTTTTTAATGTCTAAGTCTGCACACTAGACACGAGAAGCTGTTCATTGGCAGAATATAATTCTGTTATTTAAGGCTGAGCCAGAATCGAGCCTATGCATACCTATAAGCTCTATGTTTTAATAATGAATTAAGAACAAAATTCTTATGTATTCTTAACAAGACTACCCTTTAACAATACAAGAACAACTTGAGGTGATTTCCATTAGTGAAACATTTGGGAGGCAGAAATGCTCTCTGGGTGGAATGTTATTGCATCACAGGGTATCGTGTGGCACATTTACATATACTCACCTGGGGCTAAGGATTTAAAAGATACCAAAAATAATCTGGCTTATGGAGTGAGCATCTGATATTTCAATTCCTTGAAATATCAATGCGAGTTCTGTTCAATAAGTACATTTGGAGTGCAGAGACTGACACAGAAACACAACATTGCAGGTTTTAAGGTAGTATTTATGTTACACTAAATGGCACATATAGTCTAAGTGTAGAGCTTAGATCATTCATTCATTCATCTTCTACCGATATATTCGATCTCCCTCGGGTCACGGGGAGCTTGTGCCTATCTCAGGCTTCTATGGGCATTAAGGCAGGATTCACCCAGGATGGAATGCCAACCCATCGCGGGACTCACACACTCACACACACATTCACACACTAGGGACAATTTTCCAATCAACGTACCGTGCATGTTTTTGAATCGGGGGAAACCGGAGAACCCGGAGAAAAACCCCCTGAGGCACGGGGAGAATATGCAAACTCCACACACACATGGCCAAGATGGGAATCGAACCCCAATCCTGGAGGTGTGAGGCGAACGTGCTAACCACTAAGCCACCATGCCCAAGCTTAGATCATGTACATGTATAAATAAATAAATATTTCATTTTATTATGAGTCTATATCAACAATTTATAAATCTTGTAAACCTGGCCTTGGTCTGAAACATTCTGGTGCTGTGCTATTTTAAGGCATTATATTGATATCTCACTATATTTTAGCGGTTTGAGAGTTCAACTTGAAGGTAATGAACTTCTCACATTGTGATGGACACATTCCTGAATATAATAAGAACTGTCAGAGCCTTGAGGAACAATAGAAGGAAAAATAACATTCCTCAAATAGCCGTGTGTGTATTTTGACAATAGCACGGCAAAGAATACGGCGACGGAGATCTGAAGAGCTCTTAATTGCACTAACATTTTAATACCTTTGGTAAAAAAAAAAATAAGGTCTTGAATCGATGTTAATAATTGTCTAAAGAATTCTTTATAACTTTAGCATAGACTAGTATAGACAATAACATGCCACATGTAATGGACAAAAATATTTTTGCCTGTATAATACACAGTGCAAATGAGAGTAGAGCTTGTTTATGACTTCTACATCATTTTCATTTACATGACATTACCGTAAGCACATTTGTACTCCTTTCAGACCCCAATGTCAGATTTACATACGCCACGGGAAAGGCTGCAATGACGAGCATGTAACCTTATATCAAATTGTAAGGATGTCTTGTCCCAGTGCATTTTACATATATACTTATTCAGGTCACTGGTTGTATTGCGTGGAAAGAAAGACGGCTGTATTTGTGAAGGAACTGTTGCACTGCTTGACAGAGGTTACATTGTCCCGGGTCTGCCATTGTGAGAGCACAACAGTGGCTTTTGTGAGTGAAACCAGCATGTCTGCAAGGCTCATCAAAGTGTGACTTATCTGCTTCCTGACTGACTCTCTGGAGATCCTATTTGGTAAAGTCACTATGGTGGAGAATGGCCTCTGTTATTATAGGAATTCTTTCCCACAGGCTGCTTTCTCGGGCTAGGCCGCTGTCTGGATCAAATTTTATTACTTCAATGTGAATTGATAGATCTAGTCTGATCATTTTTGTAAATATAAAGAGGACAAGCTTTAGAGTCTCAGAGAGATTTTTCTTATTTTTCTTGATGTTGGTTACAGCGCTAAACAATGCATACCTATATTTTCCAAACTGTGTGCCTGTGTGTGAGATGATCATTAACCACATTTAGTCCTGTTCTGATAAATGACCTATATAATGACCCATTTATGGCCTACAAATGACATATATAATGACCTATTTCAATATATTGCTATTTAAAGTTTTACTGTCAAATGAAAAAAAATATAAAACGACAATATCAACATTTCTGCTCTGTAAGAGCTGCCTTGGTCTGTAAACTTCACTTCTTAATCTGTAAACTATTAACAAAGAAATGCAAATAATAATTTTTAAATAATAAAATAATAAAAGTATTTTTAGGACCAGAGAGAAAAACTCAAACAACAGATTTCATTTTAACTCCTTTGTGTGTATGTCGGCACTGGCTGCCAGATTTACATAAATGTTTGTGTACAGTCTTTTTGAATTATGGAATCTTCTCTATTTTAAGATATTGTATAAGACACGTTGCTTGAAGAGTAAAAAAACACAATCATATTTTGGGTATTGTTATCAAAGCAACAGTGTGGTGTTATTTCCCCAAATAATGGACATTTGGGATTTTTTAATTTTGTCATGTGTAGGCTGCAACTTTATCTTGTCTGATAATGTATATAGCAAATTCACATATAGCATACTGCATTTTGATATGCTGAATTTTTCATTGTTAACATGAACTAGTATTGTGCAATACTCAGACATCTAGTTTCAGATTAAAAAGGTGCCACATTTCCATTGAACCTATAGGTTACTTTATTTATTTATTTTCTAATTCGAATACTTTTTAAAGTATTATTTAATGTGTAATAATGTTTGTAGTAATAGATTCTGAGATCACATCTGATAAATCCAAGTTACTACTATTATTATTATTATTATATATAATCACACGACAGGGGGCACGAAGGCTTAGTGGTTAGCACGTTTGCCTCACACCTCCAGGATCCGGGTTCGATTCCCGTCTCGGCCATGTGTTTGTGGAGTTTGCATGTTCTCCCTGTGCCTCAGGGGGTTTTTCTCCAGGTTCTCCAGTTTCCCCCGGGTCCAAAAACATGCACGGTAGGTTAATTGGCACCTTGGAAAAATGTCCCAGGTGTGAATGTGAGTGTGTGTGTGCCCTGCGATGGGTTGGCATTCCATCCAGGGTGTATCCTGCCTTAATGCCCATAGACGCCTTAGATAGGCACAGACTCCCCGTGACCCGAGGGAAGATCGGATAAGTGGTAGAAGATGAATGAATGAATGAATAAACACAATAAATCACCAACTTAAACCCGCCTGTCTAACTTAGCTATCTGTGTTCCACTAAAAACCACGTCATCACAAACTGTTGTACAATAGCATTAATCATTAGTAGCATTCGAACATACATAGCATACATGCCATTTTTCCAGCCTCAACTCATCAACAAGCAGAGGCATGCAGACAATGTACCCTTTGGACACTAAATCCCTAACTTAGAAGCACAACTGACACAGAGGCAATATTAAGATTGTGTAATGAGAATAAAGAATAGAATGTTGTTTTACTCTCACATTCTTTACCAACTAAATGGTATTGTAGATTTCTTACTTTTCCAGACAGAGGAATACATTAAAGATTGTCCATTTTTGCAAGCCAGAAAACAGCTCTTGTTGCTGAACTGAAAATAATTTAATGGTTATCAAACAAAAGTTTGCTAAGGTTATTTTAAAAATGTAACATCTGAAGGTTCATTGAAATAGAGATATTAATTTTAATCAAATATTAAACATTATTGTTGCCACTGTTACTACTTATGAAAAAGAAACTAGGACACTTGACACGTTATTGCTCACCACTGAAAATAACCTCACTGGAAAATCAAAAATGGAAACTATAACAGACGCATAAATGCCACAAACCACCAGCTCTTAAAACCACCAGCTTAACAAATATTAACAAATATTTTATTTTACTAGATTTGTTTATGGGCATTGCTAAATCATTATCAAAGCAATAAATCTATTGTAGATCCTTATTAGAATTTGGATGTTTAATGATCTACTAAGTTACCTTTTCATGTCCAGTAGATATGAACTATTTATCTAAAAATGACCAAATGTGTTCTACTGGCCAACAAATTACCAGCTGAGACCCACATGGAGCATTATAGTTTCCATTAAAACAAATAAATAATCATTACAAATTCTAACAAGGTTTCTATGTTTTTTTTTCCAGCATGGAACAGATTTTTAACTGTACTTCAGTGTTAAGGGTTTGATGCAGGAAAATGAGCTCTGAAATGAAGTATAAAACAAATCTGGGTCTTTCTTAACACATTTCGCTGGTTTAATACAGATATCCACTGTAGTTCATTTGGTACCGGGCCACACAGAAAGAAAAATATATTTTATTATTTATTTATGTATTTATTTATTTATTTTTACATATGAAAACAATGGCCACTTCTGCTTTTTTAGGTTCTCTAAACAAATCTCTTACTGATTGTGCATTATGTTTGTGTTGCATTTTCATTTTATATATGTACACACACACACACACACACACACCACACACACATATATATATATATATATATATATATATATATATATATATATATATATATATATATACATACATACATTGTACGTACAACAGAGTGTATATAAAGATGAAAAATACATATGAAAATAATGAGGGTTATAAAGCGAATTACATTGATGTACTCGGTGCTTACTTTAGATTGGTATCTGAACTGCATGATGAACGTAATAAAATTAAATGAATAATTAATTCATACAATATGTATAATTGTAATATAGTATGCACATTATTGCGCGTCTCGCGTGCACGTGCGCCTGCGCGTGCGCGTGATTGAGGGCGGACTTACACAGGCTTTTACGTGCCCGCTGTGAAACACGTCAGTGGGCAGAGCAGTTCCACCCTTCCTCATATCGTTCCTGACCGACAACAACAAGATAGACACGGAAAAACGGTGTAGTGCGCTTTTTGACTATCACATGTCGCGCATTAAATATTTATAGACAAAAACAACAACAACGAAGGATACAGAAAACTTCCGCCTATTAGAAGTGAAGCAGTCCCTCGTGCACGCGGTGGAAACCCCTCAGCAGCTGCTCTCCGGAGTCGTGTGTGTGTGTGTGTGTGTGTGTGTGTGTGTTTCTGTCGTGAAGGCGGGCTGTTCTTCTTTATTTTCGAGGTGTTTAGAAGTTTTGCGCGAGTAAAAACCGAGTGTTTGTGAGCGTTTAACAATATTAAGAAGAAGACGTTAAAAGAAGAAGACGCAATGGTGCTAAAATCAGAGGACGGTGTCGGTAAGTACGTGAAGTTGCCTGTCAGTTAGCACTCAAAGCTAAACACGTCCAACAAGTGTGGTGTGCGCGTTTGATAGAGAAGTTTTTTCACACACACACACACACACACACACACACACACACACCACACACACTATTGCCAAGCTGTCATTCTTGGGCCCTTGAGCGTGGCCCTTAACTCCCCCGTCTTCCTGGGCTTTGTGAAAATAGAATTTCACTGTGCTGTAAAATACATGATGTGAATTTAAAAGTCTCTTTCTTTAAGTTTAGAATATTTTATTTCCTTATTTATTGTTTGTTGGTTTGTAAATATTTATTTATTTCTAATAGCATGGAATCCCAATAGCGAACTTTGTAATCAGTGATACAGATTGAAACATAACACATTTCCTCCTTTTTTCAAACGAGCAATGTTATGAAGTATTTAATTAAAATGATACAATGTGTTTTTAGGTACAATATTAGTGTAGGTATTTTGCTGTAGATAAAGTTGAAATGCGGAAAATTTAATCTGAAGTTATTCTGATTAATTCAGACACGTAGCTCAAAACTAAATCCAAACTAAATGCTTGTTCTTAAACCAATTAACTTTCCATGTAATTACTTATCTGGTATTATGAATAGGCTGCTGTATTTGTATGTCAGCCTGCATTAATAAATACCACAAATAACAGTACCATATTGTCTATCAAGACCCCTTGTGACGAAGGCCGCTAGCTCGATTGCATCATTGATTGCGTTATCTTTCAGGTCGGGCAGTGAAAAGGTCTTTTAGTCTCATTTCTGCTGTATTTCAGGGTTTGGCTTAATCCCAATTGCCAAAGATCCTGCTAAGTAATATGTCATAGTAGTATGCTATGTCTATGTGCTTGGATTGTGTTTTAGCTTTTAGTCAAGGGATCTTTGACCTGATATCAAGTGCTGGGATGATTTTGAAAACATGATAATTGAGGATAAAAGAGAAAGGTATTTTTCTTGTTTGGAATGACAGGTTTACTATAGTGCAGTTTCCTTTTGCGCCGAAGCTTTAATAACACCTTAACACGCCTTAATATTTAACCAAGAGAAATATCTCTAGGGGTGAAACATGCACAGGTATTTAGCTGATTACCGAAACCTTGCGTGCACTCAAACGGCTTTGTCATTTCAACATCCGTAATCTTGTTTGTGATGGCATAGCATGAGTTGAGTTCTACTTTTTGAAAGCCGTAGATCAAAATAGTTATCTTCTAATCTGGTCGAAGCAAATATCTATCTTAGAAAAGCTTTTCCCAAAATATTTTTGCTGCAAATTCTCTAATAATTTTTTTTGTTGCTTTTTTCAAGGCTGTAACAGCATGGAGACATATACCTTACAGTTAGGAGATACCTTGTAGCTAAAGAATTAAAATGCATTAATTTCTTCTTGATTGAATAAGCAGTGAGACCGATATGGCCTGAGCCAGTTTGATCTCTGAACATTAGGCCTGTTGCAGTCTGAATCAGAATAACCTTGCCCTACAAAGACAAGCAATGGCAATTTAACGAAATGAATCATGCAGCCTACACCCAAACGTAATTTTAGTCATATCTTTATCCATATACACCATCTGACTCAGGCTCTCAGCCTAAAAAACACTCATAACAAACCTCCTGGCAGCCTGCACAATTAGCAGCTGCACAACGCTGTAGTCAGCTCAATTTGTCTGCTGAGACAAGGCATGGCTTGTCTTCTAAATAGTCGGCTTGATAATTTGTTACGCAACGTGTTATACACCTGTCTTTTAACTGCACTGAGATATTTGTACATGTTGCTCATTCTTGTTTAATTCGACCAAACTACTTCTACACAATCTCCATAATCCCATGATCATACCGTCGTAATCAAATTGCTGCCTTAACACAGTGATGTCTCAAAGCAGTTTGCTAATTTCCCATTTAATACTGATATGAACCAATACTGACATTCCCGTCTCCGCAGTGTTGTTGTGGAGTGTGGTATTCTGTCAATAATGTTTTAATGCTACCACGAAGTTGAAAGCACACAATTGTAGCTAATGTCTTTAAATGCCTTAGCATTGAATTTTCCCTTCACTTGAATTAAGAGACCCAAACCTGTGTGTGCAATGTGCAAAAAAATAGCTTTTCAAAAACATGATTAAAGAAAATATGGTTTTCAATGTTGAAGTGGTTCTGTCTATAAAAGGATCTAAAGACTAATAACAAATCTTTCTAATAAATTTTCATTTTAGTAACATTAACAGTTAGTAAGTAGTAACATAATAACATGGTAACAGTTCATTCCTAGGTAGCTATATAGAGAATATGGTGCATAATTGGCAAAAAAAAAGTGTTGTGTGACAAAAGTAAAACATTGTCATTAATGGATGCTACCAGTACTCTGATCTGTGCTTCATGTCACAGGGTAAATTTTTCACATGGTGTATTTTGTGTTTTTCTTTTATAATCATCATAAGTATGGACCCCTCCCAGTGTAAATTCAGAGCCATTCAGATTACACTGGAAGACCTAAACTGCAATTATGAACAATACAAAAAGGACATACAAAACTTTTATCATCCATACACTCAGTATGAAATTAGATGTTTTAAATCACCAGTTAAATGAAACAAGCGAGTGAAAAGTGGTTGCAAAATCTCTCTAATTTTGTCAGATTTAGAAACTCTCCCTGAACCAGGCACACATTTAACCAATAAAACATCCAAAAATATTCAAAGCAAGCTATGGCATGATGTGATATAGAAGATATTTCCTCTCATGTCTATGTGCTGGGAGAGAAAGCTTGCGCACTGCCGGATTTTCTATAGAAAAGTACTCTTCTATTATTGTATCAATCTTTTTTTTGTTCTATCACCAACCAGTTTTGTGCTTTTCCTAGAACAGGCAGCTACAAGTCTTAACTCATCTTCCCTTTCAGATGAGACGCAGATCAACACACTGTACCCAGATCTGACTCAATGTTTGTTAATCATCCTGGTGATAAAGACATGCAGCAAAATTTCCATGAACTTTATTTGCTTTTATTTGCATTAGAATGCAGGGAGACAAGGAAGCCAAATGGCATTCATTTCCAGTTGTTAAGGCTGAACAGTTCCTGTAGTTTGGAAATGTTGTTATTGTAGTGCTACACTTTGACTGTGATGCATGGTAGGGAATCTGATAGCATTTCTGAAGGGGTAGAATGGGATTATGGGAGCATTATTGAGCAGGTGTGTGTGTGTGTGTGTGTGTGTGTGTGTGTGTGTGTGTGTGTGTGTGTGTTTGTGTGTGTGTGTGTGTGTGTGTGTGTCTGTCTGATTGAGGGTGAGTACTGTTGGTTGAGGATAAGGGAGGATTTAACATGTCAGTTGTCCTTACCATGATCTAGACAAGCACATTAGAGAATCAATGATGCATTTTCAGGGTATAATTTTTTCTTCTTGTCAATTTATTCGTATGATTACCTGCTATTGTTCAGTTTAATTTCAGTTCTATTTGTGGTACATTTGAACTACAGATGATACAAATATGCAGTATGAATGTGAGGTTTGAGCGGCAGGTGTTTGAGGATTGTAAATCTTAAAAGGTATCCATGTAGCTATTAGTGTGTCTACACTGTGGACTGCAGCAATTGAGATGTTTATTTATACTTTGGTACGATATTTCTTTATTTTTCGGGATTGAGTTCAATGGAACTGTAAAGTAATAGAAGTAGAGAATATGAGACAGTGTCATGTCCTACATTCGGCATTCTTTACTCTAAATTAGATATGCAGCTATCGATGATTTTAGTAAACAATAATTGAATAATCAAGTAGTCAAAGTGCTTTTACTTTTTTAAAGGCCAATACTAAATATACAAAAGAAAATACAAGACGAGTATCTTAAAATGAAAAAGGAGTCCCCCCCCCCATCAGTAATAATGATCTGGGGGAAAACACAGTGCTATATGTATTAAAACTTCACTAAATTAAAAATAATTAATGAAAAATAATTTGCCTCGATGTTGTTTAGTATTCGCATTATTCAAGTTTTTCAAGGAATCATTTCAACCCTACAAATATGTATTAGTCTAATTATAATAAATAATAATATAGATATAATATATAGACCATATAATGTTGATATTGGAGTCTTTTTGAGATGTTTTGTATATTGTGACTTTTTATAATAGCAACTAAAGCTAAAAAGCTAAAACTAAATTAAAAGGGTGGAAAAAAGTTTTGTATACAAATTTTGAATCTATTTTTTAAAGGATTATTTGCCTCAAAATAAAAATAGATCAAGTTGTTCCTACTTAAAGAAAACCAATAAGTTGGTTTCTTTCCCAAATTTGCTACAGAATTTGATGTAGGAAGACTAGTTTCATCATTATGGAACAATCTGCTGTCTGTCTGTCTATCTAATCTATCTAATTTAACTGAAAATGAAGCATGATGTAAGACATCACTTTCACTCACACAGAGTATGGACTCTCGCAGAATAGAGCTTGGTGCTAAACTCATAACAGGAAGCAGTTTTGTATTCATATCTCTGGTCAGGAAGTGCCAGCAGAGAGTCTCTGAGAAGCCAGTAGATCATGGGTTCAGCAGCAGTTTTGATGGGCAGCATTGATAAAAACAGAGAAAGGGAGGAGGCGATGGGTTTGAGGTTTGTTTATATATTTGACTCTGTTGAGTTTCCTGTCTGCATATGAAGATGTTTACAGCCTACTATGTCTGGTTTGGTCACATGACTAGAGCCTGTAGCTTCCAGTGGTTAATTGGATGTGTAGTGGATGTGTAGCGGATGTGTGTAGTGTTTTTCCATCAGGGCTATGTACAGTTTAGTGAGGTAGATATAACTTAAAGTATAGAGGTTTAATGTGTTATGTGAATGAACAAGCTAATTCAACTTGTATGTTTAGGCCTCTGCATTTTATCAAGATATTTTTTTGTCTAACATTCAAGATTCAGATCTGTACAGATTCAGAGTGTAATCTATAATGTCTCCACATAGGGGCATGTAACTGTAGTCCAAACGCAGTATTCAGACAGAAAAAAAAATTAAAAACAGTGAAAAGCCATATAAAAAAAAAGAAAGGAAGCAGTAGCATCATGATCTGTAAGCTAATGGCGTGTCTTAGAGAAATCCTCATGCAGGCTTGAATAATAATAATATAATAATCATAATAATTATCGTTCAACGCCAGTGTGATCAAATGAAGCATATTAATCCATTGAGCTTTTCACTCTCATACAAAAGAAATTGTATCTTTCTTGGGTTTTTAGGTTGTAACTGAACACCAGAGAGTGCATTAGAATCACAGGGTTCCACTAGTGAATATTTACAGCATTTAGCAGATGCCCGTATCCAAAGTGACGTACAAAAAATGCTTTGAATCTCCATCTATGAATAAATTAATGCTAGGATACAAACGTCCTTAAACTCTGTTAGGAGGATTAAAAACATTTTTTTTATGTTTAAACCAAGAGGAATAAGTTCTAGTTCAAATGGTTCACGAAGATATAGGGCTTCGCCCGTCACGTGACAATGGATGTTGCTGTTCGGACGACATGGGGAAGTTCGTTCTACCACCTTAGTGCCAGAACAGAGCCTTGAAGTAAACTTACCTCTTATCCTGAGAGAAGGTGGGACCAGTCGAATAGTACTAGACAGTCTCAAGCAGCAAGGTGCGGAACGGGGAGTGATGAGGTTTCCGACGTAAGAAGGTTTTCCTTCACTTTCTTTTCTAAAGCGGTTCTGTTGTACTTGGGAACTGGGAACTGCTTCTGTAAGTGTTATGAAGGGGGGGGGGGCACTAATTATCTACTCTTGTGAGATTGCAATAATTAGACCTGTTGAAATAATAGACAGGCAGGCAGACCCACCCAACTCCATAGACTGATGCTTCCAACTTTACTGAAAATTTCCAACATCTGATTAAGGATAATGCAACTGCAACTTTGGATCAACATTTCTGAATTATAGTTTTTTTTTGAAGTTCTTTAATTCATTCCTTAAATCATCCCATGCACTCAGGTTGGTCTTTGATGAAACATGCTCTGTTCTGCCCCCTTTAGATGCACTGTATATGTCCTAGTTTGATTGACTTTTTTCCAAGGCTTTCCTCTGCTCACACATTGCAGGATGTTTACGCTGCGAATCTCGGTCTGTTTGCTTTAGAGAAGCCCAGTCTGTCCAACCTCCTTTCACACACTGATCAAGCTTCATATCACAGCAGTGTTCAACTTTTCATCATTACCACATACAGTAGTCAGATTATCGCTTAATATTTTTCCGATGTGCAATATATCTTCAAATTATTTCACGTTTTTGGCTCATAATTTCCACATTTACCACAGAAGCACAAAATCTCTCTCTTATCCAAACAAAGTAATATTTTACTTAACAGCAGCTCTCACAGTAGCCTTCAGATACATTATTTGTTTTTATTGCAACAAACAACTGGTGAACTTGTAAGCATTGCTATTAGGAATTTTTACTAGTAAGACACATTTATTTACACATTTTTGGAAGGAGTTTTTTTTTTTTGGAAAAGTCTATTAATTTTCTGCCAGGAGAAAGTTTTCATGTTGGGCAGTGTTGCAGTTTCTCAGGAACGTGTGTTTTTATCTTCAGGAGAAACTAGTGGTGAGGGAGTGCCTGTTTATAGCTGATAACAGGAACCAAGTAGTTTCATGAGCGTTCTACTACATTATTGTAACTATAACCAAACCTAATGTTACCCATCATTGGAACTTCTTCAGGACAAAGGATTTTTTTTATACATTTCCTCTTTCTCTGTTAAAGGAAAGGGTTTTTTTCCCCCAAAGAGATAAAGGGGGAAGATGCTGGTGTGGTGGGGAAAATATCTTTACGATAAACTGTACGTATCTGTAACTTTGTTAATAATTTATTAGACCAACAAACAAATTAAAGTGAACGGCTAAGTCACCTTTTGAAACTACTGACCTTCATGCTGACCTCATAGTGAAGTAATCTGTCTCCCAGATCTCACTGAGTCAGTATTTATGAGTAATTGTTGGATACCTTCTTCACTTTAGGGATTCTAGCGCCACTCCTGTAGTACATGTATGTGTGTGAGCAGAGCAGATCAGGCAAGCTGGATAGATGGAGTTTTTAAATTGTAATCACAAGGGAAAGTGCTGAAGATGTCTAAAGGAATGCTGAATCTGACTCATTGATGGTTTCCTGTTTTTTTTTAACATATTCTTCTCTCTGTTTTTGTTTTTTTGGGTTTGTTTCTTTCCCACTTCTCTATTAAAGCTGACAGTTTTCCCCGTATTTCTGTGAAGCATTTACAGCTGTGAAGTAACAGTTTGTTATTATTTATTTATTTATTTTATCCATGTGAACTTAGTTTCAGATTTTCCGTATATTCTATTTTTTCTAGTTTGTAATGTGGATTTAAATTGAGCATTTAGTTACAATATAAATTGAATATAAATTATGGTTCAGTATACCATTGATATTGGATATATGGTATATTACAAACTGACTAGAAGCTATATTATAAGCTTTTTAGAATGTTAATTTTTGTATTTTATTTTTGCAGATTCAGTCCAAAATATTTGGTTTTTATTCAAATTGACTTTTTAAAAAAAATAAATGTTTTATTTGTTTTTGAGCAAATATGACATTATGATCTGGAGGCAACAACTAAACCACACTGCAACGATTTTAAAACAGAAATGTAAAGTTGTGAAAAAGAATGTGAGATGTTGAGAAAAAGGCCAGAGTGTCCACTGGGTGGAGCTTCAGTGTTCGTGACAGTCATGTCTCAAGCGATGGACGTGGAGGGAGGGAGGAAGGGAGAGACCAGAGAGAGAGAGAAAGGGAGAGGGAGAGAGAGGGAGGCAGGGAGAGGAACAGACTGAGGGATGTCCAGCTGGACTACAGCAGTATACTTGCTAAGTGACAGCTCGGATACAAGCCTCACTCTCGGTTCCTCTTGCTTTATCTTTTTTATTAATGCCATTTTTGATCAATTTTGGATCGTGGATTTTTGGATTTTGCTTCTTGACCTCTGCCTCCGGACCGTTAAAGGGTTGTATCTGTGTTTTATTTAGTTTCTATAGATTAGACTATAGATAGGTTTCATCACTGACAGAATTCGTACAGTAGTTTGTAGTCAGTTCAAGACTGATTTGGAGTGAAGTGGGGGGGGGATTCGTCCCAGGATTAAACAAAAACAGGTCAGTTTATAGCATTTCTCTTTTGAAAACTGGTGTGATATAAAGTGCTGTACATTTTTATGTATTGGAAAAGCGCCTTCTGTAAAATGCTATTTATTGCATATTGATTTCATAGTCTGCTTGCAAAATAGTTTTGTGTAAAAGAACTGTCACGGTTCATTTTCTAACCTCTCGTCATCCTTCCATATGAAACGGTTGTTTCGGTTGTCGTGTGTTTAACATGCATGCGTGTAAGTGACCTGTGTCCTGATTGGATGCGAACGTCACCTGAAAAACGTGGAGAAATCAATAGAGGCTTCAACGAATTAGGCAATTATTGATTCTGAGGCTGTTGACTTGAGTAGCAGTAGTGTGCGAAAATGTTAGCGTTAGCGCATTGAGAACAGTACATACTTTTCTAGATAAAGCTGCCTCATAGATCGCGGTCATGCTGAATCGGCATTGTCTAATTTGATGTTTAAGAAGCACGGTAGATTAAAATGAGCTGAGCTTCTAACTAGTTTAAGATTAACTAAAATAATTCTGTCCCAACAAATTACTCTGGCATTTCACGTGTCTCCTCCATGCCAAGTTTTGAGCACGTTGTCATTTCAACATTATTGCATGCATTAGCATTAGCATTATATTAGCATTGCATTTTGTGTGTGTGTATTTGCTTTAGATCACTCATCTTTTGTAATTTATAAAATTGCCTATATAGTACAGGCGTTTTGAGGAGGAAAATGGTAGCATGATAAATTATTGATAGTAAAAGCTGTACCTGGAGATGTCCATTCTTTTTCCACAGATCCACTGAGATTTCATTTATGAAAAATAGCGATTTTTTTTTAAATAACAAGGTCTAATTACTTACTTGTAGCTTTATACTAAAATAAATTCTTTCTTTCAGTCGAATGAATTTGTTCCTTTTCTTTACACAAAAATTAACATGTTCTATCTAGAAGCAAATAGAGTGAGAGTATCACTGGATTTCTTTTAGAATGTGCTTTGACGTCACTGAATACTAACATCAGTTTTCTTTGAATTAGGAAAAGGTCACAAGATTGAGAAGCCCATGTTTATTCTTTATATATTTCTTAAGGCAACCTTACACCCAGAAACTTTACTGCATTTCGTGTGTGTGTGTGTGCGTGCGTGTGTGTGTGTGTGTGTGTGTGTGTGTACACAATTGATTTTTATTTCCATTTGGTCAAGCTTTGGTAATAAAGCTGAGGTTTATAGCTGGCCTGTAAATTGAGACTAGCTGTAGCTGGACTCTGTGACCTGGACCACGCTCATGTCATTTACCTGGGCTTGTTTGGTGTTCAGTACATAATCTCTGATTAGTCCTAAAAAGCAGGTGGATGAAATTGGGATCAATGATCAGTAGCTCTGAGTCTATGTATGATTTTCATAGTATTTTTTTAAAGAGCACTATATTTTGTGTAGGATGTGTTGTCTGGGGGAGTTGAACGAGGACACAGAGATGACAAGACAATCTCATCTTCAGTCTTTCCCAGAATAGGCCGAGTTCAATGATGCTAGTGGAGGTTGTGTGGGTGCATCTTATCTGTGATCTGCCTACTGCTTGTGTGTTCCTTTGCCAGTCTGGCCCACACCTCTCCTGTTCGAACACTGTGCTCTGTTTTCCACGGCAGGCTCCGGTGCGTCCCCAACAGCCTTGTTTTCTGCTGAACCTTCACCTTTTGTGTGTTTGTGGCTCAGGTCAGTCCAAGTGCGAGAGGTCGTAGGTGAGGGTTGTGTAAAGTCCTACGCTGCATGACCGATGCAGGCGTCTCTCTCTCTCTCTCTCTCTCTCTCTCTCTATCTCCTTCACTATACACCATTTACAACATGAAGGCATCTTCTGTGTAGTGTAGATCTGGCTGAACATGAAAATAATTTGAAAAATAATCACTGAATGATGCATTTTATATATGGTATAGATTTAATATCAGAAGGTGGTTCAGTGAGCAGCACTGTTTCAGATATTATTTTCAGTGCAGTGTTGGAACAGAGTAATTCTGTTTAACACGTTAAATGTAGTTTAACAGTTGTAACTGAGTCCTAAACCCCAGCAAACCAAAAATGGTGGTATCTCAAAACTTCCCACTGTGCATCTTTTTTGTTTTATGTACAAAATCGAAAATACAAAGCTGAATTTGTCAACAAATCCTAGAAGATCTCACAGTGGTTCAACAGCTTTCCAATTTCTAGTTTTGCTCCACAGCTCAAGGCTGAGGCTCAACTTGGATTGATGGATAAGGCTGGTTATAAAGGAGCAAGCATCATTAGCTGGGCAGATGTGTCCGTATTTTGCCCTCTCCCAAGTAGAAAGCCGAAACTCGAAAGGCTTCAGTCAGATTTAAGGAGACTGTGGTCAGACTGTGCGGAATCTGAGGATATCAGAATGGGCAGATGGCTAGGAGGTTGGATTGTATGGGGTGTATGGCAGTGAATCAAAGAAGAAATCCTAAATAGGTTTTAAGAGTAATAAAATGATGAAAGTAGAGAGTGGAGCAAATCTTGCCCCATGACAAGATTAGTGTTGGGATTTCAGATCAACCATGTACCAATTCGAAACTATAAATTTGCTCAATTCTTGACATAAAATAGCAACTATTAAAAACGTTCTGTGTTTAATTAGTTCATTGCTACAGTACTCATAAGAATGATCCTATTTTTCTACCTAATATTAGGTGTTCTATTCAATACAGCATTTCATGGTAGTACATCACAGCACCAATGATCTGAGTAAGCAACAAATAATATTCCTCCATACTGCTAAAACGTCTTCCGTGGGTAACTAATCTATACTGTACTATAAAGACAACGGCCTTAATGTGCACATTGTTCAGACCGTTCAATATCAGCGGGATCTCTAGGGAAAGGGAAGCTTCAGAGAAGATACCATATCACTTAAACCATAATGGTCATGTCTGAGCAGGAGCAGAGATATTAACTTGGTCACTGGCCTAAGAGATAGTGGATGATCACACAGTTGAGAGCTTATTGACATTTTTGGTCACTAAACTGGTTTCAATAAGATTACGCCAAAATGGACGTACTCCGATTTCCTTTTTGTTTGTTAACTGCTTCTCAAATGCTGTTTTGTCAGGGCTCTTCATATGAGCTGCCTCAAGCTAGTAAAGCTTGGTTTTTAGGCTGTTTTTTCAAACTGTGATGTCAAGACGTTTCAGAATATCATCATGGTAAAATATTTTCGGTATATTTATTGTTCACTTATAGACAGTACCCTGACAGGAAGGATGTACGTGGTTGCTGCAAATCCTACACAAGTTGTGCGTGTGATATACGTGTAATTAAAAAAAAATTTGGGGGGGGAAAAACCCCCATGCTTTGCGAATTTCTTGCTGTACATGAAATTTGTGGGCAGTCGCATCCAGTTCCCATAATGTTCAGTTTCAGGTCTGGTTCAATTTCTTATACTGTTAAAAAAAAAAGTCTGGTCAGTAAGGCATTAGGATTTTGAGGTCAATTATACTTTCAATATTTGTAAAAAGCCTTTAAAATACAAAGAAAAAAGGTTCGTTTTTGTGATCACTGATTATATCTAATATCTGTAAAGATTTGTTGTTTGTGGTGAACAACATTCTATTGCTTTCTGAAACTGAAAGAGGGCTTCAAGATAAAATACGTCGCAGTTGTTGGGGATTTCCATCAAAATGCGAACATTATTCATCACTTCAAAGAAATAATGCACATATTTTAATTAATATTTTCAGCAGGAAATTAGAATAGGTTAATGGCTTCCACTTTTCTGTCAATAACTACATCTCTATCTATGCGGAATACATTTATACCGGGATGGACAAAGTACAAATTCATAAGCAGGACAGCTAGACAATTCATATGTGTCCAATCCCATGTTCTGGTTGCTTGAAAATCTGACAGATTAGACTTAAAATGGTAGCTAATAATGTTCTTCCAGCCCTCCCTCAAACTACTTAATGGAGTGCATTATAAAAGAAACAAACTGTCTTCTCTGGGAGAGGGGGATCAACCATAGTCGTATATTGTTGTACTGCCGATGAGTGTAGTGCAGATGAGTGTTGTTGTACTGCCGATGAGTGTAGTGCAGAATATGTAAGATTCAGATGCTTGAGCGTCATGTTGTTACAACACCATGAAGTTTAAATGTAGTAAATGGTACCTTTTCTTTTATAGTTGTTTACATTTTTCATTTCTTTTACATTTACTGGTCTGGTCACAACATCTGCTTGTTTTGGGTCATGCAGTTTGTATACTCGTTAACATGGTACGTGAAGCGATATGTGCGATATCATTAACTTTTTCTGGAAAACAGCTGGTCATCATTTACCTAATAACTTGCTAGAAATGATCGAAAATGCCTGGTATGATCTGCTGTGCATCTCATGTGCCTGTCCTGATAAACAAAATGAGTGTCATTTCCTTGTGAATATCTGTAGGCGACGATGCCAAAAAGAGCATATTCAGGGGCCCGGGCACAGGACATCTTTCTTTATTCAAGGTCCAGCCTGTGGGCCATTCCCGCCACTGTGGAATCTTAAAAATGCTGTGGGTGGATATGTGGTGGTTTGAGAAGGTGTTCACGCCCCTGTATGACCTCACTATTTCCACGGAGAGGCAAAACTGCTTCCTGTTTTTCATAGGGAAACTCATTTGTAAACCCTATAGACAATAATAGAACATCATTAAGACGTTTCAGCACGCTATGTGTGTGTGAAAAAATTAAAAAAAAAAAAAAAAAAAAAAGAAAAACTCCAACTAGCTTATTCTATACATTTTTTCTCTTTGTTTCTCTCTTTGAAGATTTCAGTAGTCTGAGCGAAAGTAGATTTGAGCGTTGCGATGAGCGTAGGAGTTGGAAAGGCAGCTCTGGAACGGTCCATGTCGATCGAGTCTGGCAGGGGGGGAGCAGGTGAGAGTCGCGATCAGCTGATCAGTGAGCATAATAAGTCCATCTGTTTCACTGTACAGAGAACATTGTACCATTGTTCTGGAAAGCCATGTTACAAACGAGTACAGTCAGTTTGTTTTCTTGCCTTTTCTCTCACAGTAGTCTAATGGTCATTTGGATGTGTTTTAGGAGAATTTCACTGCATGTTTCCTTATGTCTTTCAACCCTGTTATACAATAAGAGCAGAGCCAAACTATATATATATATATATATATATATATATATATATATCACTCTTGCATAGCAAAATGGATGGATGTCTGAGAATGTGATCCAGACTCAAAATATGTCTAGCATCTTAAGTGCATTTTCAAGCCACGCAGTGAGAAAGGGAGCATGTAAGAATTCCTGAAAGGATGACTAACTAAACAGGAAGAAGGGTTTTCTGAATGTAATTGCATGCATGTGGAATATAAGTAAGCATGTCATTTCAGGATTCAAGGCAGAGGTATGTCTGATCATATAGGATTTCTTTTTAACACACACCTGAGGAATCCAATATGGCTTCCAGGACCCTTTACAATACATCAAACATGCGCTCCTCATGTGTTTCTAGCTGTACATTGACTGTGGGAACAAGGCACCGTATTACATGATGAATTATGAATGGTGGACAGGTTTTGTGTGAGTGGGTGGGTGAGAGAACGTCCCTGTGGGAGACGGAGAGTAAAAGATGAAATATTAGGGAAGGAGTACATTAAGGAGATCATCCTCCTCCACCCCCACAACTCTCAGCAATCCTTACACAGTTATTTCCTCTAATCCATGACATAAGCACATGAATACACCTTTGACCGCATGTGTAACTACGAAGAGAGGAAATAGGGTCATGGTGGACATTTTGCCTGTGAGGGGGCACTGAAAGGGCAAACTCATATAATATAAGGGATGAGAGATTTAGCAGTTTATCACTTTATTCAGTGCTATAGTCGTCCTGTTTTGTGTCTGTTGTAAAAGTTAAGCGATATTTTCTGGAAAATGATGTAGCTTTCCAGATTAGAAGGAATTACTGCTGGATTTAAAGTCTATTTAAATTGCATTTTAAAATGCAGTTCACAAAAAGCAGAAACCATATGAATGTTAGAATGTGCTGCTAGTAGCAGGGATCTGTTATCTCTCAGTATGTCTTTTATTTTCTTCTTTTTTTTCTTCAGTTCCTGACGACCTCACACCCGAGGAGCAGCAGGAGCTGGAGAACATCCGGCGGCGCAAGCAAGAGCTGCTGGAGGACATTCAGGTACCAGAGTTTATTCTAAACTAAAAAATATACCTCCAAACACAGGGCTATCCTAGATGCTGTGTTTGTTTACTATAGATGATCTTCAGTCAGATTGATACTGTACACCTGTTAGGCTCGTTTCCCAAATGCAGTTTTTAAATAGAAAAATATTTATTTTCAAACCCTTCTTTCATGAACATATTTAATCTCTTTAATTGTAATAGTTACCTATGCTGATGGGCATTAATGGTTACTCTACCTGGTGATAGGCAGTGGGAATTCTACTCTATGAATTCTACTCTATTAAAGCAGTGCTTTACTCCCTTAATACGTCCATGTTTCTTGCCTTCACAAACAAACTTTAACTTTCATTTAAATGTAATCACTATGCTTGTATTCTCAAAGCTTCCCATATAGGCAACTGAATTTAAGTCCAATTTTTAAAAATAAAATAACAGTGATAAAAAGGTAATTGACAAAAATGTGTGTTGTTAAGAAATAATTACAAAACCATTAATTCCTAGTAATGATCATTAATTCCTACAGGATTTTCAAAAAGACAACACCAAATTTTCAGACTTTTTTTTAAAGTATCAAATATTAATATGAAGGCTGTCAGATATACATTGAGATATCATACCTTGCCAGTTACTAATAGCTTCTTAATTCCAGCTTTGCCTGTAATGACAGTAAAGTGCAGAGACATAGCTTTCAAATGTCAAGGAAGTGAGTCATTGTAATAGGAAGAAGAATCCTAGAGACTAAATGGGGCACGGTGGTTCGATTCCCGTCTCGGCCATGTGTGTGTGGAGTTTGCATGTCCTCCCCGTGCCTCAGGGGGTTTTTCTCCGGGTTCTCCAGAGAAATTTTATTTAAATTGTCCATCCTGACTAGTCCATTTTGAATCCATTGGAGAAGGATTTATGGTTGTTTCTTTCAGTCACCCTTTCTTTGTCCCCCTTCTCAAAGACCATCCTCTTCTCCTACTCCTCCTCCCGGCTGCAGGTCAAGGTCTGGCATTACAAACACAACGCTTTTGTTTGCAGACACAAGCATCCGAGGAATTTGTTGTGATTGCTAACGTTTTGGAAACAAGAAGCAGAATTAAACAGCGATTTCCTTTCCAGTCGTGGTGAATTTCTGTTCAAAGGGAAGAGAAGATGAAAATATCTGAATGAAAATTGGAAGAAAACTTTCCATTCAGATATTATCTGAAAAAATAGAAAAACCTATTATTTGTTTAAATCTATGTGGACAGATATGTGTTGTCAAAAGTATATCGTTTAGCAGGGCATCTAGCAGATGATTAAGCTCAGAAAAGAAGCTCTAATAAAGAGCCATCTAATTCCGCAATGATTCTGCAGCCCTTGGTCAGTTGTCCTTACGTTAGTGTATTTCATCAGAAGGAGATGACCTGAATCAGAGAGAAGGGCTTCAGCTGATATTAGATTTGAGTCAGATCTGCTTTGGCTTGGATGGGCAGAAGGGGCAGTTGAGAAGGGGTGTAATTCCATGCATTGATTAAACACAATATCATTGTGGAAAAACAAAATTGTCGCAGTTGGTGAACCTAGAGAACATAGGGGAAAATGTGGACACAGTGAGAACATATGAAACTCCTTGCAAGACCTCAAGGGACCCTGGAGCTACCACTGTGCTCAAAATCCTTTTAATGCATTATAATATCATAATCTCAAAGCATCACTGGGTCAGACTGCTGATTAGTGTATCTGGTTTTCAATTAAATCAGCAATAAAATAAGTCAAGTTGTGTCGGTCCATTGGACAATATGGACGAGACTCATGACACAGTGGATTTTTAGTTTATCTTGTTTTGTGAATGATTTTGTGATTGAAATGGTCACTTTATAGTATCATGGCATAAATAGTCGTCACCTCCAACTGCTCTACCGCACATTCTTCCTTCTCATAATCTTTCTGTCAGCAATATATCTTTATATTGGTTATCACAATATTATAAAGGTTCACTGAAAAATTTAATATCACAACAGATGGTAGTATTTTCTGTAAAATCTAGTATAGGCATGTGGTAGCGCAGTGGTTAAGGCTGTGGGTTCTGGACCGGAAGGTTGCGGGTTCAAATCCCAGCACCACCAATCCACGCCCTTAATCCTCAACTGCTCTGTTGTAAATCGCTCTGGATAAGGAGTCCCGTATGCTGTAACTGTAAATGTAAGTTAGTTGAATGTACTCATTCTAATGTATGTAAATGTAAAAATTGACATAGGTGTCTCGGGTATCAGTGTTTAGTTACAGCTAGTAAATTTACCTCCATGTTTCTGTCTTCAGGATGGAGAATTGTGTGCTTTCTGCTTTTTTATTTATTTTATTTATATTTAGCAATTATCATTGCTGTGGTATAAGAGTATCATAAAAACCTGCAGGACATGCAGTTAGTGGAAAATAAGCAACATTCAACATCATGCCAGCTTCTCATTGATTATTTTCTTAAAGCAGCATGCCCTGAGATGTTCTATTACCCACATGCCACCAACTCGTTTATATTCTTTAACATGAAACTATTTCAAACTACAAGTAGCCAATCAGATTTTTCTTGTTGACTACTTATTTTTGTTCTCTTCACAGCGTTTGAAGGATGAGATAGCTGAGGTGACCAACGAGATTGAGAACCTGGGCTCCACCGAGGAGAGGTAATACTTGCGTCCATCTCGCCTCAAACTTTAAACCGCGTTCGCCGGCCCTCCATACCTGTTCCAGAATTGCCACATTCCCATACAGACTACAGCACTGTAAATCTTTCATCAGCACACTCTTTTGATGGGAACCCCTTAAATAATTTATACCAAACAGACAATAGGGAATCTCCAGAGGAGCGCGTGAGTGCAGGGCGATTCTAACTTCACAAAACAGCCATTTGCGAATCTCTCAATAGCTCTTCATGCACCGTAGTGGATTTTGAGCACATTCAAAATCCATTAGTTGGCCATTTTAGAAAGAAGCACAGGAGTGTTTTAGCTAATGGAAAATCTTTGTACATCTAATGTGCTACAAGTGGATTTTGTTGCCGCCTGAATGTTTGGAACAAGGGGGTTCTTTACATGAAATTCTTTCTTTCTATATATTAACAGTGTAAACAGGGACTTGTGTATCAGGAATTTCATTTCAATTCAAAATGTAAAAAATGAAGTGTCACTGATCTAGTGAAGGTTAATGTGACGAATAGTTAGCATTTTCTTTTTCTTTGGAAGGAGTCTACAAGGAAGGAGTGACAGTGTAAATTAAAACAGGTTTTGATTGTAAACCTTTTTTTCTCCTTTTGTTTTTTGATTAGGAAAAACATGCAGAGGAACAAGCAGGTGGCAATGGGCCGCAAGAAGTTCAACATGGATCCTAAGAAGGTGATTAATTAGAAACCATTAAAGGATTTATTGATGCGTGCAGGGCATGCAGTGTATTGACGATGAACTCTTTGTTTCCCAGGGGATTCAATTCCTGATCGAAAATGATCTTCTGAAGAACACCAGTGATGATATTGCTCAGTTCCTCTACAAAGGCGAGGGCCTGAATAAGACAGCAATAGGGGACTACCTCGGAGAGAGGTGTGTGTTCTTATACAAATTATACATGTTAAATATAATATGTGTATTATTAAATATTTTTTATTTATTTCTTACAATATAGTTTAGGGCAGGAAGTCTTTCAGAAAAGTATTCTGCCAGTCAATATCATTATATTATCAATGTATAATATTATATTGCATAGCCCTGTTCTAAATCTGTAGTTCTTGTTGGCTAATCAACAAACCTCATCAGAACTATACCTTCAGACGAATAATACATATTGTACATAATAAAATATTTTATTTCTTTGCCCTTTTGGACACCCTACTCTCCTACAGTGTAAAACTACTGACCTTTTTTCTTGGCTGAAGTATATTTGTGTTTCAGTTCCTCATGATTAATAACAGGCAGTGTTTCTATATCTTCCTCATGCTTTATTTGGGATGAAAGAACAGGATGATGTGGATTGCACTATTAATCCCTTCTACATTTGGGTATACTTTGCTTTGTTCTAGATACATTACTTCAGAATTCTGGTTTTAAACATAAACCTTAGACCCATATTTTCCAGCACTGACTCTGTATTGACTATAGACTTTATCATGCTCTCTCTTCCTCTCTCTCTGTGTTTATCACTTCCTCGCCTCTATTTTAATCTATTTCTTTTTCCTGACTATGCTGCTTTTACTGACCACAGTGTGTGGGTGTGTCAAAATGAGACATATGGAAAAGAGCACATCGGTATCTCCGTTTCATAGCAAATCTATCAGAGACGGATGGGTGGAGAGATGGGAGGTCTGCATTACTTAATATGTGAGATTGGTTCTAGTGATTACGAGTGGAAAGACAAGAATGGCAGAAGGGTCAGAGAAAGCTTTATTGTGGCATCCCACAAGTCCCTTGAGGGATATCACTGCCCGAGTATTAGCGCGGGTCAAATGTGATGTCATGCTCTTGATAAAAGGGTTCTAGTTCATGCACTTGCCCAGTTGTATTTTGAAAAGATTTTCAGCAGTGTTGCAGGAGCAACGTTCAGGTGAGAATCCGCTTTAATCTTGCGGAAGCTGCACAAGACTGAAGAGTAATTGGCGGTTCAGGTGGATGTCACTTCGGAGGTCATAACACAAGAATGATTGTAGTAACTAGAGGCATGACCTCAGCAACTAAGATTTTGGAAGGTCATCTGACAGATCTGTTCTGTGGAAATAAAGAGTCCGGATTAAATGGAAATATTTCATTGAATACCATTGGTTCTTTAATAACAACCCTTGATATGCTGTGACTTTGTTTAGCATTTCTAAAGAAAGAACACCCAAAACAACCATAACACACAGACAATGGATATCAGGTAAAAACTGACTATGAGCAAGGATAGAAATTTAATGAAAGAGCAGAATTCCACTTCTAGACCTTAATGTTCATTGATGAGCTGGAAATGTGGCACTGTCATGTGACATGGCGGAGAGTGATTTGTAATTTAGTTCAGTGTCAATTCTGGCAGATTTTTGTGACACTGACATGATTTACTTGTCCTGTATGTAGACAGTAATGCCCTAGCTGCCAGGAGCAGACCGTGTTGTATTGTTCAAATGAAGATTAATACAAATACATAATGGAATAATTTAGCAAGTGACTTCTGATGCTGAGATTTGGCAGATTTTTGTTTGTATGCTAAATTCCTGTCCACATTTTTTTTTAATCTGCAGGGATGACTTCAACATCCAGGTTCTGCATGCGTTTGTGGAATTGCACGAGTTCACCGATCTGAACCTTGTGCAAGCGCTCAGGTAAAGCAAACACCTTGACCTTTTAAGAAAGGGAATTCTCAGACATATAGGAATTTAGCAAATGCTAATTATTTTTCCATAATGGATAAATTATGCTTTTCTATTGCTGCATATAAAAATACAAAAAAACGAGTTCAGTAGCTACTCTTTGGTTGATATATTATCAGCATGACTATTTTAGAAGCACAGTGACGTGACTGACTGCTAGGAATGATGTGATGTGTGCAGACAATTTCTTTGGAGCTTCAGACTGCCAGGCGAGGCACAGAAGATCGATCGGATGATGGAGGCTTTTGCCCAGCGCTACTGCCAATGCAACCCAGGAGTTTTCCAGTCCACCGGTGGGTGTGTGTGTGGGGGTTGGTGGGTGTGTGTGTGTGGGTTTGTGGGTATGTGTTTGTTAGGGTGGGGGGTATTCATACACCTTTTGAGGCATCATACATTGTACCTCACTTTTCCTGAATACATATTTCGTTGTTTACCAACGATAAAGCAGTTTTCACTCTAATCAGTCATCTCTGGTACACTCACATTTTAATGAATGTGGCTTCTTTGTTTTGTGTCCCTATTTTTACTGAAAATACAAACCACATCGCATCCTGTGACGTTTTTCTTGCTGGGTGTAACGGGCTCTGATGCAAACCTCTGCTGCAGAGCGTATCCTGTGCAACTCTGATTCTTATGTGTGGTTAGGTGGTGTTATATTCACGTGTGCGTTTAATTGTGGCACTGTGTTGATGGCTGAAAGTCTGACTCTGGGACAGATTGGACTACATTATTCATGTGCTCATGTTCTGCTGAGATGCACAGTCGAGATAAAGTGCTGCTGTGTCAGCTCGACATACACACAAACACACATACACAGAGCCAACCTGAATATTATATAACATGACTTTTCTTACTTTTTGACAATTAGAAAAGATTTACGCTGCCATTCTGTTCACTTATCCTAATTAACAGGCATAATGAACTACACACATAGTCAGTAGGATAAAATATACTATATGCAGCATTAACTTACCACTTGTATGTTGAAATCACTGCCTCGTGAATGAGCTTAATATTTCTGTTAGATTTGGCGTTTGCATTTTTGAATGAACTGAAAATCTAGAATAATTTAGGGACTCAGCTCAGCGTAGCTCAGTGGTCTTAGGTGCTGGTCCTACTGGGTTGGAGCAGCCTCTCTTGGGTCCATGAGCAATGCTGTATCATGGCTGACCCTGCGCTCTGACCCCAGATTCCAAACAAGATTGGATATGCGAAGAAATAATTTCACTGTGTATTTTTATTTTAATACTTTTTAATTAATATAATTCTTTATTGAACCCTTTATGTAGTCTAGTAGAACTAACTGCAGCTTGATTATACATTCAGGTGTTTAGACTTTAACGATTAGACATGTTTTTACTTTCAGACACGTGCTACATCCTCTCTTTCGCCATCATCATGCTGAACACCAGCCTTCACAACCCCAATGTCAAAGACAAGCCAACCGTGGAGCGCTTCATCTCTATGAATAGAGGCATCAATGACGGTGGTGACCTACCAGAGGAGCTGCTACGAGTCAGTATCTGTTCTTTTCATTTTTTTCCCACTTCTCTGTCAATTTAAAAACTCTATTCAACAGTGAAGATTAAATAACAGGGGTCAACATGGAGCATCTTTAATAAAAAATAGTATGATATAAAATCGGATTTCAGTGTCAATTTTAAATCAGAATAACACTTTTTTGGGACACAAGAATGGCAAGGTGTAGTGAATCTGAACATATGATAGTAGGTGTGTCTCCATTCAAATGCTAATTTTTGGGTGGTTATTGTACGATGCACATACAGCACACATGTGAAATAGCATTGTTCTATACAGAAATATTTAACATTTTATTTAGTTACAAATTATTGACAGCCTGGTGGTATAATGAGAAACATGATTATGCCCATTTGCCACCTAAATTCTTTTTGATCACTTTTTTATTATTATTATTTTTTTTTACTTACTGAATATAGAGATGACTGCTTATGAAGCAAACTATATCTACTGTAGGAGGGGAAAACAACTAGATCTTCTTTTTCCAAGAATACACCAAAGATATTTTAGCAACATGTTATTAATATGGCAGGAGTTGCTCATACATTAAGGGATTAAATAACACATTTGTGACATCACCACTCTGCTACTGCCTGGCATCGATCCAAAGATCATGAACACATTGCAGCTCTCAAATTAATAGTAATGAAATGATTTTATTCACCTTATGGCTGCTGCCTTGTTTAATTCTTTGTCACAAGCGTGCACTAGTAAATCTTGTGCTGCCGGCCGGAGGTTTAACGTTTGTGTTGATGGTAGGCCGCTTTATGCTGCAACTATGTATGAGAATTAGTTTTTCCGAGCAGCTTTTTCTTCTGTACAACTGCAGAACCACAAAAAAGAGTGTTAGTTTCTTTTTGTTTTGCCAAAACCACTGTTTCCATTTTCATTGTTTTGCTTTTTCTTTGTCCTCTCTTCAGAACCTGTACGAAAGCATCAAGAACGAGCCATTTAAAATCCCAGAAGATGACGGCAACGACCTCACACACACATTCTTCAACCCCGATCGGGAAGGCTGGCTACTCAAACTGGGTGAGTCTAAGAAGCTACAATTACTACACTTAAGGTTTTTTCAAATTTTAGTATGTTGCAAAAAAAAAATTAATATTGCTAGTAATAAAAGCAATGACTACAATAATTTTGTTACTGTTATAGTGTTTTAATGAAAAACCTGACTGGATAATATGTACTATACCCTTTCCAAAAGTGTGTATTCTTACGAAGTGTGTACTGTCATTGGGCAAAAATGTTTCCTTACATTCATTATTAATGTGACCTTGAGGTCGTCTAGAGAGTCATTAATAATTCATACTGTATATCTGCATTATAATTCCAAGAGTTTTAGATTGCAGGTGTCTGAGCAGAAGATGTTATTTGCGGCGCTGAGAAGATCTGATGAACTATGATATTGACTTGTATGCATTTGTCTATTGTATTTACAGACACAGACATGTGCTGTCTTTTCTTTCTGTTTTTATAATATATATATACACACACGCACACACACACACACACACAAAAATATACATATACATACACGCACACACACACACACACACACACACACACACACACACATACTCAATACCTTTGGTGACCCCTGTTGAACTTCAGAGCTGTGTTTTGCTATATGTGAGCATATTTACACTGACATACCGCAAAACACATCTCACTGGTCCTTTCTGTCCTGTTCCTCTGGTTAATCCGGTTGAAACGGGGTTTGATACCTGACCCCTCACCAATTACTTCAGGTGAATGACAAGACACTGATTCATCATTGTGTTGATTTGTCAGGGTCCCAGACCAGAGAAACAAGATCCCATCAATCTCCCGGGGTGTTGATCAGAATATGCTGCCGCTGTGATGAGGAGTGCAGAGATGAAAACAATAACAAAAAACAAAAAACACAAAGTAATTGGGCCTTCTGTCCACTTTTTTAATCTAGCAATCGTCACTAGTGAAGCGTTTGTTGTGAAATTACAGCGCCCACTTGTGGTCACAATAGGTCATGCACCCAGGACTGTCCTCAATTCAAATTTGCTGTTTAATTTAGTCTGGATCATTTTATTTTTCCCTCATGCTTGCTGTTTGAGAAGTTTTCTGGAAAAAAAAAACAAGAAGCACTTCCTTTGATCAGCAGCATGTGGTGGATATTATTTCTTATAATTTTAATTTGATTTAATTTGATTTGTTTGTTTTCTTTTCTTCCTCGTGTGTTGTTTGTTCCCATGATTTTGGCTGTTGTCTTTTCCCTCAGGAGGTATGTACACCTGTTCCCCCCCCTACTCCTACCTTTAAAAAAAAGTAGTCCATCTTCTCGCTCTCAGGTGCTTCTGGTGGTTTGCCATGCTTTTCTTTTCTCTCCTCTATTTGGTGTTACGATTCCTTTTTAGTTGAGCCTTATCACTTTGGTCTATTTTTTTATCTTATTTTATTTTTTTGCTCTGTTATTTTTCCATCAAGCTGGTGGATTGTCCATGTGCCCCCCTCTCTTTCTCTCTTTGTCTCTCTATGTTGGTTTGATAGCAGGGGGCTTGGGGTTTGGGTTCCATGTGACCACCGTAGTAAAGAGTTCTCACTGTTTCCTGTGGTGTTCAACATTTTTATTTACACTTTGAGAGTTGCAGTATTTTCCGTGAATCAACAGTCTGGATGGTTAGCAGTAAGCACCTTCAAGACTAAACGCTATACAGCATTAAGGATGTGTACTCTCCTAACAAGAATAACTGGAATCATTAGCTTGTGGTGATCATGCTTAATCTGGACTACGTGGAAATACTGCACCTGGATCAAAGTGCTTGCGCTGCTGTTCTCCATGCTGTCAATGAAGCAGACGTACGTCTGTGTGTGTGTGTGTGTGTGTGTGTGTGTGTGTTTGTGTGCGTGCGTGCGTGTGTTTGTGTGTTTGCGTGTGGCCTGCTCTGTTGCAGTTGATCAGTGTGTGCATGCAGGAGTGAATGAGTGTGTATGTGGTCGAGAAAGTGTGTAGGTTTGTATTGTTTTCCGTTTAGGGCGGGAAAGTGTTGTTGGTTAGTTACATAGTTTGCAGTATTTCATTGCAATTCAATTGCAACTTTATAATGAAAAATATTACTATGCATAAGGGATGTGACATGCAAAATACACAATAAATATTGATTTATTGCTGTATCAGTAAAATAATTATACGTTTTCCTGATTTCATCATCTTTTTGTTGTTCAACCACACAACAAGAGGTGCTTTTATGGGAAAATAATAAATGACCGGGTGAGGCTTCATGTGAAGCGGAGCCTCACAGCGGATTATTTATTCCAAGCACATATTAAATAGCAAAAGTTTGATTCCTCTACCATAGCAGTTATTACAACAACTGACTGATCATCATACGCATAGATTAAACAAATAATTTTAATAGTTTAGAGATGGTATCTGCCTGGTCTGAGGGAGATTAGTTACGAGTATTTTTATAGTTTGGCAGTGTTGCCTGTGTGCACTGTTACAGCCCTATTCCACATATCCCAGTTCATCCCAGTCAGCGTTTTAGTGTTGGATCAATCCTAAACAGTCTAGGACACCCCCCCCCAACCCTTAAACAGATTCCTCCCTGCCAAATGACTATACTTATTAGTGCTTTGTATTGATTATTAATCCTAATCAACCGCCCAATCAAACCAATCAGCTTGCTTTGGGACCTGTGCTCCCTGGTGCTTCAATGTGTCTGTTTGTATGTAGCTGGATTTAGACATTTCCATTAAAAACTCTGAATCTGTAGAAGGAGGTTAGACATTTTTGTTTTTTTAGAAAGTATAGCACTTAGGTTTTATAAACATATTATTTGTTGCAAAAATAATTATGTATGTATAGGCAGAAAATATTTTGGGTCCTTTGAATCTTTTTAGTGTCTGATAGATTAGAACTCCGGTGTTGTCAAGCCTCGAGTCTGTTGCATTCAGCTGGCTCATCATGAGCAGTATATTTTGCTCAGTAATAGAATCTAGCTGTAAATGTTGTCAGGTTAAGCCTCGTCCATTTCTTAACCCAGAGTTATTAGTTCATTGGACAGTTCAATGTCTGCATTTTAAAATGACGCTTTAATGTGGTCCTGCTCGAGCAAAATCACATTAGAATCTGCTCATTCAGTTGCATTTATCAATTGAATTAGCCATTTTAAATAATAATAATAATAATAAAGAAAATGACAGAATTCCATTGTACTGGACTCCAGTCTTGACTTTGTTGATTTTGTTGACTTCGGTCTCTCAGTAGAATCTGGCCAGAAGGAGATGTTTACCCCAAGATACACGGATTTAAAGGAATGCAATACTTAATTGGAAATGCATATAATATATTTATAGAAATGCTCTCATTGTCTGCCTGCTCATTTGTCTGTCTTGCTTGCCGGCTGCTCCACTCTTCAAACTGCTGGGTGATCTGAGGTTTCCTTGTTATTCTGTTCTTTGATTAAAATAACGCTGACCTCTTCCATTCTATAGGTGGACGCGTCAAGACCTGGAAGAGACGGTGGTTCATTCTCACGGACAACTGCCTTTATTACTTTGAGTACACTACAGTAAGTGTATTTATCATTGCCCTTTACTTATTCAGATTTTTTTTGTATATTAATATATATTCCATTACATGATGTGTCTTTAAACAAGTTATCTATTTTAAAGGCAAATTTTGAGGGAGGCCAATTAGTGTTGTAATGGAAAGGGTATATTATTTTGCCTAAATGACAAAGCTTACTAATGGGGAAATAAAATGTGATTTGATTTATTTTTCAATTTCTGTGGAGATTATTTCTGGAAAATGTCTATAAAATTACGAAGTAAATGAAATATTGTTTAATAAAATGAAGGGATTTGATGTTCACTGTTTTTCATCAGCTCTGTATTTAGTTTATGTGAATTATATACAGTTTTCTAGAAACTGATTTTAATAATGAGTCAGTAGAAACTGTAGAAACATAGAAATCAGTAGAAACTGATTTTAATAATGAGTGTTCTATAACCACCCATAAGATGGCGCTAAAACACAGAGCAATTAAAAATATTAAATATTGGGATTTTCTTTTGACTTCACTTAAAAGAAAAACTCTTAAAAAGCATGTGGGCAGTTTTTTGTTTGTTTTCTCTATGTGCACAAATACAATATTTATTTTGAATATGTAATCAAAATCCTGCATCTGGTATATTCTATTTCTATCCATTATGTCACGATAATCACTTAGATGTTATCAGACAAACCATATTCATTCATTCATTCATCTTCTACCGCTTTATCCGATCTTCCATCGGGTCACGGGGAGCCTGTGCCTATCTCAGGCGTCTATGGGCATTAAGGCAGGATACACCCTGGATGGAATGCCAACCCATCGCAGGGCACACACACACTAGGGACAATTTTCCAAGATGCCAATCAACCTATCATGCATGTTTTTGGACCGGGGGGGAAACCGGAGAACCCGGAGAAAAACCCCCTGAGGCACGGGGAGAACATGCAAACTCCACACACACATGACCGAGACGGGAATCGAACCCGGATCCTGGCGGTGTGAGGCGAGCGTGCTAACCACTAAGCCACCGTGCCCCTACAAACCATATGCATGTGCTAATAGTCAATCTCTTCCTTACAGGACAAAGAACCCAGAGGAATCATTCCTTTGGAAAACTTGAGTATCCGAGAAGTGGAGGACAAGAAACCGGTGAGGTTTTATTCTTGGTCTTTTACTTGGTGACTTGTGTGTCTGTATCTCTAGCACATGTGGTGTTTCTGCATCACTGAGCTCAAGCCAGCTATAATAACCCGTATTGAATGTGTGTCAACCAAAATTTTCAGCCTTTGTCACAGAGGTGTATTTTCTCCTGTCACATTGAACCAAAATAGGTCAAATGGGCCTGTTCAGCATTTTTATACAAGTGTAATAGCATATGTAGCATGTTGAGTGCTTAATCCATACGTGCAGTACACCTGCTTGGACACATCTAGATGAGGCCAAACTACATTAATGACAGTTTTAGTTCTTGCCACTAGAGGGAGCATTCGCACAAGCTATTTCATACAGTTCGAGCATACAGTTTCTGTTAAATGTTTAGAAACCTGTATGTCCTTGTAAATAAATAAATGTACAGATGTTGCACTTTTATTTTCATTGGAAAATCCTCCCTAGCACAAACAACAGCTGTACACACTCTTGACTGTTATTTCTTCAAGCATAGAGTTAATATTGTTTGTCATCCCTCTTGTACAACTCGCCAAAATGTGTTCTACAATAGTAGGATATTTCTTTCTGACCTTGTGATCCACTTCATCCAGTCCATTTACAACACTTTAGCCAGTTTTGTATGGTGGTGTATGGTGAAGTTGGTTCCAATTAGCCACAGTCCAGATAGAATCTCATGGTGTTGAGAATAAATATTCAACCTTTCGTGCTCCAAAACAATCTTTAACCATTACGCCTCTTCTTCAGGGGTGGGGAAACCTTTTGGCTTAGGGGCTACATTGACTTAGAAAATATTGACTTTTAAATTTCAACACCTACTGCACCTATTGGTGCCTGCAAAATTCAAAACTGTTTTTGTGTAATAACTATATATATATATATATATATATATATATATATATATATATATATATATATATATATATATATAGATCTATATATATATATATAGCATATATATATATATATATACACATTTGTGCACCTCAGAACTGCTTTGAGCTCTTCATACCGGACAATAAGGATCAGGTGATTAAGGCGTGTAAGACGGAGGCAGATGGACGCGTGGTGGAGGGCAACCACACATTTTACCGCATCTCTGCTCCCACCACGGAGGAGAAGGATGAGTGGATCAACAGCATCAAGTGAGTGGACAAATCAGTGGGGATTCATATTTCTGACAATAAAGGATTAACGAAGTTTGTTCCAACACAATGGGCCGGATTTGAGAACAAAATCTTCTACAGTTCCAAATAATCTCACATGTTTTATGTGGAATTAATGTCTGCTCTGTCAAACCATCACCCTTTTTTGCTTAACGTTCTGTGTTGTAGTTCTGTGGAAAGTAGGCGTGCAAGTGTTGCATTCTCATCCCGCAACACCGCCATGTCATACAACGTAAAAGCAATTACATTGAACAAGGGCTGACAATAAAAAGTATTTCTAAAAGTATATTTATAGAAATATGAGATGTGTCCAGAAAATAATGAAAATGATATTTAAGAAATTCAATCAAATGACACTGGGGAGAGAAAATGGCTAATAGGGCCCAATTTGGACATTTTCACTTAGGAGTGTGTACTCACGTTTGTGGCCAGCAGTTTACACATAAATGGCTGTGTGTTGAGTTATTTTGAGGAGCAGCACATTTACACTCTAATACAAGCTGTACACTCACTACTTTACATTGTACGTTTCCAGTGTAGAAACTTAATCCTCATTGTATTGAGACGCACCTCATATAATACATAAAAAAATACATGTATTAGTCTTGCAAGTTTGTTTTTTTTTAATTAGTCTTTGCTGTAGTAATTTTTACTGTTGTTATTCCAATCTACAGGAAAGAAGTGCATAATTATGCAACAATCTCTAACCAATCAGAATCAAGCATTTACATTTGGTATATTGTGCAATAAGTCACAGTTCTTAGTAAACTAATTCTTATTCAGGGAGTTAATTTAAAATTGCCCTTATATTATTCCTGATGTTTCCTTTTAGGCAATAAGATCCCAGGGTGATTTTTTTTGTTTGATTGTTTGTCTCCTTCATTTCAGAGCGGCAATCAGCAGGGACCCATTTTACGAAATGCTGGCTGCCAGGAAAAAGAAAGTCTCCTCTATGAAGAGGCACTAAATCTGCTCAGGGTGAATAAGGGCTGTGTGAATGAGCCCTTTTTAGGAGAGAACTGACACCTGCACTGGGAAGATGAGACTGGTCTCCTTCCCATTGTCGTCGTCCACCACAGCCCCCCCACCCCCCCACCACACCTTTTTTTTTTTTAAATGTAGTGTCTTTACTGGAACAGGATGAGGACTAAGTAGGTCGTTGGAGATTTAAAAAAAAAAAACCAAGACTAGGCTCTGTAGTGCCCAGCAGGAACTGTGCCTCTGCTCCTCTTCCCTCATCCCTCACCTCTCCTTCACCGTGTGTGTGTGTGTGCGTGTGTGTGTGTGTGTGTGTGTGTGTATTTGTGTGTGTGTGTGTAGGGCATTCTGCTTCGTTCAGTTATCTTGAAAATCTCAGTTCTAATGCTAAACCAAAATGCACATTTTTCTCTACCCTGTATGTATTTACATTCTATCCTGAATCTTGATTTCTCTGTTTATATCACTTTCCTTTTTAAACATGTCTTAAACACATACACACACACTTGTTTAATCAGCAGGTCTGACAGAATGTTGGTTACCAAAAATGGCCTCTTCTCGATTTCGAAACAGGAGAGACTGATTTTCCTTATTATGTACAGGCAATACGTGTATTTTTTACATTTCTATATCCTCTGTATATTGTCTTTCTTCTCTTGTCGATTTGATAAATATCGTTGTAATGCGCCAAATGGCTTTCATAAGAAACTGACGAGAAGGTGTTCGGTGTACGCGTATGTACAGCATGACGTGGGGGGGCAGATTAACTTGTACACTATCTGGCCAAATGTATGTGGAGGCATGACCATCACATCCACATGGATAATGCTCTAGCCCCTAGCTGTTACCACACCATTGTCACATTTATGTTGTAAAAAAGTAATAATGCCCTTCACTGAAACAAAGAAGCCTGAACCCGTTCATGCATGAAGGGCTGAAGCAGCAGAGCCCATGCTCTTGTATTCGAATGGGCATAAATCCTCAATGGCCTTGGATTTGGAATGGGATGTGCAGCAAAAGAGTGTATGATGTTGTCCACATACTTTTGGACGTATGGTGTACTTTAAGCAAGGGACGCTGGTGTTGGCTGTGTGTTTGCGTTTGTGTGCGCTTGTATGTGTGCGCTACTCCAGCTTCCTGTATGCTAAAAGACAGAACTGTTCTAGGAATAGCAATCCTACTTGTTTGGGCTGCTTCATGAATGCTGATGAATGAATGTCTCTGTCACAAGCAAGTTGTAGAGTCCCAGGCTGTGTAATATTTAAATTCACCAATAGATGTCGTATTCAGAGACGCAACCCGAGTCAATCCGGTGTCCTCCCACAATACAGTAGAACTCGCTGCACCTTTTTGAATTCTCTAGTCTGAAATAATTAGTGCTCTAAAAACCTTATGTTCAGAGTGCATGCTTTAATTTTATTTCTCTTTTCTTTTTCCCGTTCCCTTCTTTTACCGATTTCCATAAGCTATACAGTTTTCCATTCTCATATATCTGATCAGTATTGGGTTATTTATCAAGGATGTATATACTTCAGTGTATAGTAAATATCTTTCTGCATTTTATATAAATATGTGTGTAGCAAATACACAATTAGGTTAGCGCCATTTTCATTTCCTTTTTTTTTTCTTCTTTTTTTTTTGGTTTATGTTAAAAGTGTATCTTGGGTTTGACCATTTTTAGTAAAACAAAACAAAAACAAACAAAATGATAAAATAAAATCTAAACACCAAACACTGTGTTTTGCAAACATCTGATTTTTTTTTTTAGATGAAATTCACATATCTTACTGATTTCCTCCCACCTTGTAGAAAGAATGCATATGTGGATTCCTTCCTTCTGATTGTGTGCTTGATGCAGTGAGATGTGTGTACTCCTGCCTTGTACTCAATGTTCCCAGGATCGTTTCCAGATAATCAGGTAAGAGTGCCTACTGAGGATGAATGAATGAATGAATTCAAGCGGAAAAAATATTTTCCATAGTGAAAAGTCGACCAGCAGATGGCAGTGTTGTAATAATTCCTATCCAGTTTAAGCCATGAGCACAGACTGATAGTACACAAGGGAAAAAGCAATTCCTTTTAATCATAAAAAAGCAAACCGCTTTCATTCTCTCTAGTACAATCATTTGGCTCTTGTCCAACTCTTATCTTGATGTTATTGCGCGTCTCATCACCTTCACGCCTAAGCAGTCAAGATACTGTTGCCTGTCTGATAAGTACTGACCTTTTTTTTTTTATTATCTTTCCATCAGGAACCTGATTACAGACTACAGGTCACAAAAACAAAACGATCAATCTTTACCTATCCAGACAACCCGACTCTCATGAGCTGATTTACAGTGCAGCAGTCAGCTACATGGAATTACCTCACCTCCAACTCAATTCCCTGCCAATTTCACAGTCCTCCTGCAGGCAGCTTTGTTCCTTTCCCAAGGAAAAATGACAATTAGGTCAGGATGCAAACTGAGAGAAAATGAATGGATTATGAACAACATTTCTGTCAAATTAACTCCATATTTCATCATCTCTGATAGTAGTCAAGGTCATATTCAAATAACGCCATATATCTCCTTTTATCCATTTGATAATGGGGAATAACATGTTTTTAATTGGAATTCTGTTGGGCCTTTGCAGAAATCCTGCGTTTTAGAGGTACATTTATGGATTTGGTCGACGCCCTTATACAGAGCTTTAAGAGGCCCCACAAGTGGAGAGCAGCTTGGTGGTGCTAGGATTTGAACCTGCACTCTTCTGGTCCCAAAGCATTAACCACTGAGCTACCACCTCCCAGTTCAGTAAGGGGAGAGCTGAGATGGTTAGGGCCTTTCCACTCCTATGTTTACTCATGATACAGGCAACAGGATGGTTTTCCAGAAACCAAAACTTGGGTTTCAATTCAGCGGCTTTAAAGGGCAAATGCCTGGAAGAATGACTGTGTGTTGCTTTTTTCATTTGAATGCATCAGGGCCAGCTGTTTCCACTGTTCTCTGGGGATCGGAGTAGAAGAAACAAACTGCAAAGGGTGTGTCCAGAACACCAGGAACTATTTGTCCTCATGTACACAGTCAAAAGTCTGTTCAAACCTGCTCAATGAAGGGCTTTCCCTTAGACAAAACATTTGGAAATACACACCTTCAACCCCCACACACACCCCACCCCCATCATCTTGCGGTTTCGCCCAGAAGGTTTTACATTATGTTTCCACAACAGCTTTAAACTGCTTTTTCCAAGGTCCTAATGAACGTTGCTTTTAAAGGAAAGACTACATTCCTGTTTTGTTTCAGGAATACATGTGTACATGAAAGCATGGACATTTTTATTGAAACACACTTCTTGTTTTTGTTGTTCATTCCTTAAGATGTGTATGTGAAATGTCTACGTCCCCATTCCACATTTAGTCCCCCTTTGCACTGGAAGATTCCTGCATTTTGGAGTGTAACTTGTGGAAGTTGGTGTTCATACAGTCACAAGGGTTTAGTAAAGTCATAAATGGATGACTTATACCACAGGCCACTCCACATGGATTCAATTCAATTCAAATGTATTTATTTGTAGAGCTTTTTACAATTTGCCATCGTCTCAAAGCAGCTTTACATAATACCCTAATTGTTTCTTGTTGAGCACGCCGAAGCGACGGTGGCAAGGAATCTCGGTGGCAAGGAGTCTGGATCACTGGCAGCTCAGCAGTGGGACATGTAACTCAACAGAGAGAGAGAGAAAGACAGAAGGAAAGAAAAAAGAATGGTTAGGCACGGTCATAATTGGGGTGTGGGAGTGAGTGCATATGTAGTGTAGAATGCAGATATGGACTCCGGCAGGATTATCTATAACAGCATAACTAAAAGGAGAATCGGGGGGAAACACAGACATGAGAGCTTCCTGATGTGTAAACAAACAGTCACTCTCACCACCACAAACCTGAGTGATTAATGAAAGTGAGGCAGACAGCAACTAAACACACCAGATCACTATAATACTCAACATCCATGTGTCCCCCAGATCTACTCCTTTATCTAAGGTAGGACTATTCACTAAAAGCTTGGTTATATAAGAAAGTTTTCACCCTGGACTTAAACACTGAGACTGTGTCTGATTCTCGAATATTAATGGAAAGGGAGTTCCATAACTTTGGGGCTTTGTAAGAGAAAGCTCTGCCCCCTGCTGTAATTTTCCTAATACGTGGTACTGACAGACAGCCTGCATCCTTTGATCGAAGCAGGCGTGGTGGAACGTAGTTCGGTCAGGTACTGTGGAGCGAGACCATTCAGTGCTTTGTAGGTTAGGAGTAATATTTTAAAACTGATGTGGAATTTCACTGGGAGCCACTGCAGTGTGGATAGGACAGGGGTAATATGTTCATGTCTCCTAGTTCTCATGAGGAATCTTGCTGCTGCATTCTGAACTAACTGAAGCTTATTTATACACCGAGCTGAACATCCAGAAAGAAAAGCATTACAATAGTCCAGCCTGGATGTGATAAAAGGGTGGACTAATTTTTCTGCATCATTTAGTGGCAATTTATTCCTAATCTTAGCAATATTTCTACGATGAAAGAATGCTATCTTGGTAATGTTATCTACATGAGCTTCAAATGAGAGATTAGAGTCTATAGTCACACCCAGATCTTTTACTGTTATACTTGGTGTAACAGAAAGACCATCAAAAGTTACAGTTTGGTCTGATAACTCGCTTCTAGCTGCATGTGGTCCGAGTACCAGAACCTCTGTCTTACCAGGATTAAGCAGGAGGAAGTTACCAGTCCCTTATGGCTTTCACACATTGCTCAACTTTACTTGGCTTATTTTTTTGCATTTGGCCGAGCTGTGACATATAACTGTGTGTCCTCAGCATAACAATGGAAATTAATATCATATTTACGAATTATGTTGCCCAGAGGAAGCATGTAAAGGGAAAAGAGCAATGGGCCTAAAACCGAACCATGTGGGACACCATACTGTACTTGGGAAGGCACAGAATAGTCACCATTTAAATCTACAAACTGGTAACGATCAGTTAAATAGGACCTGAGCCAGGCAAGGGCCGTTCCCATGATACCTACTACCTTTTCTAATCTATAAAGGAGAATATTATATCAATGGTGTCAAAAGCTGCTCTGAGGTCGAGTAACTCTAGCAGAGAGAGACACAACCCTGACCAGAGGCCAGTAAGTGGTCATTTACTACTTTAAAGAGTGTCTCTGTGCTGTGATGAGGTCCTGATTGATAAAGTTTTTGTATGTTATTCCTAAATAAGTATGAACTTAACTGCTGCACAACTATCTTTTCTAAGGTTTTTTAAATGAAGGGGAGGTAGTTTGTAGTTTGCTAGCTCACTGGGGTTTTTTTATTAGTATTTTAATAACTGCCACTTTAAAAGATTTTGGTGTTAAAAGGAGATCAGATCGCTATAGCGCACAAGATAGACTCATGTAAATCATATCATCCTGTAGCTGAGTTTGTGTCTTGCTAGAGCAGGGTTTAGTTCTCCAGAATCCAAAAGATGTACAAATATACACGGTAAGAAAGAAGTGCTACATATGGCTGGAAAAATCTGATGATCCAATACTTTTTTCCATTTAATGTAATGTAGCGCACACAGGTGACTTCATTTCCATTCTAGTCAGGAAGAAAAATTATTATTGCAGATGATTTTGCTCCTGATGTTTACCTCTGGATCAGTTCTTCTACTGCACACAAGAGTGCTTTGTTTTTCTACTCCACGTTGATCGTTATAGTACACACCGATCCTGATTTGATCACAGGATTCAAATTGCTTACTTTGAATTGCCCTAGGGTGTGACTGAATGTGTTAATAGTGTGTGTGTGTGTGTGTGTGTGTGTGTGTTTCCTATTATGTGCCTATTCTTACAACATATCTTGGGTTTCTGGGAAATTTTCACCATCCACACTGACCCAGAAAGGATAAAATGCACACACACAACCATGTCCATATACTACATGATTTAACACATGTAACGCTGAATTTCTCGCTTTTTAGCTCCTTTTTGCAATATGCTTAAGCACATAAATATGCTTTATGCTATAGTATGCAAACTTTCAAACAGCTTTAGTAACATGCATGTTGGCGTTTGTTATATAACTATTAAAGTTGTACACTTTTGTACACTTTAGCAAAAAATGTGATAATTCAATTGAAATAATAGACATTATTTATTAATTATTTACAATGCAATTACTCCTATCCCTTAGGCAATGAAACAAAGGAAGAGTGAGAGATATTTTTTTTTACTTCCTATAAACATGCACAAGCAAAGCAAACGCACAAAAACACACACACACACACACACACACACACATTTTTAACAAAGATTGGTTTCACTAATGGAAGTGTTAATCATTTACTTTCATCCATGAACAAAATGCAGTGAATGAACAAAAGAGAAATCAAAATCAATATTTGGTGTGAACACACTGTGCCTTTAAAACAGCAGTAATTCTTCTAGGTACACTTGCACACAGTTTTTTAAAGGAACTCGGCTGGTAGGCTGTTCCATCTTGGATAAATAAACACGGATCTTCTGTGGATGTCGACGTTCTCATATCCTTCTGTCTCTTCCTGGAATCCCACACACACTCCATGATGTCGAGATCAGGGCTCTGTGGGGGTTGTGCCATCACTTCCACTACATCATTCATTCATTCATTCATCTTCTACCACTATATCCGATTTTCCCTCGGGTCAGGGGAAGCCTGTGCCTATCTCAGGCGTTAAGGCAGGATACAGCCTGGATGGAATGCCAACCCACCACAGGGCACACACACACTCACATTCATACACACATTCATACACTAGGGACAATTTTCCAAGGTGCCAATCAACCTACCGTGCATGTTTTTGGACCGAGAGGAAACCGGAGAAAAATCCCCATGAGGCAAGGGGAGAACATGCAAACTCCACACACACACATGGCCGAGACGTGAATCGAACCCGGACCCTGGCGGTGCTAAAGTGCTAACCACTAAGCCACTGTGCCCCCACTTCCACTACATCTTGTTCTTCAAAAGTTACTAACACCAAATACTGATTTGATTACGGTTTTTCTTTTGTTTGCTCATTTTGTAAATTGACAAAAATAAAAAAATCATTATTTATATTTCTGAAAGCATTCTCTGTTTACAGTAAAAATTCAAGTGGAGGCAATATTAGGCGAATACGGTTTAAAAGAAAAATAAACAATGTTGTTTCATTTTTCCTTTTATGGAGCACAGGGGCACTGTAAAGAGTCTTGGGCCATGAGCCACCAACAGAATAATGAATTTATAATAAGTGCTCTATCCTAGTCAGGTTTATAGTGGATCATCACGCTATCCTGAAAACAGTGAATGCAAGGCAGGAATACGTTCAATCGCAGGGCATTGTGCGTGCATGTTCTCCCTCTCTCTCTCTCTCTCTCTCTCTCTCTCTCTCTTTCACCCTCACACACAGACGTATACATACACATATTCATTCCCACCTAGGAGTGGTTTACTTTAGCCAGCACACTTACTGGCATGGGAGGAAACCTACGCAAACACGAGGAGTATGTGGAACTTAAATGTTCTCAAGGTTACAAGAAATGCAACACGCAGTAGTACAATAAGTCTTTTTTTTAATAATTAGAAAACACTTTTTTGGACGGATGTGCTTCGAAAATCTAGAACAATGCAGAGTGAATCACAGTTGGAGGCTTGAGCACAAATTCATAGTTTACAAGAAATTCTGAAATGCATTACACAATAACAGTAACATTACGCTTTACACACTTCTTTTGCTATAATGTAACTTTAATCATAGTGACAGAGTTTTAAAAAAAAAAATTGAGAGAGAGAGAAAGAGAGAGAGAGAGAGAGCATTTTTGCATCATCAGGTCATTATCAGGTAAAATGATCATAATCAGGAACTTTTTCAGGAAGAGAAATAAAACAGTCACCCTAACCCATAAACTTTAATACTCCATATGAAGTTCATTATATTCATTCATTCATTCATTCATTCATCTTCCCTTCTAGTCACAGGGAGTCTGTGCCTATCTCAGGCATCTATGGGCATTAAAGCAGGATACACCCTGGATGGAATGCCAACCCATCGCAGGGCACACAAACTCACACACACACACACACACACTAGGGACAATTTTCCAAGGTGCCAATCAACCTACCGTGCATGTTTTTGGACCGGAGAAAAACCCCCTGAGGCACGGGGAGAACATGCAAACTCCACATACACATGGCCGAGACGGGAATCGAACCCGGACTCTGGCGGTGTGAGGCGAACGTGCTAACCACTAAGCCACCGTGCCCTCGTTCATTATTTTATACAGCCTTAACAATTAGTTCAGATCTGGCACTTTCTTGTTTTAGAAAGCTTTTTATGCTGCATTCCTTTGTTAGCATTAATATTCTGGCCAAAATGGATTTTCTTTCTTTTTTCTCTGTTTGTTTTCTTTTTCATTTCCAGCTGATAAAATAAAAAGTTTAAAAACACGGTAAAAAAAGAAGAAATCGTAGCCCTTTAATGCCTACTGACTACATTCATGGACAATCAGTTTAAAGATTTGGTGTGTGTACATTTAGACTACTTGACATCTAATTATTCTCAATTAACTTTTTTGGTACTATTATTATTATTATTATTATTATTATTTATTTATTTATTTATTGATAACATAAAAAAAAAAACATTTTTCTGCCAGACGATTCCCGTCTCGGCCATGTGTGTGTGGAGTTTGCATGTTCTCCATGTGCCTCAGGAAATAATTAGTGGTTTCTTTTTTTTTTTACACTTTTCCCAGCTTGTCTCTTTCTGTACTTTTGTTCAACTGTAACTGTATTTCAGATCTGAATGTGTCATAACGGAATTCCTAATTCCAAATACAGATTCTTCAAAATGTATGGTAGCATCAAGAGCAATTCTTTCATTTTTGATGGAAACTACACATAGAACCAACTTGAATGCTTGAAGGCTTGTTTGTTTATCCTTTTGACAATTAATAGAGCATTCAGAAGTATAATCCAAGACTGGAAATTCAAAATGATTCAACTGTTTGAAGGCTGAATAGAAACAAAAGGCATTATGTTATAATATGCTTTAACTCATCAAAATATAATATCAGGAATCTTTGTGACCAACCATCTCATTATTCATTGACCTCAAAGACCCTTCATTGCATCGAAAACAAAAATTAGAATTGACCTTACAATGCTAAAACTTCCAATGGGGATTTATTTATCTGACTACCAAATTTACATTTACTAATAGAAGAAAAAGAATAGCCTTGATGTCTTTACATATACATTACAGCACAGTGAAACTGTTTCTTCGCATATCCCAGCTTGTTTGGGGTTGGGGTCAGAACGCAGGGTCAGCCATGATACAGCACTGCCTGGAGCACAGAGAGTTAAGGGCCTTGCTCAATGACCCAAGAGTGGCATCCTAGTGATACTGAGGCTCGAAATCTTGACATTCTGATCAGTAGCCCAGTGCCTTTAAGCACTGAACTACTTCCCTCCTCTTTACACGTTATTCACTCAAGAAGAAGCTCACATGTTTTTAAACCCTGGTCAACATTGAACCCACAAATTAACAAGAAATAGGCTGATGGAAAACAATGAGGAGAAAAAATATTGAGCATGTAACCAAATAGATTAACACTAAAGTAACGAGCCTGGTTTAAAATATAAGGAAAATGTAGAAATCTTTATGTAAAAACCTGAAAGCACTGTAAAGTACTGATACCACACAAATCTATTTATTACTAGTGATACTTCATAGCATCTATTGTGAAGCTAATAGAGATGATATAGTGATGAGAGGATGGAGAAAATGAAAACAATTTGAGATGTGTTATTATGAATCTTGTGCAAATATATAACGGAGCTCAGGAGCAAAATCCAGTCTTAATGAGTAGTGTGCGAGTACCGGTATGACTGTTGGGGATAGAAATCCTCATCCTGTAACTAAGGTGCATCTGCACGACCGAGTCTGATTAGCAACATAAGGAGGGGACACAACTTCAAAGGACTAACAATTTGTTTGCTTTAAATGAATACGTGTTTATTTAGTAATGCTGGAACAGAGCGTACTGCTGACGTGTTTAATGTAGTAAAGAACTTTCTTATAAAGGGCCCTGTGGGGGGTTAAGCTGTTTGGAGAAGAATAATACTGGGACATATTGTTCTTTTCCACTGAGTTATCAGACAGAGAGTTGGAAGCCTTCCAAACATTTCCAGAGGGTAAATAGTTACTCTGAGGAAGAATGAGAACAGACAAACAGGGTAATGGAACTCAGTGTTCACTTGACCAGTGGAACACTGAAAGAATGGCATGCTTTGAAGATGTGGTGTATTATAACACATTAGAGAAAATCCTTTTAGGTAGGTGTGTGGTTTGAACTCTAATCCTAAACTCCCAGGAATGATGTCATGTAAAAGAGAAACACCTAAGCATGACAGTCTAAGCAATACATATATGCAATAAAATGCAATATATATATATTTTAAATAGTCCAGCTACCCTCTGCTCATGATTCTAAATTATTAGCACCTGTTTCAGGTTGTTATCTGTCATAACGACACCCTAAATGAGCCAAAGTAGCAACATGGGCTAAACCAAAGAGTTGTCAAAAGACACAAGAGACAAAAATGTAGACCTTCACAAAGCTGGAAAGGGCTACGGGACAATTTGCAAGCAGCTTGGTGAAAAAAGAACAACTGTTGGAGCAATTGTTAAAAAATGGAGAGAGTAATGATGTCCCTCGGACTGGGATCCACAGAAGAACTCTCCTCGTGGAGTATCAGTGATGCTAAGAATGGTGAAGAATCAGCCCAGAACTACACGGGAGGAGCTGGTTAATGCCATGAAGAGAGCTGGGACAACCGTTTCCAAGGCTACTATCAGTAATACACTAAGACGTCATGGTTTAAAATCATGCATGGCATGGAATGTTCCCGTGCTTAAGTCAGCACATGTCCAGGCCCGTCTGAAGTTTGCCAGGGACCAACTGGATGATCCAGAGGAGTCAAGGGAGAAAGTCAGATGAGATGAGACCAAAGTAGAACTTTTTGTTTGGAGGAAGAAGAATGATGACAGTGAAGTACGTATGGGGCTGGAAGCATCATGCTCTGGGGGTTGTTTTTCTGCACAGGAGACAGGACAACTGCACTGTATTAAGGAGAGGATGAATGAGGACATTTATCATGACATATTAGGCAAAAACCTCCTTCCCTCAGTCAGAGCATTAAAGATGGGTCAATGACCCCTGCATGATCTCTAAGTAGGAGAACTTGCAAAATTACAGGGTGATTTCTTATTGACCTCACTGTCTATCTCTATCTATCCATCTATCTATCTATCTATCTATCTATCTATCTATCTATCATATATCTATATATATATATATATATATATATATATATATATATATATATATATATATATATATATATACATCCACTCTTTTAAAGGAAATGTTGTAGATGCTCCACTAGATGTTGGAGTGTGTATATATGGAGATTTGTTCTCATGTTCAGTAGGATTAAGGTCTAAGGTCTGAAGGGAGCGGAATAGCAGCCCACTCGAGATCTTCATGGAGACTTATTTGCGGAAATTGCCATGCTAGAGCAGAGTTAGGTCTCCTAGTACAAGTGAATATCCTAATAATATACTCCAACTGTGCCTCCAACTTTCTGCTAACAGAATCATGAAAGAACCACATATGGACAGAAGTCATGTTTTGTCCAAATGTGGTTCTAAGAGAGAAAGAGAGAGATTAGGTAGTGAGATTATACATAGATTTGCAATAAAAGGACAAACACACTACTGATTACTGATTCTCTTAACATTTTTTTTCTAGGAGTGGCAGTATGGAAACATTTATCAGGTCCTTGATATTTTCCTGTCATTAGATTACTGTATGTTATTATATAGGTAATAGAATATATAATGCAGTTACATAATGTAGCACGGATGTCATTCAAAAAAAAGTTTTCTATATTTTGTCTGACTGTTATTATTATTTGCCAGATTACTATAAAACCCACTTCAGCTCCACTTCACAAAAAATTACATTTCAAAGCATGACATTGAAGAAGCATTACTTTTACAGTGCGGACTACATTGTGATTTGTTTCATGGACACAAAATGTAGAAATGGGGAAATTCTCAGTGTTATGAGATTCCCCATCAAAACCCCATCCAAATAAAAGTGAAAAACAACATTGCCAAAAGGAAGAAGTTTCTGATTGAAAAGCCCCCCCCCCCATCCCCCCGAACAGTTATTGTACTGTTACATTTATATCCTTATAACAATTACAGTAATCAGGTCATAGTAATAAACTTATCAGGTTACATTTTTTTTATTTGTTAGTGAATCCTTCACAGCCTGGGCCACACCTGACATTGGAGGTGATTCTCTGTAAAACTGATGTGTCATGTTTTAGCTTAAAAACACTTCTGAATCGACCATCAGTCTCACATACAAATATCACATGGCACATTGTCCCACTTCCCTTCTTCATGAGAGAATAACCTTAACTAAAGTTAGAAAAATGCACATATGGGTTTATAGTCAAGTTCCTCAATCCATAGTGGTTTTTCAATTCATCAGTTTTTATGCAAATTTTACATTTTTGAATAAAAATCATACAATTCAAGCAATGACCTGTATGTTACGACGTCATGTTAGAATAGATGGTTTAATAGTTTCAGTTTTTAATAAAAGGTGATTTAATAAAGGGCCTAACACAAGGTGGAAAGAGTCATTATTTTTTCCGGAAAAATGAATGTTATACATCATATCGTTCCAGCATTGTATCGTGTTCCCTCTAGAATATTTGCTTACCAGTAAATGACTTAAAGCAACAGTGCACAAGGTCTTTTTTGTGCTGTTTTGGAAATTTGCATAAATCTTGTGGAACATTTCAATGGAAAAAGACTGAAGCCATTTAAACCATGGGGTGCAGGTCAGGTAAAACCTGTTGGATGTTTAATTGATCTCATTAAGAAACATAAGTTGTTTCAAAATTATATTTAGAGCATTGAGGAAATGTATATAATAAAACACTAAGTCACAGCCTAGTAAATGTTTCGAGCCTTTATTTACTTCTGCTTCTTGGAGAGTCAAATTCAATATATTTGAGGTATTGGCTTGAGATTTACTTGCTGCCTTGTAAGCAAACAAATAATAAAATAAATAAAATATGATAAAGTTTAAATTTCTTAAGTAGCAGAAGGGAGCGGAATGGTGGTTGCTGGGAACTCATGGTTTCCTGGTTATCTTTCTAAATAAATCCAGTGACATCATCTCAACAAGGAAGTAGAAACAGGTTTGTGTATAAAAAGCACAATCAAAAAGATTCCAGTAAATATATATCGTATGTTCCAATGCCACTAAAATGGTGCTAGGTCTCACACTTTTGTCTGCGTCATATCTTATTGATCAAAGGTATTGATTACACTTTATACAAAACTCATAGCTGTGTATAAACTTAACTGACCTAAACCGTATGAAGTTGAAAAGTAAGGTCAGATGCATGGTCATAATTAGGCAGGAGTTCTTAGAATTACAGAAAAGGAAGTATATGGTTTCAAAAAAGAATTTACAAGAACAAATCAATCCATGTCAAAACACAATGAGTGAGCAGGTAGATGACTAAGAAATAATTGTTTGATTACACACAGGAATAAAATATGTATTGACCCTATCCAGTAATCTGATATCGGGACTAAAGCGGAATGACTGAATGAAGCAGATATTATAGAATACAATGCATGCATAAGATATAAAGGAACATAAAGAGGAAGTCAGGTGTAGCAGAGAAGTATGTGAGGGTGGTATGTCAGGTCATGTATGAGGACAGTGTGACAGCAGCAAAGTGTGCAATAGGAAGGACACAATGGTCCATGGTAGAGGTTGGATTGCATCATGGATCGGTTCTGAGCCCTGTTTACAATGGTGATGGACATGAGTATCCATGGACTATGATGTTTGCAGATGATATTGTGATTTTTGGTGAGATTAGCGACATTGTAGTAGAATGCTGAGGATGGAGCTGCCAAGCAGGAGGAAAAGAGGAAGGTAGCTGTGGTGAAAGAGGCAGATGTAGAGGACAGGGTAGTGTGGAGGTGGATGATCCACTGTGGCGACATCTAACAGGAGACGGCGAAAGACTGAGAAAGACAAAGACGAAGAAGGAAAAGAGGAAGTAACAATAATCATATGATTTGTACAAAAGTTGCACATAATAATAAGTCAGCATTAGGGCTGCACAATTTAGTAGAAATGTCATATAGTGATTATGAAGATCAATATTGCAATATGCACTTGTGATATTGTCTTTATACTTGCTGTATAGTATTAATATTCCCCTATACTTTATACTTTATTACTTTTATTTTTATTACATACTTCTATTTTCATGTTTACATTTTGGACACTTGTATAAAGCATTTCATAACATGGCATACTCTGTATGAATGTGTATGTGACAAATAAAATTTGGATTTTATTATAATAAATTGCATCATCAGTCCACTTGACTGTTTATCACGGAAAATGCACACATATTAGTGATATTGCTGAAATTTCTATTTGTATCAGTTTAATGTGCACTGTGGAAAATCAGAAAATTGTTCAAAGAAAAGGTGTGATGTCCACACAAGTGCTAATTTGTTTAATAAAAAAAATCACATAATTTTTCGAAAAATATAATATAATTGAAAAAGCTAACATTGCTATTATGATGCGATTTATCTCACAGCACTACGTAGCATGCATAAATGTCGAGAATATTCTACATTCAAATAAAGTCTGAGCCTACATTTACACTAGGTACAAGTTATGCAAATACAAAAAAAACATGCTATTAAATGTCCAGGTTAAGATATTGAAGGTTAACAATAAATTGTTTTTTTAGTTATGTTTTTAGTTGTTATTAATGTTATCATATTTTTTCTGACATGATCTTCGTGAAATAAATACGGTCTTCTTTATCCAATCTTTCCAATTTGTTTATTGGATGACTTGTTTATAAAGCAAGCATAGCATTGCTTCATTTATCAAACCAGAAAAGGTCAGAAAAATAAAAATGTAATCTGAAATCTGAAAAAAAAGCTTCCCTTTCTAATCATAAGTTTCTGCTCCTGTTGCTAGATTCAGGTCCAATTGGCAGCAATCAGTTAAATCATTGTTTCATTAAGTTTAGTGACAGAAAGATCTCAAAGAAAAGTATGAGTAAGTTGTTTTCAAAGAAGAATACTGTACACAGTATTTAAAATTATAAGAATAGAAAAAGATAAAGAAGCCAAAAAAGATAAGAAGCAGATAAACAGGAAGGAGTATATATCATGTGTCCTGTTCTTTATCAGGCCTTATTATAAGATGAGTAACATGTTCTTATGTGGAGGGCAAACTGCCAGTTTACACTTTCTGAACAATTTACAGGAACACCTGTACATGTACATTCATGTAGTTATCTAATCAGCCAATAACATGGTGGCAGCCTGACGGCAGCACAATGCACAACATTACACCGGTTATGAAGCCTATTGAGGCAATTGGTTCATCCAAATTTCATTTACTAGACTTCACCAGTCCAATTTGGAGTCCATCTCAGCCTAGGATTGATATTCTTTGCTGACAGAAGTGGATCCTATTGTGGTATTCGGCTGTTGTAGCTCATACCAGGACTGTAATCATTCCTTTGAGTTGCTTGAGTAATCTGAATTACAAAACTCATCGAGACAAATTAATTTCTTCATTAAGTCCATTTACCTACACACGGAGCACTGTTTCCCACAGACAATTATTACTAATGTATTCACCTGTGAAACTCTGGAGAAACTCGACAGGTAACACAGACGACACCATAGAATGAAAAATTGCAGAAATGGAAGAAAACAGTGAGGGGTGAATTGAATTCATGAAAAGCCTGTTTCTTCCACATTAAAAAAGGTTTGACTTTTTTTTCAATTCAGATTTTGTTCTCCGATTATGCATATCTCAGCATTTAACCACTGATCCCTGGAGAGAAGTCAGCTCTGTATGAGACATATCAGGGCAAATAATGTAGTGGTGGTCTAGTTCATATACCAACAGCTTTACATTTCAGGCAAACACCATGGTTACCAGTAGCTGCACCTGAAATGTTGAATGCCCTAATGTTCAATACCCGTCAGAGACGCAGGCTTTTCAACTGAATGCCAATTCAAAATGTGCTAACTCTTCTTTAGTTCAGAGGTTTCCAAAAATACGTTCATTTTGACTGTTTTTCAGTCGTCTATTTGCCTTAATTCATTGTAAATGAGCTTTGGCCCAAAAAATATGGCAGCATGTTTGGATCATGTAAATGTGTGACTTCTTCTTTACATGATAGAGCCTTAACCTGCATTAACCTGCATTAACCTGCATTTGAGGATCGCTTAGCATACTGTATTTACCGACAATGATTTCTGGTGGTGTTTCTGTGCACATGCATTATATATATATATATATATATGCATATGTATAAATGCAGTTCTACCTGAAGGTGTGAAGATCCAATATAAGGAGATACAAGAAAAAATGTGAAGATCCAATATAATATCTCTGTTATCCAATATTAGTTTTCACCCTTGTGGTTGTGAAAAATATAGCTGCCTTTCTCACATAACTGCTCTCAGAATTTTTTGCTTCTATTCACAGGAGATCAGACTATGAAAAGCTAAGCATGAGAAATTTGTTATTTCTGCAAAAAATACAGAATCCTTTTTTCACTGCAAGAGCATTTGTAAACCACCCATGTTTCAATCAGTAGCAATGTAAAAAAGCATATAAAAAAGAACAGTCTTTGTGTGTGTGTGTGTGTGTGTGTGTGTGTGTGTGTGTGTGTGTGTGTGTGTGTGTGCGTGTGTGTCTAACTTTGACATGTCAGCACAACTCCCTTTACAGTAACATGAGCAAGCGTCATGATGTCCTTACTTTTCTGTATGCTAGTCCTGTTCCTGTAAAGTTAGAGAATAATATTACAGAACAGGAAGATGCTGGTAGACTGAGTACACAAGCAGGACGAAGACAGTAAATCACTTCCAAAACCCCACTGTGCGACAGAGAACTCACTGCTAATATAATATGGAAGAATGAGCCAAAGAATGGTAAAGCAAGCAGTCATTCACCAAATTAGATCAACACCAGATGTGTTAGATGTGTAATCTTTCTGGGACTTTAGCAGATTGACCTAATGTTTTTGCCTATGTTAAAGGTGTGTCTGCCTTCACACCTTCCTGAAATAACAAGACTTATCCTGCTGTTCTGACAATATTTCATTTTAAAAAATCTATAAAATAAAATAGTAGGTCCATCGCCAATCTCCAATCACAGGACTAACCCCATCCAGGATAACCCATAAGTAATTTCCTAAGAACTCCTTAAAGCAACAACAATATTGGGTAAAGAAAGAACAGAATTGCATTTAAGAAATAATATATAAAAAGGCATCCTACTATATTAGCTATTTAATATGAACTATTAATCAGTATTTCAAGTCCATTTTAATTCCATAAAAAGCCATTCATGAAGCATAATAAGCTCATCTTTAGAAGTAGATCAGTGCTTTAAAAGCAAGGTTTGATCTTGGTAACACTTTGCTTGATAAGTACTAGTATATTGTTGCTTTAACTGTGGAAAACAATAAGACTAATCTAATCCTATTTTTTTATTAGTCAACTATAAAAAGGGGAAGGGGAATTGAAATAGTGAAAAAAGTCAGGCAAAGACTTTCCTACAGGACCAAATGACTATCGCACCATGTGTGAGTCTATGCCAAACTGTTAGAAAAGCTACAACATAGCTACTTTCCTATGCTGCTTTCAAATACTGTAGCATTAAGCTTCACTGGAGCTAAAGGGCCCAAATCTATTCCAGCACGAAGAGTTTCAGTGACTAAAGCAAAGCCCATTAATGCACGGTTTGCCAAGGCTGATATGGTGGAGCTTATATATCAGATTTTATACATCATGATTAGAAGAACTTAGCTACAGTATGAAACATTTTTCACCTAACAGCATGCTGAGAAAGAGAAGCGTGTGAAAGAACACACTAATCTGTATTTTCGGCCTGTGGTTAATGAGGTTAAGAGTTCTGTGAATCAACACCTTTTTAGACAGTTATTGGGAAGTGCGTATCTGTGCTAAACACCTTAAGGGTATTAGTTCTGGGCATCTCCGGGGACCATGTTTAAGCTAATAAAACTCTCAGTTTGATCCACATGTAAAACATCCAACATCAAATAAGATAGAGGTAAAAAAAAAAAAAGACATATAGAAAAAAGAAGAGAAATTCACCAGTTTATTTGTACTTTAGGTAGAAATTATAGTGTATCAGCATTGAAACAAGCATATGCAAATTGTAGGTGTATATTTAATGAAAAGAGCTCAGATTTTAAGTCATTTGAATTAGTCCTGGCCAGTAAAATACATTGACCAAATAAGTACTGGAATTCTGAATCATGCCAGTGACTGCTATTGTGCTCATCTTTGTGTAGTCAGGATCAGTGATATGTGCTGTGTCGTCTTGGCCATGATTTGGTATTAGTCACATTTCCCATGGTTATATGCCTGTGTGTGTGTGTGTGTGTGTGTGTGTGTGTGTGTGTGTGTGTGTGTGTGTGTGTGTGTGTGTGATGTGTGTTTAAATGCCTGATATATGTGTGTGTATGGGAGGAGGGTCTGTTCTTGTAAATGGCAACAATTACTAGACCTTCACTATCTGACTTACTAATAAGGCAACTGTAGACGCCACAAAGACATAAAGTCTGGTGGTTACTCATGACCACAGAAGAGCACAGATACACCATATGAATAAGAATTAATAATAACTCTCATACAGAAAATCTTATATACTGTAAATGTAACCTAATTATAATGTAAATGCAACAAAAAATGTTACGGCTTCATGTCTGTATGGCTAGTGGAGAAAAGTACTACTTTTAGAACTACTACTGCTGCTAATAATAAAATAATAATAATATAAATAAAATGAACCCTGAAAAAAAAACCCTGAATAATAAATATGAAATTATTGTCACAATTAAAGCCTGTTGGTTCTCATATCAGATGCCATATATTGTTCATCTGAGATTGCATTTAGAATTTAAATATTTGCGAAAGAGACTTCATATCAGCGAGTTTTGAGTTGAGTTGAATAACACATAACAGATAATAAATAATAAATGTAAACAAGTATGCTAAGAAGTGTTTATTTTCTTAATGCCACTCAATACTGCTTTAGTAAAACCTTGGAAACGTTTAACAATGCTTTCAGATGTGTACTAGCGATTTTCAGACTAATTACTCTTGAAAAACATAGTGTAAATAAGAAAGGGGAAGAGAAACTGGCTGAGCGTTTCAGTAGAAACTGGACTGAAAAGAATCAGGTAGTTAATAATGAATATTCCATCTCACCACGGAAAGTCTGATTCTATTTTAGAGAGCTAAACAGGACTTTCCATGCCTGAGAGATAAGCGTAATATAGTGACCCAGACAACACACACACTTCATAGTTTCTACTTCAGAAGTTTCTTTAATGTTATGCTTTTGGTGAGATGGTGAGTTATTGGGCAGTGTGTATCTGTGCTAAACACATGAAGTACATTAGTTCTGGGCATCTCTGGAGGCTGTATTTAAGCTAACAAAATGATCCACTCAAACTTAAACAGTTGCTGTGAGGTGTGTCACTTGCGAATATTAAATGCCTTTCTTATTACAAGGAAGCACGCCTTTTCTTATTCCCATGCCAGGTCGCTGAACTGAATGAGTAACTTGCTCACCAAGCGCATAAATAATGCAGACTGTGAGTTGTAGTATTTCCGAGATGTGCTGATTAGCATGTATTATAGAGTTAATGATTTGCATTGAACAAACATAAGACATTTAGCATAGGAAAAAGGAAGGCATGCTATCAGGATTATTCAAAGCATTTCACGTAAGCAGAGATTATCATCACAGGAACCAGCTGTGCTGTTTCAGGGAAGAGCAACTTCTTTTTGTCTGGCAGTTCATCGCTGCTGTAACATAATCGGCAGATAATCATTATTAAAGAAATGGTATGAAATTGAATGGTCATATGTAGCATACTGAACATACAACAAGAATGTACTCCTTTTGGTTTGGGATTTGTGTTTGGACTAGCCATTTAATAATGAGCAAGAATTAGGATTCTGAAGAGACAATTCCATTCAATTAGTTCAATACACTGATCATTAATAAAAGTAAAACTGACTGACAGGTGACGAACATTCAATAGCTTGTTACCATTTACCTGAGATATATTAGGCAGCAATTAAATAGTCAGTACACGAATGTAATGTGTTGGAGGCAGGAAAAATCAAAGTGTTAGGATCTCTGTGACTTTCACAACTTCCAAAAATTAACGGCTAGTCAACCAGGTCAGAGCATCTCAGAGCAGATTTCGTGCAGTGAGCAGTGGTGAGTACCTATGAGTACTGCCACCCATACCTCAGCTAATCAATCACAATGATTCCACAAATGAGCCACTGATGTACTAATAGTTTAAGGCTTTAAACTTTGTACAGAGATGTACAGAGCGCACCACAGTTTGATATGTATGTGCAGCATATGCCACGTTACCATAAAAAGGAGTGTTCTCCTGGCAAACATTGTGTCCTGGGATTCATACAAGATGTTGATTTGCCACATAGCAACCACCTATCTAAATTCTGTTGAACCCTTTCATAACATCAAGCAGCATGTATTCTAAGATATAATACTAATCCTGAAGGCTTCACAACAGATTCCTTTGACCACTGATGTGATGTCTGATAGATTTTTCTACACCCACCATCACATACTGAAAACAAACCGTGAAGGACAGTTTTATAAATTTGTATTACTTTTATTAATTTTATTATTATTATTATTATTATTATTATTATTATTATTATTATTAATAATAAAAAATTTTTTTTTTACATTTTTGTCTAGTTGTCTAGTTACCAGGCATACCCAGGTTTCATCCACAACTTCTTGGAATTCATTTGAAAAACAAAAAAAAGGTCATTTTCCTTTACAGCTGTGTTTAAATATATTGCTTTGTATTAGCAACTGAACTGGTTTGTGATTCCATGTTACCCAGGCAGCATGTGTTTATTTTCAGTACAGAAAAAAACGTGCGTATTAACTTCCTGTAAAATGAGCCGCGAGAGGAACACACAGAGAGAGAGAGAGAGAGAGAGAGGAGGGGGGGGGTGGGGGGGGTGGGGGGGGGGGAGTGGGGGGGGTGGGTGGGGGGGGGGGGGGGGGGGGGGGGTGGGGGGGGGTGGGAGGGGGGGGGGGGGGGGGGGGGGGGGGGGGGGGGGGGGGTGGGGGGGGGGGGGGGGGGTGGGAGGGCGGGAGAGCCATCGGGGGGGGGGGGGGGTTGGGGGGCGGGGGGGGCGGGGGGGGGGTGCGGGGGGGGGGAGGGGCGATTCGGGGGGGGGGGGGGGGGGGGGGGGGGGGGGGAGAGAGAGAGCGGGAGGAGGGGGGGGAGAGAGAGAGAGAGAGAGAGAGAGAGAGAGAGAGAGAGAGGGAGGGAGTAGCAGGAGCGCCGCGAATACCAGGAATTGCGTATTAACAGAATTTACTGACAGTCTGGGTTTACTGGAATGAATGGGCGGGGCTTGTAGGGAGGGGTTAGAGTGTACAAAAAGCGAGTTACCAGCGCTTGTTTTCATACTACGGATGAGTGTTTGCCATCTAAGAAGCAAAAGTTGAAGCCAGAAAGCGTTCACTTCGCGATCCGGACAGACTGATCTGTTACTCCTTTCTTCGTAGACAATTTAAATCCAAAGACCGCTGAAGGTAAGATCTAGCCGGAATTCGTTCATCTAATTCCCCAGTATACCTGCTGTATTAGAACAGAGATTTGGATTAGACAGACAGAGATTGGAACCAGACAGACAGTAGATAGTAGATTTAACAATGTCCCGGTTTAATTACCATCGGAACTACACTCAGGTAGGATTTTCTTAGATGATATAAATGTGTTGAACCCATTTCAAAATGCTGAACATTTACAATAATTAACTGTTTAATCAGACATGATGTGAAGTGCCATGCTTTTCTGCATACATATGAAAAAAATCCTCTATATCCCAGATGAATGATAGCTTTATTAAATAGTGACTTCTACTGTTATGACTGTGCTACCTTAAATTGGATCTTTCAGTTTTATCATGCAAAAAAGTCATTAGACTTCCCAGGTTGAGAAACTTTACTGAAGTCCTAATTATTATTCTATGATTTAGTGCTCTATTTAACACCTGACCTGGTATAATTCCCCACATAATATATAATTCTCTCTACCCTCTTGCTTGTTCTTATTTTGTGATCCTAAAACACCTCTCTTGCTTCTCCTTAGGTACCCCGGCAAGTTTATTCCAATTTCTCTGCCTGTATAGCACAATGCGTTACAGCACACCCCACAGGCTCGACCCAGCCAGGAGTCGATATGCCATCAAACCTCACCTCTTCCGAACGTACAACTCCAAGGAGCAGTTTGACCTGGTGTATCACGCATGGTGTCGACTCGAACAGAGTGGCATCTACTGGGCCTCCATTAGTGGAAAGGAGGCAGGTGCTAAATTGGCATCAGAGCCCATTGGCACTTTCCTGATCCGTGACAGTGCTGCCAGACAGCACTTTTTCACATTGACCATCAAGACATCATTGGGCATCAGGAACGTCCGTGTGGATTGCGACAACCGCTCTTTCTTCCTGGAAACAGAGCCTACGAGTCGACCGATAGCACCACGGTTTGACTGTGTGCTGAAGCTCGTTCACTACTATATGACCTGGAAAGAGCATTCGAAGGACCAACGGCCATTATTCATCTACTCGGAATTGCAAAAGATTCCCCTGGAAATGATAAAACCTTTAGTCCGCAGTACATCATCACTGCAGCATCTGTGCAGAAAGACAGTCAATGGCCACTTGGATGTCTTTGCCAAATGGGACTGGCCCCTTGCACTAAAAGACTTTATGAAGGAGTATGACGCTCCCATTTAAATGGCAAATACAAGTGATGTGATGTGATGTCACAACAACGACAATGATGTGAGTAGAGGAGATAAAAGGAAGGTGACCTACAGTGACTACAGTGATAAAAAATTAAACAAGCTAAGCATAGGTAGGTCAAATTTAGACTGCAACTAGTTTTGGATTAGTTAGCACAAACCAAGAATGCTGCTATTTGTCATGTTGGGAAAGACGAAACGCTTCGCCTTCCTTGGACAATCTTTTTTTTGCGCAATAAACAAACATCAAGACAATGGTCCACTTTTTAGTTCTATCGGCAACTTCAACACGTGGGGAAGAGTTCGCAAGTAAAAAAAACCTCTCTTTGTGAATAGACCAATTGCATAATTTTTATTTGCCCATTGTATCTTCATGCACCAATGAGAACAGCATTCTAGGTGCCCAAAATACACGGAACAAACCTGTCTGGATGTTTCACAGTCATCAGCCACCACCTTATTCTAAGGAAACATTATTCCTTTCGGGGAAAAATGGAAGAACTAAACAAGTAACAGCATGACAGGAATGATCAGGAGCATGATCAGGACAGGAGAGAATGATCTTAAAAGAATGAGAATCCTGATTCCTTCCTACTCCTTTTGATCAAATCTTTTATGGAGAAATAGGCAACTGAAAAAAACTGAAAAATAGTACTGTAATTATGAGTTTTTTTCCTTTTCATAAATCTGATTGACTTTGTACAATGCGTATTTCTTAGAATGTGAGTTTGCAGTAGCCGTAGCTTTCTTATGAATGTTGAATCTATTCATAAGCTTTCTTATGAATAGATGTTGAAACTTAAATGGACCATTGTTCACCCTCATATTATTCTTAAACTAGTTTACTATGTTTACATGTGTGAATGTTCTTTTTTTCTTCTTCTGCAGTTGTTGTGATTTTAATGTGACTCAATATAAATGCTTGAAGAATAATCCAGTGGAAAAGCAACAAAACACAAGCAGACTGAAAATAGTTTGCACATATTTATATTTTTAAGACATATTTCCGTAATTTATATTAAACATGACTATTTTTATAACAACTGAATCCTTGTGGGGCTTTTTTGTGGTGTCTACTTCAGCTTTAATTGATTGCAACAATTATGATTTGAAATAATGTGTGTGTGTGTGTGTGGGGGGGGGTGAATCAGTGTTGATTCAGAGATATTCACTCCTAAAAGAGGGAAGTTGCCCCCCTACAACATTTCCTGTAAGACTCCAATGAGTAAGATGGCCTTTGCCCAAAAAACAGATAATCATCATTGTCGCATACAATAATCTTATAAACAATTCCACAGAAATATTCTTAAATAGTAGGAAATGAATTCATCTATATCCTACTACACATATCAGTATGCACCTGTCTGACTGCTTATGAAGGTTTGTCATGCAAATTGTCTGTCAATAGCTATGCATACCGTTTTTACAGTACAGTCTAACTCCAGGCCTGTAAACACAATCTACATGTTTACGTTCCCTCTCGTCAACCTATTGTCAATGGGCAAAAAGGCCTTTATTATTTATGGCTTGTCTAGAGCTACACCCCATGGTGAGTCCTAAAAATGTCTTGCCGACTGACATGACATACACCCATTGCCAGTGTACACAATGTTTACTGTACATTACACACATAATGATTTCAGATGAAGAGCGCTGGGAAGGGGCGTGTTCTAGAAAGAATTAGAGCGTACTGCTGTGGCTGTTTGCTTGTTAGCCTTAGGCGGGTGTTCCTTGTGTTTGTGTTGAAGTGGAGTGTGTGTGTGTGTGTATGTGTGTCAGGAAAAATGGTGTCTGCTGGGAAACCAGTTAAAGTTTACTCTGATATCAAGGCTGTTTTATGGCAGACACGAATAGCATTTCAACCACTCACTCATGCCCGGTAAATGCGTGTAGCTAAAAGCCATCTGTGCTGTTGGGAAGTCTTTCTTCATATAAGACAGTTCCCAAAATTGATTCAATGTGATTTATTCCTCTAGTGAACATATTTTAATGCAAATTCTACATACAAAAGCCTCTCAAAAAGCTCTACTGTTTGTTCTTGCGAGTTAAAAAGGCATGTTTGTGCACAGTAATTACAATAAACCCATGAAAATGTTATATATGGGCTGCTTCATTGCTACAGGAGTGAGCGTGAATTGTATCACTTCCTCTGCATTTACTTTGCACATGCTGTTCTCTTCCAATTGCTGAGGGCAATTACAGGAAAACAGAAAAAAGAGAAGAAAATCAGCCTATTTCAAAACACATGTGAACTACGAGACCTACGAGAAAACTATATATATATTATATATATATATATATATATATATATATATATATTGTATACAGAGCAAGAGAAAGCAAACAAGAGATAGATAAAAATAAAAACAGGATTTAAAACAGTTTTGGTCTTTGAGTTTTAGAGAATCAGTGCCTTCAGCAACTATTCGTGAGTATCTATTAATCACCTACAGAGAAATTCCTTGGTAAACGTCTCATGTGTGAAATTACAGAGAAGTACAAACATGATTGCGTAAAGAATGTCTCTCTCGCTCTTGTTTTGTCCTTTCAGTTTATCTCTCGCTCTGTCACTCATACGGCTTCCTCTATTGCGTCTCTCTTCTGAGACTTTTGTTTAACTCTGCACCACAAATACCCGCCTCCTGATTCTGTTGATCTTCTGAAGAAGTATAGAGTTTACACTGGTAATGCTGCAGCTGTTCTGAATGAAGATAAGCGATACAAATGGCCTCACTATAACTTTACATCAACCCGTAGAAGCTGAACAGATTCAAGCTAATTTTACTTGCAGTGTTTTGAACTTTTAAAGTGGTTCTCAGAAACCTATCTAGATTCAACGATAAAAGTTTTGTAATAAAATAAAATAACAACCTGTAGTAGAAACACATTGTAAGAATTCCCCTCTTTTGACTACTGGCTTGTCATATTTGTCTCTTTGTAATACATTATGTGGATGACAGTGGATAAAGGGTTATAGAAATTACGTAAGCTTTTCACAAGTGGAGGGTCAACAAGGCAGAGATATGTGAATGTCTAGGTCCCAACCTTCTGAGAATATGCAGTAAATACAGTGTGAAGTATTTATAAACACTACATGTGTAGTGAGTGGAGCCTAGACATCAATGGAGTTGTGATTAGAAGCATTTATACTTTTCACTGCTGAGATCACTCAGAATTAAGATCATACACACTGAATGTGATGTGACACTATTGCAGGGAAACATGCACACACACACACACACACACACACACACACACACACACACACACACACACACTAGTGTTGTTTAGCATAACCAATGCACCAGCCTGCTTTTGAGAAAACAAAGACGACCAACAATCCAAGAGCTTGTCACCTGATCAGGGTGGAGAAAGACCATCGTATATTAGTCACTTTGACTCCCACCAGTGTTGGGGAGTAGCTAGTTGCATGTATCAGCGTTACATAATTAATTAATTCATTCATTCATCTTCTACCGCTTTATCCGATCTTCACTCGGGTCACGGGGAACCTGTGCCTATCTCAGGTGTCTATGGGCATCAAGGCAGGATACACACTGGATGGAATGCCAACCCATCGCAGGGCACACACACACACATTCACACACACATTCATACACTAGGGACAATTTTTCCAAGGTGCCAATCAACCTACTGTACATGTTTTTGGACGGGGAGGAAACCGGAGAACCCGGAGAAAAACCTCCTTGAGGCACGGGGAGAACATGCAAACTCCACACACACATGACCGAGACGGGAATCGAACCTGGATCCTGGCGGTGTGTGGCGAATGTGCTAACCACTACGCCACCGTGCCTGCGTTACATAATTTAACAACAAAATAAAAGTAACAGTAAGTAAGTGTTATGGTTATGGGGGGAAAAGCTTTCAATTTAATTACAGTTACTTTCGAAAATGTTAAAGATTACAAATCCACCACCACCACCACCACAGGATTTGATGGTGAACGCAAGTGCGGGAGGTAATATTTTCATGTGTGTCCTGTTTGAATCCCACAAAATGGTCTTAAAAATTATATAAATTAATATATAAAAATACTAAAAACAAACTGTTATGAATCTACTGAAAATAGTTAGATATAGTTATGTATAGTTTTACACCACCTTATCCAAAGTGAATTACAGTTACCTTTTATAAATACACAGTTGAAGGATAAGGGCCTTGTTTAAGGTCTCAGGCAGTGCTGGGATTCCTTACAACCATCTAATCACAAATCTACCAATTGTTTTGATGTGTCTTCCCTTGTACCCTGGTTCTAATCCATTTGTCCTTTGGCCATGATTCGACTTATTAAATCCTTATCAAAATTTTGTAAAGTATTTATTATATTGATTTTATTTGCTTATAAACTAAAAAAGGGAGCATTAATACATTTTCTCAACATGTCTTTCCTACAGCTGCTGACAGCAGTTAAAAGCAAATTTTCTAAGAAACACACACATTTACATTTACAGCATTTGGTAGACCCCCTTATCCAGAGCAATGTACAAATAATGCTTTACTATTTACTTTTTAAGTAGTTCACATTGTACAAAGCAGATTTAAGAAAAAACCCTCACCATTACAAAGTATACGTGTCAGGATCTCCCGAGCGGGTTTCGCGGCACGCACTTCTGGTTTCGTGGCGCGCACTTCCGGTTCAGCGGCCATCTTGCTGGTTTTCCCGACGGGCTCCTTATTTAAGGAGCTCTGAGACAATGACTCTCGGCCGGATTATTTCACTTGAAGATTATCTCGCACCGCCGAGCACCAGCCTCCAGCCCCAGCCCGGGGCGCCGCCGAGCACCAGCCTCCAGCCCCAGCCCGGGGCTCCCGCCGAGCACCAGCCTCCAGCCCCAGCCCGGGGCGCCGCCGAGCACCAGCCTGCCCCAGCCCCAGCCCAGCCCGGGGCGCCGCCGAGCACCAGACCCCAGCCCCAGCCCGGGGCGCCTCCGAGCACCAGCCTCCAGCCCCAGCCCGGGGCCGCCAGCACCTCCCCGAGCCCGGGGCGCCGCCAAGCACCAGCCTCCAGCCCCAGCCCGGGGCGCCGGCCATCTTAAGGGTGACGCAACACCTCGGACTTTGAAAGAGTCACCATATGTGTGTGCCTTAGTTTTAACTATGGCGAGAGTAGCAGGAAGGCAACATGCATCTATCAGTCCCTGAAAATGCGAAGTGTGAGAGAGAGATTTACCTTCTGTTGAGTGAAACCCTCTAGATTGACAGATACAACCAAAATCGTGAGCAACACCAAACGCGTAATGAGAATCAGTGTCGATGGTGACATCCTTCCCCTCGGACAGGATACATGCGCAAGTTAACGCAAAAAGTTCAGTAGCCTGTGCAGAAGAAAAAGGTAAAGAAAAAGCCTTGACAGTGATGTCAGGAAGAGCACAGACAGAATAGCCACACAGAAGCTTACCATCATAAGGTTTTGAACAGGAGCTGTCTACAAACAAGGTTTCACCAGTGTCTAACAGGGTTGATAATAAGTCAGGGCAGATACTGGTAGAATGAATAATATCTGAACAACAATCATGCTCTCTGTCTGACATACTCTCTTCTTGGGCATTGATTATACGAGCTAGGGCATGTCCTGCAGTATCAAAAGAAGAAGTGGCTAGTTGCTAGTTAGTTAAACATGGGACAGTTTCATATCCATTCATTCAGAGTCAGTGGGGAGGGTAAGTTCACACATTGCATCTCGTACATCTCGGGTTAATCAATGACACCCTGTGGCAGGCGTGTCCAGGTGCACTGTCTACCCCTGTGCGCGAAGGCAAAAAGAGGCTGGGCCGTCGTTAACACGGCTGCTCTCTGTCGCTGGTGATTCCCTGACTGACTCTCGCACCTCTGCGCCTTCCCGTGCAGGACCGTGCTAACTACCTAGCCGCTCCTTTGAGCGGCTTCTCTTTATGTTCTCCGTTTTTTGAATAAACCCTTGTAAGTTCATTCTGACTTCCATCTGTGTGCTTCAGTTACAGAAGACCTGACCTGAAGGAACAGCTACGCCCTCCCCATGTGCCTCGGTGAGTGCCATAATACCACCTCATCCAAATATGAAACCTTTAATCACCCTAGTTACTATCACTACCCCTGCCTATACTCTGACTCTCTCTGCCCTTCTGGACTCTAGTTCCACCGGAAATTTAATAGCCGGAGATCTCAGTCGACAACTAGGACTGCAACTCCTCAGAACCCAGACCACTTACCAAGCCCGTTCTGTGACCGTGAACCACTTACCCATGACACATCCATTATGAAGTGGGGCCGGTGCAGTTAGGGGTGGGCCAACTCCATTCTGAACAGCTCCACCTGCTGGCCTTAGAGGGCTCCACGGCTGATGTTATTTTAGGTCGTCCCTGGCTGGTGCAACATAACCTGGTAGTATCCTGGAAGACAGGCGAAATTCTTAACTTGGGACATCAATGTTTTCACCAATGTTTTCCTGACCTGCCCCTAATTTCTGTCTCCAGACTTCCCCATGTCCATCGAATGCCCCATGATTCACCAGCAAGTTTATATACCGGATGACTACGTCGATTATCTCAATATACACCTCTGCCTCGTGGAAGTACCTACCCTTTATCTCGCCGGAATGCAAGGCCATGGAGGAGTACATTAACGAAGCCCTTGAGCAAGTCTATATCCATCCTTCCACATCCCCCACAGATTCCAGCTTCTTCTTCGTCATGAAGAAGGACGCCTCCACTACTGGAGAAGGCTCAGTTCTTTCCCAGCTTCAAGGCAGGGAAGCGCACCTCCACCCCTGCGCCTATTTCTCACGCAAATTCTCCCAGACAGAAGCAAACTACGACATAGAGAACCGAGAGTTATTGGCCATGAATCTGGCCTTGGAGGAGTGGAGACATTGGCTGGAGTGGGCTGCACACCCGTTCATCATCCTGACTTTCACTTCTCCCACAGCCCCTTATCCAGGGAGGTGGTGGCTTAGTGGTAAGGCGTTGGCCTCTGGACCAGAAGATTGCAGGTTCAAACCCCACACCCACCAAGTTGCCACTAGTGGGCCCTTGAGCAAGGCCCTTAACCCTCAATTGCTCAGTTGTAAGTCGCTCTGGATAAGGGTATCTGCCAAATGCCATAAATGTAAATGTAAATATGAAGGCGGATGCTCTCTCCCGACTTCACGCTCTGGAGGAGGTTGCTGAAGAGCACGAAAATATCCTGCACCCGGACCTGTTCGTTAACCCCATTCAATGGACCTGTCAGATTCTGACACCTGATTCCGTCACACACAGCCCCCTGGATGTCCTTCGAATCGGCAGTATGTACCCAGAAATCAACATAGTCATCTAATTCACTCTGCTTACTCCTCCATAGGTACAGGCCTGCTATGGCGGAGGAGGTTCGGAGGTACGTTTGTGGGTGCAGAGAATGCGCTATGTCAATGGCTACACGTTATCTACCTTTTGGAAAGCTTGAACCCCTTCCGGTTCTTGACCGTCCATGGTCTCATCTAGGGGTGGATTTTATTACGGATTTGCCATCCTCGGAAGGTAAAACCAGTATTCTTGTCGTACTGGACAGATTTTCTAAGTTTTGTTTTTGGTTTTGGTTCCGGGAGAGTGAATGTGTCTGGGCCGACATTGGCATTGTTCATTGGCATAAGCTCCAGGCGCACCGGAAGAGGAGCGACACTCCCACCTACATTCGTCTCCGTCTAAACTCACTCCAGTGACGTATCGCCTTCAACTGCTGGCCCACTATTGTATCCACCGAGCCTTTCACGTGTCTTTGCCATTTTTTTAACCTGTTTCCACAGAACCGGTTAACCAGGATGAACTACCTCCACCTCTGGTCAACGAGGAGGGCTTGGCATATGAGGTCAAAGACCTCTTGGACTCCAGGCAGCACCAGGGTAGACTGGAGTACCTAGTTGACTGGAAAGGGTATAGTCCAGAAGAGCGGGCCTGGATCCCACAGGAGGATATACAGGACCCAGCCCTTCTGAAGGAGTTCCACAGTGTGCATCCTAATCAAACCAGGGCCTAGAGGAATAGGATGAAATAGAATTTGTTAATTCGTCCCTCCCTCTCTTTTTACATTCTCTAGCCCAATGACCCAGAGACATGCAACTTGCTTACATTCCAAAACTCCATCTCCCACCATAGTTCTCCCAAAGCCTTGACTGTCATATTATTACTATCGGTGAGCTGATATTTGAAGATTTTCTGAACTTCAGGGTGACATTTATTCATATTAGTAGTGATGAATAAAGCATTTGACTGTTCTTGGTGCAAATCCATCCCTCCCAGAAGAGCCCAAGTCTCTTGGAAAAGAGTAATACATTTAGAGGTGGTTTCAGCCTTTTCCTATTTACAGTTAGTAACCTGTGAAAGATCCTGATGAGCATGGCTTTACTTGTGTCTTGTCATAAGAAGCGGTACTTACGTCTCTTAGATGTTTTCCTTAGTTTTACATCCCCTTCTTCAACCCTTTCCCCCTTTCCCCCCTCTCTGTTTTTCTACCCAATCATTATTTGTAGGGTCCCAACATTTAACCGTATTTATCAGAGGGTTCTCATCATATCCGTCTTTATCAACATGTCAACGAAATGTAGGGGTTTATTTGGGGAAAGGAGCATCTTAATGATGTCCTTCAATGCGCTTACTGAGGGGAGATCGACTTTGATACGTCTACTGCCTCTTGACCAGACAAAGGCAGGATTATCCTCATCGTGTTGCTCTTAGGAGCAGAGGCTATTTTCTCATCATGGTATGGAGGAGGTTGTTTAAATTCAAACAGATAGTTTGAATTAATTGTCAGATTTGACCTTCATAGTCGATTTCATTTCTTTTTTGGTAGTATGAATAGAATTTAATTTACCCCATACACATTTCATTTCTCTCCATTTTTGTCAACATTCCCCGATGTAGGAATAATCCCAATGAGGGTCTCCAACGCATCATAAATCTGGTTATATGCAGAAGCCAGGTAATCTGATTTAAAAGTTCCTCCACGGGGAAATGTAAGGAACTGTTGTTGTGTATCAGTCCATCCAGCAAATTATCCAGCAACGGGGTAGAAGTTAAGACCAAACCACATCCATTTATCCAGGTTTATCCTGGTTTAGGATATTTAGTTGATCCACCTCCCATATTCAATGGGAGGTGGAGCTGACTCAGCTGCAAACTAACCTATGTGTCTTTTAGAGGAACCAATATGGGCTCCATCGGGCAGAGGACTGTGCCTCAGAGGGAAGATGGGTGACCACTGCTGGATGATTACTGGCCTACTGCCTGATGTCAAATCCTCCCTCTGCTAGCATGCTGCGTAACTGATTCACCATTTCCTTGGCTGCAGAGACTGTAGGAAAGCTGGTCAAGCAGTTATAAACATAGAAGCTTTGAGCCACTATCTGTTGTAAACCTGGATATTTAGTGTCAGAATTGCGGGCATGATGCTGCAGGATGAAGCTCGCACAGCACAGGCTGCTCGTTATGCCAAATGGCAGAACCTATCACTCATAGGTGTCTGGCGTGTCCTCGCTTTGCATTGTTCTCCAAATAAAACAGAGAAAGGATCTGCCTGCAGGCAGTAGACAAACCTGATGGAACATGCCCTTGATGTCTGCACTCACAGAAATTGGATGCTGACTGAACTGTAGTAATATTCCAAGCAGTGAGGGTCCAAGAGTGGGACCAGGAAGGAGCTGATCATTCAGGGACAGGCCACGATGCCTAAATGAACAGTCAAACACCAACCGGAACTTATTGTTATTGCACACCATGTGATGAGGCAAATGCCAGCTATGTTACTTCCCTCTGGTCAAGCAGCTTGACCACAGGTCCTGCCTCAATGAGCTTAGCGATCACCTCTGAGTAGATCATGGCCTTCTCTGGTTCCTTCCGGAGTCTCCTTTCCGTGTTTCTTAGATTTCCGAGGACATAGTGCACTTGTTTCGGTGCACCTGGCTTCCATAATAAGGAAGTGGCATAATGTGGTACTCCACCATGGGTACCGTGACCCAGTGAGCTTGGGTTTACAACTGCTGCATCGCCTCCTGGTCTTGTCTAGACCGGACATCCAGTTTTTCATGACGGAAAGGCAGCACATCCAGCTGCCATAATCTCTTCCACCTGCTTGTACAGAAGATCATCTGGGTGTACAGTAGAAGTGAAGAAACACTGCTGTAGCTGTTCCTGATTGGTGTTAGCAATTTCTGCTCCCTGTAAGACCCAGCAAAGATGTAAAGCACTATTTGTACATCGCTCTGGATAAGGACATCTGCTAAATGCTGTAAATGTACATCATGTTCTAAACACACACCTCAGTACATTGTGTTCTACACACTTTAGTACACAATGTTCTACACACACACACATACAAACACATACAAACACACATCTCAGTACAGCATGTTCTTTATACAAAATTTAGTACAATGTGTTCTACACACATCAGTACATTGTATTCTACACACACACACACTTTAGCACATTGTTCTTCAATTATACTTTAGTATATTGTGCTCTACACACACACACACACACACACACACACACACACACACACACACACTTTAGCACATTGTTCCTCACTTAAACTTTACTATATTGTGTTCTACACACACACACACACACACACACACACACACACACACATCAGTACATTGTGTTCTTTACACAAAATTCAGTATTTTGTGTTCTACACACACATCAGTACATCGTGTTCTATGATTAATGAGCACACTTGGAACATGAGTAAGACAGCACGGACATTGGCTTCCACTTTCATATTCACCACTGTTCTCAATGTAATATAAGACACTGGAACTTCCAGTGTTGATTTTTGCAGGAAATCCATGGTAACTACAGCATATGAGAAGACAAACGAGTGCCTATTACCTTGAACATGAACTATGGTCCTGGACTCCTTTTCTTTTAACAAACCAATAGGAATCAATTAAGGACTCCTCTCTGTTCCAACAGTGGGCTATTTAAAGGTCCACTCTGTTACACAGTCCTTGCAGGTCATTCTCCTCACTTTGTCTAGTTTCCCTAGTTCTACTTTCTGGTCTATATTCGTGGTTTTCCTTGTGTCTCATGTTGGCCTAGTCCCAGTCAGAGTTCTTCTGATTCCTGATTATTGTGGGTTTTTTTCAAAGACTGTGGAATACTTCTGTTTTTTGTGTAATACTTTGTTTGAAAATTGATTTGAGGCTATTTTGGACAGTGCCCCCAGCTGGCTCATGGTTTCTTAATACTAACCTTTAAACCTCAACCTTGGATTATGGTTCAATATTTATTATCCAGGAACAAGAAGGTGTACAGGCACGGGGCCAACTGTTATAAAGACACTTCAGTACATTGTGTTCTACACAAACTTCAGTACATCGTGTTCTTCAATTCAATTCTATTTGTAGAGCGCTTTTTACAATTTGTCATCATCTCAAAGCAGCTTTAAATAATACTTATGAATAAAAAAATGAAAATTAGTTTGGCCCTAATTGTTTCTTGTTGAGCAAACCGAAGCAATGGTGGCAAGGAAAAACTCCCTGAGAACAGGCAGAAACCTTGAGAGGAACCAGACTCAACAGAGAACTCTCATTTCTCATTTGGATTTCTCATCTCAGAATTCTCATTTGGGTAGTTAGTTTTGTTTGTGGGTTGAGGATGTTTATTGTGGAGTGGGGTGGTGTACATTCTCTTCACACACACATCATTACATTGTATTATTACACACACTTCAGTAAATTGTGTTCTACATACACACTTCAGTACATTGTGTACTATGAATAATGAGAACACTCGGAACAGCAAGGATGTTGGCTTCCACTTTCATATTTAACACTAATCTCAATGTGATATAAGACACAGGAACTTCCAGTGTTATTTTTCATAGGAAATCCATAGAAACTACAGCATTCCAGAAGAAAATAGTGTGTCTATTGACTTTCTTAAAATGAGCTGAGAGATTAACAGAGAGAGAGAGAGAGCGAGAGAGAGAGTAGTTGGAGTGCCCACAATTACCAGTAATTGCATATTAAAAGACTTCTATTAAAAGAAGTTAAAGCCAGAAAGCGTTCACTTCTCGATTCGGGCACGTTCATCTGTTACCCCTTTCTTCGGAGATAATATAGGGACCGCTACAGGTATGGAAATTGCCCCAGATTAATTCCCATCCAAACTATACTCAGATATTTTTTAGATTATATAAATGTGTTGAACCTTTTAACAATTAGCTGAACATTTACAATAATTAACTGTTTAATCAGACATGATGAAGTGTCAAGATTTTCTGCACACCTCTAAAAACGATCATCTATATCCCAGATGAATGATACCCTTTTTAAATAATGCCTTCTACTATTACTGTGTTACCTTAAATTGGATCTTTCGGTTTTATCTGTGTCGTCTCATTCATTAGACCTCTGAGGCTAAGACTAGAAACTTTACAGAAACTTTACTGAAGTCCTGAGTATTATTCCATGATTTAGTGCTATATTTAACACCTGACCCACAGCTCTCTGTCCTCTTGCTTAGTCTTATTTTGTGATAAGACTCCTCTCCTGCTTCTCCTTAGGTATCCTGCAAGTTCATTCCAATTTCTCCACCTGTATAGCACAATGAGTTACAGCAGATGATGCAGCCTCAATACAATCACGAGTCGGTACAACACCTACTCTCACTTCTACCTAACATTGAACTCTAAGGTGCTTTTCGACACATATGCAAAGTATCGACTTGTGCAGAGTGGCATCTACTGAGCCTCCATTAGCGGAAAGGAGGCAGGTGCTAAATTGGCATCGGAGGGTGTTGGCACTTTCCTGATCCATGACCATAAAGATAGGCAGGACTGTTACAAATTGACCATCAAGACACAAGTGGTCATCAGGCATGTCCTATGACCAAGGACCCACCATGAGACATCCTCACGGAACGCCATTACATTCCCCTGATAATGAAAAAACCTTTAAACAGTACATCTTCACAGCAGCTTCGGCAAAGAATGACAGTCGAAGAACACTTTTCTAACACGAGGAATTGGCCCCTTGCACTAAAAGAGTATTTTACGAAGTATCACACTTTTCACTTTTTTAGATGACAAATACACAAGAGGTGATGTAGTTACATCAATGTCATGGATGTGAGTAGAGGAGCTAAAAGGAATGTAATCTACAGTGACTACAGTGATAAAAAGTAAACGAGCTAAGCAAGGTAGAGTATGTCAAATTTATACTCCAACTAGTTTTGGATTAGTTAACACAAAACAAGAGTGCTGCTATTTGTCATGTTGGGAAAGTATCGTGGAAAAATATGCAAAGAACAGCATTTATTTATTAAGAAAGATCAATATGGTCACAGCAACAGCAAAACAGTTTCTTTATTGCAATAAAAAATAACACTCATCTGGCACACACTCAAAAGTGTGCAGAAGGGAAGTGCATTTTTCCTCTTCTCCAACTCCTTATATAAACGCAGTATATGATTAAAAATGGGCTGTTAGAGACTGATAATCAAGATAAACAAACAAGAAGCAAGTGACCTAATAACAGACAACTTTTCCTTGCTACTCCCTAAAATGTAGCTTCTGTTCTTGAAGATGAGTAATGTTCCTTTTCACATTAGCATACAGAAACATGAAAAGTCACATACACTACATACTGTATATCGAAGAATATTAGTATTTGCCACCACATTCCCTTGTTTTAATCCTAATCAATATGACTACAGTAAATAAAACAAATAGCAAAAATAATCCACAAGAATACATTTGTTGGTCACTGAATACATCAAATCATTGTGCTTGCAAACTGTGCTTGCACACAGTGTGATCATTAACATGAACAATAATACACAAACAACAAAAAGTCAAAAGAAGACCAGTCCGGATAAGGATCCTATGATACAGGCTACCTAAGATGAAGCCAATCATCATGTAATTTGGCTCAAGAATGACTTGAGGTAAATTGTCGCCTTTCCTGATGTCCATTGTCCCACCTCACAGAGGCAAGAAAATACCAGCAGTTTAATAAAAATTATTTCTGGGGAAGTCGCTCACAGATTTCTGCCATGCACACTTCTTTTCTCCTTTTACATTAGTGGTTTCCTTTCTGTGCCTGTTGGTTTCTTAAGACATGTTTTACACCTTGTGTTGTGTCCGAACACCTTACAGAAGAAGGTTTGTGGTTTGATGTGGGATGTGGAAGAAACAGTCGTCGTTGGGAACACCAGCCTGAACCAAACCTCAGGAAGCTCATCCACTTTTATTTATGTCCATTTATGGCACCTTCTAGGTCCTAACTTGGATCAATTCAATTCAATTTTATTTATAAAGCGCTTTTTACAATTTGTCATCGTCTCAAAGCACTTTACATAATACTTGTGTGAAAAGTGAAAATCAGTTTGGCACCATTGTTTCTTGTTTGAGCAAGCCGAAGCGAGGTGGCAAGGAAAAACTAACAATTTATAGACAAAAACACCAAAAAAAAACAAAAAACAAAAAAAAAAAAAACAATTAACCAATTTCAATTTTCAATCAATCTATCAGTCCTTTTTAACAATGCATTGACGGAAAAATCAGCCATTTACAATTATGTCATTGAAAATTTATTCAATCAATAGAAATTGCATTTTCAATATCAATTTGACAACATAATATTCTTCGTGAATTGCAAATCATAGTGCGAAGGAAGAAAGAGAATTGGATAGGGGGATGAAAAAATACTAAGAAAAAAAATCAGCTTGTGTGCTTACAAAAAGTGAAAATCAGTGAAAAGTGTTTGGCACTAATTGCAAATTGTTACCAGAGTGAGCAAGCAGTTTGAGCTTGTTGAGCGAAGCGACGAATGGCAAGGAAAAACGGTGGCAAGGAAAAACTTGTTGAGCAAGACCGAAGCGATGGGAAAAACTCCCTGGGAACAGGAAGAAACCTTGAGAGGAACCAGACTCAACAGAGAACCCATCCTCATTTGGGTTGTTAGTGTTGTGTGTGGTTGAGGATGTTTATTGTGGAGTGTATTCATGAATTTGAAGCATCATCAACCTAGGGGGCGGGTCACCAGGAGGTTCGGACAGGAACAGAGTGCAGAGGGGGTCTGGGTCACTGACAGCTCAGCAGTGGGACATGTAACTCAACGGAGATAGAGAGAGATAGAGAGAATAGAGAGAGAGAGAGAAAGAGAGAAAGAAGGAGAGAAATGAGTGGTTAGTCATGGTCATGGTTGCAGTATGGGAGTGTGTATATTTAGTGTTCGAGTGCAGACGTGGACTCCGGCAGGATTAACTATAACAGCATAACTAAAAGGAGAATCAGAGGGAAACACAGACATGAGAGCTTCCTGATGTGTAAACAAACAGTCACTCTCACCACCACAAACCTGAGTGATTAATCTGAAAGTGAGGCAGACAGCAACTAAACACACCAGATCACTATAATACTCAACATCCATGTGTCCCCCAGATCTACTCCTTTATCTAAGGTAGGACTATTCACTAAAAGCTTGGTTATATAAGAAAGTTTTCACCCTGGACTTAAACACTGAGACTGTGTCTGATTCTCGAATATTAATGGAAAGGGAGTTCCATAACTTTGGGGCTTTGTAAGAGAAAGCTCTGCCCCCCAGCTGTAATTTTCCTAATACGTGGTACTGACAGACAGCCTGCATCCTTTGATCGAAGCAGGCGTGGTGGAACGTAGTTCGTCAGGTACTGTGGGTGTGGGACGAGGCCATTCAGTGCTTTATAAGTTAACAGTAATATTTTCAATTCTATACGGAATTTCACTGGGAGCCAGTGCAGTGTGGATAGGACAGGGGTGATGTGCTCATATCTCCTAGTCCTAGTGAGCACTCTCGCTGCCGCGTTCTGAACTAACTGAAGTTTATTTATACACCGCGCTGAACATCCAGACAGTAAAGCATTACAAGTAATCCAGCCTGGATGTGATAAAAGCATGGACTAGTTTTTCTGCATCATTAATTGACAATATATTCCTAATCTTAGCGATATTTCTGAGATGGAAAAATGCTAACTTGGTAATATTATCTACATGAGCTTCGAATGAGAGATTGGAATCTATAATCACACCCAGATCTTTTACAGTTGTACTGGGTGTGATAGAAAGACCATCTAGAGTTACTGTTTGGTCTGATATTTCGCTTCTAGCTGCATGTGGTCCGAGTACTAGAACCTCTGTTTTACCCGGATTAAGCAGGAGGAAGTTACCTAACGTCCAGTCTCTTATGGCTTTCACACATTGCTCAACTTTACTAAACTGATTTTTTTGCATTTGGCCGAGCTGAGACATATAACTGTGTGTCATCAGCGTAACAATGGAAACTAATATCATATTTACGAATTAAGTTTATTGCGAATTACCAGATTAAGTTGCCCAGAGGAAGCATATAAAGAGAAAAGAGCAATGGGCCTAATACTGAACCCTGTGGCACACCATACTGTACCTGGGAAGGCACAGAATAGTCACCATTTAAATCTACAAACTGGTAGCGGTCAGTTAAATAAGACCTGAGCCAGGCAAGGACTGTTCCCTTAATTCCTACTACCTTTTCTAATCTGTGAAGGAGAATTTTATGGTCAATGGTGTCAAAAGCTGCTCTGAGGTCGAGTAATACCAGCAGAGAGACACAGCCTTGATCAGAGGCCAGTAAAAGATCATTTACTACTTTGACGAGTGCTGTCTCCGTGCTGTGATGAGGTCTAAATCCTGATTGGTAAAGTTCATGTATGTTATTCCTAAGTAGGTATGAACTTAACTGCATGCAACTACCTTTTCTAAGATTTTTTAAATGAAGGGGAGGTTTGATATTGGCCTATAGTTTGATAGCTCACTGGGGTCGAGGTCAGGTTTTTTAATTAGTGGTTTAATAACCGCTAATTTAAAGGATTTTGGAACATACCCACTGCCGAGTGAAGAATCACTTCTCAATGACACTCTTAACATTACTCAGAGGGATACCTAAAGCCTTTTAAAATCTGTTTATAGCCTTGTGCATTTTAAAAGCACTTTTCCAACTATGGTGAATACTTTGCAGTACCATGCACTATATACATTGAAATCTACAGTTAAACTGTAAATTGGACTGCAGTTAGCCTGGTGTTTGATCTGGAAGTTGATTACACCTGAGCAAGTGTCCCTAATGGTCATAAAGAAAATGATATAAAAGACAATACATTGGCTTATGTTGAATTTGACACATAAAACAAAATATAACAATGAAAGATATGCCAGGGATATTAAAATTCTTTGCCCATGTTTTTGTAGAGCATAATGTACCAGTGGCAATAATGTCTTTGATGTCAAGATTGCAAAATATACACTGCTGAATGGTGGTTTGGGGATTTCCATTACCCTACCCCAGCTGTAAGCTAATTGCTTTTCTGTTTATCCATTTTTTTCCTGGAAATTATGCTTCTTGTATGTGTGCACATGTGAGCATGTGTCTTTGTCTATATTAATCATATGCATCCACAAAGCCTTCAACCTGAGGAAAAATTCTCCCCTTGACAGACAGAAGGAAATGGTCTCAATTACAGGAAATTTGGTAATGCTCTAGTGACTCAGATGAGTACACGATACTTACAGAGATGATAAAGAGGAGACTTGCGAGTTTATTTATTTATTTAACTTTGCTATTTTTGTTATCACACAAGAACAGTGTGTACTTTGATATAATATCATTCAGATGGTGCAGTTCCTATCTAAAACATCCTGTACCCTGTTCCTTCTCTAGTAAACCAGTGTTTTCCCAGCTCGTAATCTGATGAAACACGTACAATACACACATAAACACACATGCAATACAAGTGTAAATTAGGCAGCACATTTTACTATCACACCTAATCCTTTCGTTTTCTCTAATGCTATAGGCATTTACTGTAAATGCTCCTGGAGCAGAAAAGGTAAGAAAGGTAAAACGAGGGAAAGAGGTGTGACTCATTCAGGCTTGCTGATCGAAAGAACTAAACTAGCTGATTCGAGAATTTTGTGCTAACCTTTCCAGTTTGAGAGTTACATAAAGATGTGCTGGATGTTTCTCTTATACACACAACACACATATTACATTACCTAAACATGGTCTATAATAATGTATAATCTGTGTTTGGCATGTGGCATTTTCTTCTCATATTTCCTGGTTTTGCCCTACATTCCAAAAACAAACAGCACATTATCTACATTAAATTGTCCCTAGTTTGTTTTTGTTTTGTAAAAATGTCTTATTAGATACTGCCTGATCAGGACACAAACAACAAGCCAAAAGCATTCCTTATAAAATGTGTTTTTACTGAAACAACCCTTTGCCAGTTTTTCATTTTAAGCTCCATTGAACTTGAAAACACAGACACACACACACACACACATTGAGGGAATGAAAGCTGGAAACTCTCACAGAAAGACTTCGAAATAAACACTTCACTTCCATAACAACCGCAGGAGTGGCTTTACGTCAGCACAGACTGTGGTTCATTCATGGAAACCACCAGACCGGCTTGGGCAGCACATGTGGCACTGTAGCTCAGCTGTTCATATGGGCAATAGAGATGGAAGTGATGTATTATCTCACATTAAGTTCAACTCAGTTCATTCTGACGATGACGTCTGAAAGAGCTCTCTCATATTTACGGAAAGATAGCCTGCTCTACAACAAACAAAATGTATTAACTATTTTAAAACATAAAAACATGGCTTACAAATATAAAATATTTTAGAAAAGTATTCTAAAAAGTTAATTACACTTCTATATTACATTATTTACAAAAAAATCTGACAAAGTAGTCGCCACCCCGATTTGCTGAGGAGATCTGGTAATATTTATATTGGATCAGGAGCCACTCATTGTAGAGGGGATCTCTGTGGGGGTGCAGGGGTGCTTCTGTGATATCACTCTAAAAAAGGTGCAGTAACATTTCCCATCAGCTCAAACACATCACATTGTGTTTTTGCTAAACATCACCTGTGTCCTTTGTAATTGAACTTGTTATTTAAGTTAAAAAAATGTTCTCTGTTTCTTTGATGAGTACATTGTGTGAGTACAGTCAACTACATTCTATGCTTTTTTGTTCAATAATGAATATATTTTATATTTTCTACATTTTTCTACAGACTACACCAAATTTAAACTTTCAATTGCATTGAAAAATCAAACCCATATGAATTTGAATACATTTGGATTGTAAAGCAGACGCTGTTCAATTCATTCATTTAGCCACTTTATCAAGACAGTGCCTGTGTGGATGTAGGGCCTACTCCAGGCAATCACTGGAACACAGTCACATATTCATTCACAACTAGGAATTATTTAGTGTAGCCATTTATCTCTACGCACACAGTAACATGAGCTCAGTGACAACACAAACTGCTATGCCAACATGCCATTCTGGTTCGCCAAAAGATTTCTTGATAATTTCCTCTTAACTCTCTCCAGTGGTAGTTTAATGTACTTGAGTGACACCAGAAAAAGAGTGTCTCACACACATACATACACACACACAGAAAGAGGGAGGGAGGGAGGGAGGGAGGGAGGGAAAAGAGAAAGAAACTCATTAATTGTGTTAGAACTACACTGGAAAACACCAGTGCCAAATATCTCATTTGACAGAAACTGAATGTCAGTAGTCATGTGCATGCCCTAGAATTATATTTTTGCCCTCGAAACTGAATCATTAAAATAGCATTTTCACTTGAACCAGGAAATGGAGCTCAGCTTCAGTTGACTCAAAAGCTCCCAATTATGTCTTTTTAGTATTTCAGCATTTGGAGTACATAAATAGGTAACATTCCTTATCGTGGTGGAGGGGTTTGAGTAACCTGATGATCCTAGGAGCTATGTTGTCGGGGGCTATATGCCCCTGGTAGGGTCTCCTAAGGCGAACAGGTCCTAGGGGACGGCTCAGACGAAGAGCGGTTCTAGATCAAATTTAAATCAAAGACCGCGGTTGTTGGAGCCAGGCCCAGGGTTGTGGCTTGAAAGCGAGCACCTGGTGGTCGGGCCTCCCTCCATGGGGCCCGGCTGGGCTCACCCCAAATGAGCAACGTGGCCGGTGAACGAGATGGTCGTTTCCCTGCGCCTTCGGATTGGGGAAAAAGTCTCTCACTGCAATTTGTGCCTATGGGCCGAATGGCAGTGTAGAGTACCCGGCCTTCTTGGCGTCTCTTGGAGGGGTGCTGATAAACACTCCGACTGGAGACTCTGTTGTTCTACTGGGGGACATCAATGCCCACGTGGGCAATGACAGTGAAACCTGGAGGGGCGTGATTGGGAGGAACGGCCCCTCCGACCTGAACCCAAGTGGTGCTCTATGGGCCGAATGGCAGTCACATGGCAGTAAGGTCTCAAGTGCCTGTCGTGGCGGTAATCCCTGAACCCGCTGGTGGTCACCGGAAGTAAGAGATTCTGTCAAGCTGAAGAAGGAGTCCTTCCGAGCCTGGTTGGCTCTTGGGACTCCTGAGTGCGCTGTGTCCCAGGTGGTCGTTGAGGCAAAATCTCGGGTATGGGAGGAGTTCAGAGAGGCCATGGAAAGGGACTATCGGTTGGCCTCAAAGAAGTTCTGGCAAACCGTCCGGCATATCAGGAGGGGGAAGCAGTGCCCTGCCAAAACTGTTTACAGTGGAGGTGGGTAGCTGTTGACTTCCACTGGGGACATCATCGGACAATGGAAGGAATACTTTGAGGATCTCCTCAACCCCAGAGTCATGCCTTCCGATGAGGAAGCAGAGGCCATGGGCTCAGAGGTGGAATCATCCATCACCCAAGCTGAAGTCACCGAGGTATTTGAGAAGCTTCTTGGTGGCAGAGCAGCGGGGGTGGATAAGATCCACTCTGAGTACCTGAAGTCTCTGGATGTTGTAGGGCTGTCTTGGCTGACATGCCTCTGCATTATATCATGGCAGCTCGGGACTGTGACTCTGGACTGACAGACCGGGGTGGTGGTTCCTCTTTTTAAGAAAGGGGACCGGATGGTGTACTCCAACTATAGGGGGATCACTATAGTGATAGCGGGAGAATTCGGCCTTTAGTCGAACTCCGGATTCAGGAGGAACAATGTGGTTTTCGACCTGCCCGTGGAACACTGGATCACCCCTATACCCTCTACAGGGTGTTTGGGGGAACATGGGAGTTTGCCCAATCGGTCCAAATGTGCTTTGTTGATTTGGAGAAGGCATTTGACCGTATCCCTTGCTCCACTCTGTGGGGGTTGCTCCGGGAGTATGGGTCCTATTGGGGGCTGCTAGGTCCCTGTATACAGGGAACAGTAGTTTGGTTTCTTATTGCCGGCAGTAAGTCAGACCTGTTTGACATGTTGGACTCTGGCAAGGATGCCTTTTGTCACCGGTTCTGTTCATTATTTTTATGGACAGACTTTCTAGGAGCAGCCAGGGGATGGAGGGAGTCTGGTTTGGAGACCACATGATCTCGTCTTAGTTTTTTGCCGGTGATGATATCCTGGTGGCTTCATCAGGCCAAGACTTTCAGCATGCACTGGGAAGGTTTGCAGCTGAATGTGAAGCAGCTGGGATGAAAATCAGCACCTCCAAAGGTGGTTTGCCCACTTCAGGTTGGTGGAGAGCTCGACAGGCGGATCAGTGCAGCCTCTGCAGTAATGCGGCCGTACTTGTCCGTCGTAGTGAAGAGGGAGCTGAGCCAAAAGGCAAAGCTCTCAATTTACTGGTCGATCTATGTTCCTACTTTCACCTAAAGCTATGAGCTTTGGGTCATGATTGAAAGGGCAAGATCCCAATATAGGCGGCCAAAATGAGCTTCCTTCGCAGGGTGGCTGGGTGCTCCCTTAGAGATAGGGTAATCAGTTCAGTCACTCGGGAGGAGTTCAGAGTAGATCCTCTGCTCCTCCACATTGAGAGGGGCCAGGGAACTCTGGGCATCTCTGCTTAGACGGTTGCCCTCGTGACCTGGTCAGGGATAAGTGGTACAAGATGGAGATGGAGATGGAAATAGGTATAACATAAAGGGTAAGCAAAAAAGTGTCAGGCTTGTGAAACAATTTGCTATGTGCAAGAAAATTGCATTCTGGAGTATTTCTTAAAAATTGCATAAAATATGACATAAAGCTTTTTCCTATGTGGGGTTATACTATTTTACTCATTAATATTTGGAATCATTCCTGAGTGTTATAATACTTCTAAATGGGAACAATTCTAAGCAGATGAAGACAATTCTATTTTTGGTACATATTTTAAAAAGAAAAACAGAAAGGCGATGTCAACTGGTGTGTCAGCTGCTCAGACTTCTCCTTTCCTATAACACATCATGCTGATGCACTCAGTGACATTGCACCATACTGGCACATGTGGTGTTCAGCTTACTGTTATACGCAAAAGAATGACACAATTTCTAAAACAGTGATCTTACAAAATTTAGCAATAAGTATTTTTGAACTGGAAACAGTGCTAAATTGGGCAATCTTTAGACAGGGTTGGTATTGTTCTTCTGTTTCTGTTTTGTTCAGATATTTTTAATTCCTATCACTGTCTGCTTTCTTTTTTTTTTTTTTTTTTTACCAATTATTATATGAATGCATCTAAATTGTCAATAACACATCTTTAATATAATATTAACCTAAGTAACGATATTCTTATTATAGTGTATTTAATAATTTATTTGTTTATATATTAAGCTGAAATTTGAGTGAGTCTGACAAGGACCCAATTTTGATGGCTAGACGACTGGGTCAGAGTTAGGACAGTTACAGCAGCAAAAGGGGGACCAACACATGGTCATTATGTTATTCCTGATCAGTGGTCATAAGGTCTGGTTGGTGTACCAAGCAATTTTTGTCCTTTCAATTGACTAAATTAACTACACCTACATACAACATACAACAGCAAGGTTTCAATCAAAATGAGACTAATTTGACTATTTCCTATTTAGCTGTTCTGTTTTGAAACCTTCATATTAAGTATAAACCAAGCTATAGTCAAGACCCATGGAAATTTTGAATGAGCAACAATGAGTTTTGAGGGGTCTTCTCTTCCCTTTCTTTCTGACTCATGGCATGAACAAAGTGACCACGAACTCATACTGTACAATACACTTTACTATAACCCACTTGCTCATTGTCGCAATCTTGCATGCAAATTTAGTTCTGCAATGTTGTCATGAGCCTCTGTGTACAGCAGTTTCCTGCCTATCTACTCACCTTCCTTTCCTGGAACCTCAGCTGTGTTTTAACGCAGCTGTGGCATGCAAAATATTGCTTTCTATCTTTTCCCTACATGCAGTTTGAAACGGAAATTGATGTACTGTAGATTGGATGATGTCCACACCAAGGGAAAAGAAACATGAAACATCAATACAAATAGAAAAGTTTTGATGTACACAAGACTTCAGCAGAAACCTGTATGTACATGTTTTCAGTATATATATATATATATATATATATATATATATATATATATATATATATATATATATATATATATATATATATATATAAATTTTTAAATTTTTAAATTCCGGTTTCTTTTTTAAGGAAATTAAGACATTTAAACTAAGCTAATATGTTACCATTATAAAAAAATAATAATAATTTTCACTTAGGTCAAATAACTCATATTGAGTAAGCGCATGAGTGAAGAGTGAAGAACAAAGCACTGTTTTAATTTCTTCAACTCTACAATACCATAACCCTTCTAAACCATGGCAGTATTGTCGTATATCTAAAGCATAAAGTAAAACCAAGACATTACAAACAACCTGTATTTATAAACCACATTACCATTTTAACTACTGTAGTAAAATCATGGTGTGAGAAACCAAAGAAAACCAAAAAGAAAACCAAAGAAAAACTGCAAGCTTTTTTTCTGAGGGAAAGCCATTAATATCAGAATGAGTAATATCCTCAAGTGTTTATTTGAAACAGCAGACACTCATCATACAGCATGAAGTAATTTATAAGATTTATAAGATACCCATTTAATTACCAGCATGAAAAACAAGACTGTTACCTAGAATAAGGAAAGCCTTACATTTGTTTTGAACAGGAAGTGACATACAGGGAGACTCTTGTGTAATTACTGTAGCGTGACAACAAATCTACAGCAAAGAATCATTTGTTTCCATTTATAGTAGATTTGAGTAAACTGTACATAGTTGTGTAGTGCTGTATTATGTTTCTGGTGATAGAGATGTGACTAAGAGTGGCATGAAGGTGAATGCTGTGATGAGATTCTGAAGAGTCCATGTGGTATTAATCAGGTAACTAGGATAACCACTGTGTGTATGCATCTGCCCACTTGTTCTGAGTGCTATAGGTGGGTGAATAACACAAACACAGCAGCACACTGGTGTCTACATGGAAGTCTAGTGGAAAGTCCTGAGAGTTCTGTGACAGATAAAACTGAGGCCTCCCACTCATGAACCTCTATAAAAAACAAACACACACACACACACACACACACACACACACACACACATATATAGGTATATGTAAATATATATATATATATATATAAATATATATATATATATATATATATATATAAAACACACAGACACAAACACACACATACATGCACGCATGTAAAAATTTGTTGCATAAAGCCGCACAAGGGCATTTTAACTTTGTTTACAGTTCTGTTTTACTGTGTAGGTGTTGAGGGTGAAACCCCACTGAAACCCCACACATATCTATGCCTACTCCTTGTTTCCTGGAAATACTGAGCTACAGAGCTGCTTGAGGTACTTCTCTGAAGACCTGTATGAACAAACCTCAAGACTTCCCCACTACACACATTTTCTTACCACTCTTTGAGGTACAGTATATCAAAGACAATAATCCATAAACTTAGTTAGTGTGCAGTCCTAAAGCATGTATATAAATTTCAGTGTAATTCTGAAAATGAGCTATATTCAGAATCGCACCTGTTTGTCTTTTTCAAGAAGCATTAAAAATAATTTCTTAAGTATTCATTTTTTACTTGCACATACACAGATCCATTCAAACTAATTTTCATTAAACCATGACATTTCACGTCTCAAGCATGTCACCAACCGTTTTTAGGATCCTGTATTTAAGTGAAAATATATGCAAATGTATATGTACATGAGATGCACCACCATTATTGAGGAATGCATGACGCAACATAGTCATAGGGATATACAGAAACACCCATCAACTTTATTTTAAATTAATAAATATTAAGAAATAGCCAAATAATATTATATTATATTAAGAAATAACCAAATAAATAAATTTGGCTTATACAATTCACATTAAAATGCACTATGCATGTCCCAGCTGATACCTGCCAAATATTACTTTCAGAAGACGGTAATGCTCTTTTCAGATGCAACATGTGATAAACTGTAGGGAATAAGTTGTGGCTAGAAGTTCATTGCTGCCGAAATATTTAGGGTGTTACTTGACATAACTGTGGCTAACCAAATTTCATGTCAACTTTATCAGCACTAGTAGAAATTTCAAAGGTCAAAGGTTTAGTATTAAAGACATTTATGTATTAAAGATGTTTAGTTACATGAAAGCCAGACGTAATGTACAAGATTGAGCATTGACTAAAACAGCAATCGTTTTCAAGTACTCGTGAATGGGATATTTCTTTTAACCAAAAAACATTAAGGTTCAATAACTTGACATGACAGACCTTTTCAATGTCAAATATTATTAAATGGAGTTATATTGGATCATTGCACCACCCACTTCTTCCCAGCTATGAGGAACCACTTAATTTCTGTTCTGCACTTTCAAGCCTAGATAAATGCATCCATGAAGACTAGCTATGGACTTCCCAAGAACGTCCTTTAATGTTAGCGACAGAGTTCACTTGACTCAGATCATTGTTGGAGGCTAACAGTGAAACTCATTCCAGGAACTCTAAGCACTGCTTCAGTTTCCAAGTGCTAACCACATTCAGGTTGACTGCATTACGTTACGTTAGTGGCTTCACACACTTTTCTTTTTGTGTAGTTACACTTGTACCTGGTATTATAACATACTAAGAACACATAAAGCATGTCACAAAGATTCTTTATATCAAGATCTTTATATCAAAACAAAGAATCTTTATATCCTCATATCAAGTTGCCAACAGTATCCATGTTAACATAATCTAATTCAGTGTTTAATATGTTACATTTTTTCCCCAACCCTAATTAACCGTAATTTAAACCGTAGGCCCATATTTCCATGCAAATTTGGGGGTGTAGGTGAACTTAAATATGTTTGATAAGCTTCGCAATGTTTCATAAGTTTAGTAAGTTTCATGTTTGTTAAGTTCAGCTGAACTTAATCAACACTGATAAAAAGTCATTCTTATAATTTGTAGCTGTTAAAATGCAGGCCAAATCAACCTTTAAAAGCCTTGAATCCTTTGAAACAAATATAGTATTTGAGTAAGCTGCAGGTCCTCATTTTTGACTTCTGCTCTCTATAAAATGAAAAATAAAATGATTTATCCATAATTGTCATTTAATAGTTGGACAGGCAGTTCCAAGTGCTGAATTTTATTTACAGAGTGCAGTATACTACCAATAGATAAAAAACCAAAAATAATAAAGAAACCTTTCACCTGAGCATGAAAACAAGTACTGTGGAAAACAACAGAAAAACCTGAGAAATTCAATCTGGTGCAAGGTAAAGCCGCTAGCTACAGTTACATTGATCATGTTCTTAGGAATGTAATCTTGGGTTTACGGTAGAGACCGTGCTGTTTTCTGAGAACTAGAGCAGTTGGCAAAGGAATTTTCTTGGTTCTAAATATGAGAACACGCAAAGAGAAACTGTGTTTGTTCTAGTGATTTTAAAGTATAGTCGTATGTTGAAATCCTGTTTAAGATTGAAAGGATGCACAGATGTAAAACTCAAACGCAAAAAAGTAATAAAATGAAGATATAAAGATTTGTAATTTTATGTAGTGAGCACAGAGGAATGGCAGTACAGCTTAGCGCTCTACCTGTGAGTAAGCGCTTAGACATGTCACACGGCCCTGTGTCCAAGACCACGCTTGTGGTCACGTGACGCATGCGGCAGTCATGTCAGGTGAACATGGGCCGAACAGCAGAGCGTCAAATTTCCCCATTCATTATCTATGGGCATGGAATGTTGCGGATTTCCTGAAATGATATGATTATATTATATGATCGTGATCCACTCTGGACCCCCTACTAGTGGATATGCCATATGCGCATATCGGACGCTCACAGGTCAAGCTGTGAAGCACGAAAATGTTGTGCTTTTCAAGAGAAATGGACAATTTTTTGGATTATTTTTTTGTTGAAGTCAAAGGCAAGCCAGTCTGGCCAGTTTGTGGGGATGCGCTTGCAGTGATGAAAAAGCCCATCTCGAGAGTCATTATGGCTCAAGGCACGCTAAACTGACGGCGCTCTTTGAATACCCAACGCGCAGCTTTCGCAAGACCGCATTCTGACAGAGATAATGTTATTCTCACAAGTTTTGTGGTGAGTGAGCTAATAGCTAAGAAACTGAAACCTCATTCAGAAGGAGAGTTCGTAAAAGAGTGCCTTGTTGTCGTGGAAGACAAAGTAAAACTCTTCCAAAGTGTCAGTTTATCTCGAAGAACTGTCTCAGGACAAATTACTGATGTGGCTGATATTATTGATATTACTGCTGTGGGCAGTTCTTTTCAAAACTGACTCTTGCAAAGACTCAATTCCGCTCAAGACTGACTGACTTGAACTTGGAAAACTAGCTGCGAGTAGTATCGTCATCACTGCCATCTTATATCATATGTGTATGTGACAAATAAAATTTGAATTTTATCAGACGCCTCACCAAAGAGAAGCAGTTACAGCCATTGCATTAGTTTAGTGATATATGTGTTCAATTATTTAATATGGCCATTAAAGTATGTTGCAAAAATGTAAATGGTAAATAGGAACTGGGTTGAGTTGCAGTTTAGACCCCCTACAGTTTGCTTATTGAGCGAACAAGTCTGTGGATGTGAACATGGAACTACACTTCAACCTGCAAAATCTAGACAAACCTGTGACTTACGTGAGAATCCTGTTTGTGGATTTCAGTTCGGATTTCAACACCATTGTCCCAACACTTCTTCCATCCAAACTATCCCAGCACTCTGTGCCTAGCTCTACCTGTTAGTGGATCACTGGCTTTCGGACAGATCGGCAATAGCTAGTGAGACTGGGAAAATTCTCAACAAGTCGTACTATCAACACTGGATCCCCACACTGCTCTTTTCCCGTATCCCAATGACTGCACCTTTTCTCTGTCAAGCTCCTGAAGTTTGCAGATGACACTACAATCATCCATGACCGTGATAAGTCTGCATACAGATGTGCGGTTCAGCAGATGGCTGCCTGTTGCAGTCATATCAACCTGGAACTTAACACACTAGTACTGTGGCAGCAGTGGAGTCCTTCAGGTTCCTGGGTACCGCCATCTCTCAGGGAGTGAAGTGGGCAATCACATTGACTCCAGTGTAAAAAAAAATAAATAAAGCTGAACAGTTCTATTCAGCCATCATCGAGCCTGTCCTGTGTACTTCCATTATTCCATACTTCCATCTGGTTTGGCTCAGCCAGTAAATCAAATATCAGAACATTACAGAGGACGGTTCATATGGCTGAAAAGATCATTGGTGCTCCCTTGCCCTTTCTTCAAGATTGTACACATCCAGAGTGTGTAAAAGGAGACAATTGGATCCCTCACCTCTAAGCCACATATCTTTGAACTTTTGCCGTCTGGCTGACACTACAGAGCACCAAGCACCAAAGCACAAGAAATGTTTCTTCCCCAAGGCAATCTACCTCATAAACACTTAAATGCCATTGATCTATAAAAAAGAAACACATGCAATAACAATGTTACCTGTACTTCCCTGTGAAATGATGCTATATATCTGAGAGAGAAAACTGACTTGTTTTTCTTCTTTCTTGTTTACTTCTCAGGAATTAATTTATGAATGAATTGAAGTTCGCTTGAAGTATGTTATGAAAAACACTAAATGTAGTTAAGAGTGTTCTCCAGAAGTAGATTTCTCGGAACCGGTTTCACAAAAGCACCCTTGTTCTGTTGTAGTCAGTATAGACTCAGCGTCTCATTTATGTGCTGTTGTGCATATGTTTTTTGTGTCCTTATTTATCATATTTCTTTGTATAAGATGTGACTAATAAAAGCCATTCCTATCCATGAATATACAGAAATCCCTGGGAGCAGAAAAGTGTAATCATGGCTACACTGATTATGAAGATTTCTGATTATATTTTTTGGTCGTCACATCAGCCTAATTGACTGATATAACTTCATTGCATGGAAATTTACATCTAAAGGAATGTCCTGCATGACACTAATCTTTGCTCACAATTTTTTTTTATATAAAAGCAATAAACGGGCAGTTTCACTTGCTCTGTGCAGTTTTATTATTTTACCACTCCCAACAAGTCAACAAAATACAGTTTTAACATTCCTATGTATAATCCCTTTTCTGGCCTTTCATATTTAAATGAACAGTTCAAAAGAGGTCTGTAATTTCCGCTCAGTCGAATAATGAATTATTGAAGCATTAAAAAATCATTATATATCAAATAACCTTTTTATTGTTGCCAAATATATTTTAAGTAGTAGACAACATTACACTTAGTTTAATGTCAAGTGATGCACACTACAAATATCAGTTTGGAGGATTAATCTCTCTCTCTACAAATATGAACAAATCAACAAATTTGATTATTAACCATGCATCTATAAATATTTTTAATATAAAATCCCAAAGTAATTATTACAATACGGCTTTTTTTGTGGAAATAAACACAAATAAAAAAAGTGTTGCATGCTAGTGACAGTTTGACAATATGATTGTTTATTGGTCAATTTTGCCCCCTAGTGGTAAAACCGATATTAATATTTCTTTGTTCAAATTTTAGCAATCCAATTGCCTCAGGTCTCTTACTGGTTGATTTAAACTAATCCAGCTCGGTGTACAAAGAGAACACAATTTTTACATAGACCATACATGCTTCCAACTAATCACAAGAAACAGTCCAAGTTGTGTGTAAAAAATAAATCATATACTATGTTATTCGATTATATACATATACTGTCAACACAGTTGCTTGACACCTGTGTATTCTTCTCATGTAACATTTCCTTCATGCTACAGAAAACTTATGATATATATTTATTTGTGGAGTACAGCAACTCTGTTTTCATCCGTGTGGGTTTCCTCAGAGTTCTCTGGTTTGTCTGTCTTGCCTGATGTTTAAAAGATTACCTTATGAACCACCTGACTGGTTCTTGAAGATCAATGTATGCCTGAATCTCCTTTTTTATATAAGATCATGGACAATTTTTTTTCCATTAAAGAAATAAAAACCCACAAAGGTCACTGAAATAACTTAATACTGACAAAAATACACCCTGCATTCCATCCAGGGTGTATCCTGCCTTAATGCCCATAGACGCCTGAGATAGACACCGGCTCCCCGTGACCCGAGGGAAGATCGGATAAAGCGGTAGAAGATGAATGAATGAATGACAAAAATAATAATAAATACAATTTTACTGAAAACCGTGGTTCAACAGAAGCATTTAAAAAACTAAGGAAACTGGCCTGTACAAAACTAATAGCACCCATATCTTAATATTTTGTTTGATTTCTCAGTGAGATTTCTGCACCCATCAACAGGTATTTTGTGCCACTCTTTATGAGCAAACTGTACCATCTGTCTCAGGTTTAAAAGGTGCTTTCTCCAGACTGCATATTTCAGCTATCCACAAATGTTTAATAGGATTTAGATGAGGGCTCATTAAAGCTATTTACTCGTGTTACTAGTTATGTGTTCTGGGTCATTATCCTGTTGGAGGACCCATGACATAGTCTTGAGATTTTATTGTACTTGCACAGATTCAGGTTTTTCTTTGAATGCATAATCTGTGCATCTTGAACATTGTCATGATATGACTTGCCAAAAAGCTCCAGTTTTTCTCATCCATCCAAAGGAATAAATTCTGTCAAAATCCTGTCTTGCTGATATGTTATTTGCTTTTCAAGTGGAGTCCTACTCAGTTGTCTGCCATTAAGTCCTGGGACTTGAGACTGATAGGCTTTCTGTTCACGTCTAATCTCTTCTGAAGATGTTTTTGTCTCTTTGGTTACCATTAATATTATTAATATTAGTTCATTAGTATTCCTCTTGTGGCCATGTCCAAGGAGGCTCGATACAGTACTGTGGAACTTAAACTTCTGAATAGCATGTGCAACTGCAGTCGCAGGAACATTTAGGTGCTTAGATATACTATTATAGCCTTTACCTTTTTAGATTCTGTTTGTGCTTTATGTTAAATAATGTGCAAACCATGATGCCAAACAGCACATCACTACGTTTCACACTTGGTGGCTTTGGTCAAATAATTTGCAAATAATCTACCATAATAATTGTCCAGTTTCATGAATTTGTAAAATGCTTCTTTTGAACCACAATTTAAAATCAATGTTTGATTTTCATCAATTAATTTTTTCAGTACATTTTTATTTAGTATTACTTCTTCAGTTTCAGGTTATTTGGGCAAACTTTGTGGGCTTTTCTTTCTTTAATGGACAGGTACCAACAATTTTGTTCATCTATATCTCTTTAATAAACTATAATAATAATAATAATAATTCATTAATTTACATAGCCCTTTTCTTTACATTATGAGAGGGGGATCTCCCCATCCACCACCGGTGTCTAGCATCCACCTGGATGATGCGACAGCAGCCAGAATGCCCAAGACACACGCTCTTACTGGTGTAGAGGAGACAGAATGATGAAGCCAAGCAGTATATTTGGGGATGGTTAGGAGGCCATGATGGTTGAATTTGACCATGATGCTGAGGACATGCCTCTACTCTTTTTTTAATTACCACAGAGAGTCAGGACCTTGGTTTAAAGTCACATCCTAAAAGACAGTGCTTTTTAACAGTATAGTGCACCCGTCACTATACTGGGGTGTTATTACCCACACAGTCCATAGGGTAAGCGCCCGCTGACACACCAACAACTCTACCAGCAGCAAACTAATATTCTCAAGTGGTCTCCCATCCAGGTACTAACCAGACACATCCCTTCTTAGCTTCAGTGGGCAACCAGTCTTGGGCTACAGGGTGATATTGCTGCTGGCCATAGCTTTGTTCCATATTACAATAGTAGACAAATCTAGCTTGCATTGTCAGCCAGCATTGTCTAACACAAATAGATGCCCATAGAATCACTAATATAAGGTTCTATACTGCCACAAGGCATGTGGAACTGAACTTCTTTGCCTCTTATATGCACTAGATGTTCTATGATGATCACAATACTCTAGGTGATGTTGAATATATAGACCTTGGAGAACAAGCTGACACTCAGGACTTCAGAAATGATCTCAACAATTACACCACTGAGAAATAAGAAACATCATTTGGCAGTCATTGTTCTTAACAATAACTCATCTGCCACCCAGAGTATTATAACGGAATGTCTGTATGAACTATGGCAGATTAGTGATTGTTCAGAACAATGACTACCAAATGAATAAAAAAAACGTATCATAAGGGTCATACCAGACAGTTTACTAGACTACATACTAGACTAGAACTTTCTTATAATTAAGTTAGTTTCCCACCTTTCCTGCCAATATGTATTGGCCGTTTTCATTGATGCTTGTTTTAGATTAAAATTATATAATCTATGTGTTTTAAAAATATACCAAAGCGAATCTACATGAATAGTGAAGTCATTGGCAGTATGTAAACAGAGGAGCACATCTGGTGTTATTGATTGAAATACTGTACCCAATCCAGTTTGGACCCCTATGTTAGATTCAGCTGTCACAGCAGGAATGGAGTCTACCAGCTGCATTTGTGAGATGACAGATTGATCAGTATCCTTCCCTTGAGTCTGGAGCTAATCAACCACCAAGACGTGCTTTGCTGAAGGATAGGCAGATTGGTATCCAGCATGAGGTCTAATAATCTTGCTTTACTAATGTCAAATGATTCAGTAAGCATTTCAGACATGAGGTGATTCACCTCACTCACATGATGGTTATCCCCAGACTTTATGCGCAGTATGGCATGTTTAAAAGTGAGTAGAAATAAGGACATAAAAGTTGACATGGTGTTAAGTGCACATATTTATATACGTGCAAATAAAGATGAAATACATATGAATTGGTGAATTAAATAATGTCTGTTAAATGTTTTAATCCATTAATACATTTACAATACATTTCTTTTTCAAAAATTAGGTTGAATCAACCCCTCCTTGAACCGCCACCTTAACGTGGTGGAGGGGTTTGAGTAACCGGATGATCCTAGGAGCTATGTTGTCGGGGGCTAAATGCCCCTGGTAGGGTCTCCCAAGGCAAACAGGTCCTAGGGGACGGCTCAGACGAAGAGCGGTTCAAATTCCCTTATGAAAAAATAAAATCAAGTAAAATCAAATAAAATCAAGGACCGTAACGTCGCCCGGTATGGCGCAGCCGGGGCTCCTCCCTGGAGCCAGGCCCGGGGCTGGGGCTCGAAAGCGAGCGCCTGGTGGCACCTCCCCGTGGGCCCACCACCTGCAGGAAGGCTCATAAGGGACCGGTGCAATGTGGTTCGGGCAGTGGTCGAAGGCGGAGGCCTCGACGACCCGACCTCTGGACACAGAGACTAGCTCTAGGGACATGGAGGACCCCTCGTGTCATGGACATGGAATGTCACCTCGCTGGTTGGGAAAGAGCCCGAGCTTGTGCAGGAGGTTGAGAGATACCGGCTAGAGATAGTCGGGCTCACCTCCACCCACAGTCTGGGCTCTGGAACCATACTCCTCGAGAGAGGCTGGACTCTCCATTATTCTGGAGTTGCCGGCGGTGAGAGACGACGGGCTGGTGTGGGCCTGCTCATAGCCTCCCATCTTAGCCGTCATGTGTTGGAGTTTACCCCGGTGAACGAGAGGGTCGTTTCCCTGCGCCTTCGGGTTGGGGAAAAGTCTCTCACTGTTGTTTGTACCTATGGGCCGAATGGCAGTGTAGAGTACCCGGCCTTCTTGGCGTCTCTGGGAGGGGCGCTGATAAACGCCCCGACTGGAGACTCCGTTGTTCTACTGGGGGACTTCAATGCCCACGTGGGCAATGGCAGTGATACCTGGAGGGGCGTGATTGGGAGGAACGGCCCCCCTGATCTGAACCCGAGTGGTGCTCAGTTATTTCACTTCTGTGCTAGTCATAGTTTGTCCATAACGAACACCATGTTCAAACACAAGGGTGTCCATCAGTACACATGGTACCAGGACACCCTAGGACGGAGATCGATGATAGACCTTGTGGTTGTCTCATCTGACCTCCGTCCGTGTGTTTTGGACACTCGGGTGAAGAGAGGGGCGGAGCTGTCAACTGATCACCACCTGGTGGTGAGCTGGATTCGATGGCGGGGAAGGAAGCTGGACAGACTCGGCAGACCCAAACGTATTGTGAGGGTGTGCTGGGAACGCCTAGCAGAACCCCCTGTCAGAGACATCTTTAACTCCCACCTCCGGCAGAGCTTCAACCAGATCCCGAGGGAGGTTGGAGACATTGAGTCTGAGTGGACCATGTTCTCCACCTCCATTGTCGATGCAGCCATTCTGAGCTGCGGCCGCAAGGTCTCAGGTGCCTGTCGCGGCGGTAATCCCAGAACCCGGTGGTGGTCTCCGGAAGTAAGGGATGCCGTCAAGCTGAAGAAGGAGTCCTTCCGAGCCTGGTTGGCTCTCGGGACCCCTGAGGCAGCTGATGGGTACCGTCAGGCCAAGCGGGCTGCGGCCCGGGTGGTTGTTGAGGCAAAATCTCGGGTATGGGAGGAGTTCGGAGAGGCCATGGAGAGGGACTATCGGTCGGCCTCAAAGAAGTTCTGGCAAACCGTCCGACATATCAGAAGGGGGAAGCAGTGCCCTGCCAAAACTGTCTACAGTGGAGGTGGGGATCTGTTGACTTCAACTGGGGACATCATCGGACGGTGGAAGGAATACTTTGAGGATCTCCTCAACCCCGGAGTCATGCCTTCCGATGAGGAAGCAGAGGCCATGGGCTCAGAGGTGGCATCATCTATCACCCAAGCTGAGGTCACCGAGGTAGTTGAGAAGCTTCTCGGTGGCAGAGCAGCGGGGGTGGATGAGATCCGCCCCGAGTACCTGAAGTCTCTGGATGTTGTGGGGCTGTCTTGGCTGACACGCCTCTGCAACATCGCGTGGCAGCTGGGGACGGTGCCTCTGGATTGGCAGACCGGGGTGGTGGTTCCTCTTTTTAAGAAAGGGGACCTGGAGGGTGTGCTCCAACTATAGGGGGATCACACTCCTCAGCCTTCCTGGGAAAGTCTATGCCAGGGTACTGGAGAGGAGAATTCGGCCTTTAGTTCGAACCCCGGATTCAGGAGAACAATGCGGTTTTCGACCTGGCCGTGGAACACTGGACCATCTCTATACCCTCTACAGGGTGATGGAGGGATCATGGGAGTTTGCCCAACCGGTCCACATGTGCTTTGTGGATTTGGAGAAGGCATTCGACCGTGTCCCTCGCTGCACTCTGTGGGGGGTGCTCCGGGAGTATGGGGTCCGAGGCCCTCTGTTGAGGGCGGCTCGGATCTCTGTATGCACGGAGCAGGAGTTTGGTTCGCATTGCCGGCAGTAAGTCAGACCTGTTTCCGGTGCATGTTGGACTCCGGCAAGGCTGCCCTTTGTCACCGGTTCTGTTCATTATTTTTATGGACAGAATTTCTAGGAGCAGCCAGGGGCTGGAGGGAGTCTGGTTTGGGGACCACAGGATCTCGTCTCTGCTTTTTGCCGATGATGTTGTCCTGTTGGCTCCATCAGGCCAAGACCTTCAGCATGCACTGGGAAGGTTTGCAGCCGAGTGTGAAGAAGCAGCTGGGATGAAGATCAGCACCTCCAAGTCCGAGGCCATGGTCCTTAGCCGCAAAAAGGTGGTTAGCCCACTTCAGGTTGGTGGAGAGCTCCTTCCCCAAGTGGAGGAGTTCAAGTATCTTGGGGTCTCGTTCACGAGTGAGGGGAGGATGGAACGGGAGATCGACAGGCGGATCGGTGCAGCCTCTGCAGTAATGCGGTCGATGTACCGGTCTGTCATAGTGAAGAGGGAGCTGAGCCAAAAGGCAAAGCTCTCAATTTACTGGTCGATCTACGTTCCTACTCTCACTTATGGCCATGAGCTTTGGGTCATGACCGAAAGGACAAGATCCCGGATAAAGGCGGCCGAAATGAGCTTCCTTCGCAGGGTGGCTGGGCACTCCCTTAGAGATAGGGTGAGAAGTTCAGTCACTCGGGAGGAGCTCAGAGTAGTTCCGCTGCTCCTCCACATCGAGAGGGGCCAGCTGGCGTGGCTCGGGCATCTATTTCGGATGCCTCCTGGGCGCCTTCCAGGGGAGGTGTTTTGGGCATGTCCCTCCGGGAAAACGCCTCGGGGAAGACCCAGAACACGTTGGAGGGACTATGTCTCTCGACTGTCCTGGAAACGCCTCGGTGTCCCCCCGGGGGAGCTAGAGGAAGTGGCTGGAGAGAGGGAAGTCTGGGCATCTCTGCTTAGACAGCTGCCCCCGCCACCCGGTCCCGGATAAGCGGAGGAAGATGGATGGATGGATGGAGGTTGAATCAAAACAACACAGTGTAGCTATAAAAATGTATATGTTGTATATTTACATTCACATCATTATAGATAGGCAGAAATATTTGACATATGTAACAATACATTTGTCTTAGACATCATTACAAAAAAAGTTGGCTTATTCTACTTTAATGGAAGAAACAAAAGTGCTGTGTATATAATCCAGTACACTATTATTACAGTGAGCGAAATACATTATACTTAAGATTTCTGTTCTCACATTTTGTTGTTCACATAATGACTTTCATCAATTGAAACATCAATAATTCCTAAGAACCTGCAGGCTCTGGTATCAAGTTATATTTTGTGGTGCTTGTTTACCACTACGTACAATGCATTTGGCATTGACTAGAGGCAGTGTAGCTTTTTTTCTAGCAAATACACTTGTTTGCGCCTGAAGCTCTGCAGAGATGGAGTATTGACGGCCCTCAAACAACATGGAAAGGGACCTCTGAGACAAGATGTGTATGACCTGCCACGTTTTTGGCCTTCAAATAACAAAGCATAGAGCATTTTATCTGTAATCACATCAAATTTCAACATGCACATTTATTTCAACTGGAGTTCCAACTGGAACTTATGTGAAGCTGCCCCAAGCTATTTGTGTACTTTTTTTTACTTTCACTTTAGATTCAAAAGCACAAGCCTCCCGCCTCGGGCATGTGTGTGGAGTTTGCATATTCTCTCCTTACCTCAAAGGGTTTTTCTCTGGGTTCTCCGGTTTCCTCCCCCAGTCCAAAAACATATACGGTAGGTTGATTGGCACTTTGAAAAATTGTTCATAGTGTGTGTGTGCTCTGCGATGGGTTGGCATTCCATCCAGGGTGTATCCTGCCTTGATGCCCATAGACGACGACCCCCGTGACCCGAGAGAAGATCGGATACAGTGGTAGAAGATGAATGAATGAATGATAAATCCTTTCCAGCCAGCATCAGTCTGACATGGGCGGGGGGAAGCATGCATTGTAGTTTTCGGCACAATATAATATGGCGGAAGGGCTTGGGAGATTTTTCAACCATCTAAGAAGACCAAATATTGATTAGAGATTAAATATTTCATTATCTCACTTGAAATTAACACAAAGCTTACGCGAACAAAAAGGGGTGGGAGTAGCAGGCGCAACTTCTTCCTAGTGGAGGGGGGCCTTCACAAAGCGCCATGTTTGTTTGCAATATTCAGCATATTTTCGATTAATTTATTTGGCTTCATGCAGTCCTCTGCCGATTTGTCTCCTACCGTAGTCACAGTGAATCCAAGAGCTACATCGTATTATTCTGCCATAGTACTCCCTGCGCATACTCCCACGGTGAGAGTGCCACTGCCATCCACTGTACTGGATGTGCAAGTATATTTTATTCTAGTATGGCAAAAAAACATACTCCCCGGGGTCACACGTGCCTTATCAGCACATTTACAGAATTTTCTGTACTACACATTTTTACTATTAGTTGGCCTGAGAGACATTAGACTATACACATCTCAAGAAAAGAACTGAGAGGACCCTTGGATCAGGTTAGCTTGCAATTCCTTCTTTAATATTTCAATGTCTTATCAGAATCAGAAATAGAATTATTACCAAGTATGTTTACACAAACAAGGAATTTGAGATATAACAATATAACAAGAGTGAAAATAAATCAATGTACTGTATATAGTTCTAGGAATATGTACAGAATGTACAGGCATGTTATCTACAAGTGTGTTTTTTACAATTGTGTTGTGTAAAAAATAATGTCTCACTGAACAGTGTGTATACAGCATTGCTATTCGCTGTGTTCTTTGTATTCCGTTATGCTGGTTTATTTATGTATTTTAATTGTTCCCGCAATAGCCTGCGGGAAAAAACTAATTTGTACCTAGCTGTTCTGGTAGACAGTGTTCTGTAGCGCCACCAAGTTTGAATAGAGAGTGGGCTGGGTGTGTGGGGTCCAGACAGATCTTCTAAGCCCTTTCCCTCACTCTTGGGGTGTGAAGATCTTGGAGGTTGGACAGAGGGGCACTAATAATCCTCTCAACAGTCGTGACTGTACGCTGTAGTTTCTTGATCTCTGATTTGGTAGCTGATTCAAAACAAGACCATGGGACTGCTCTAGTCACTGAGAGATTCCTCGATTACTCCCTTCTCCTATAGCATAGCCCTGAGTTCTTTGCGAACCATATTTTTTTGTGCTCCGGTAGCCAGTATGGGTGGGTAAGCAGCACTATACTGTGAGGTGTCTCAATGTGGTGTGCTCAAGCTGGAGCAAATTCTACCTCATTAGTTGAGTTTTGCTTTCAAGTCAAGGACATACTGAATTTCGTTTTTTATATGGCAATGGTCCCTCCTCTCAATTTTCACACATTATGTCAAGCAGTCCATGTGGCCAGTAATTCAAGGATTGCAGGACCTCTCGTACTGCAAGCAACAGGGGCTATTTCTTTGCGTACATGTATGAACATACAAATCATGTTTTTCAAGGTGGGGTTAAATCACTCCACCAAACCATTGTTCTGAGTATAATAGACACTTGAAAGGATAAATGTAACTTTCAATAGCCAATACAGTTCGCAAATTGTTCATGACATAGACGCTGTGCCTAGGTCAGTCAGGATCTCTTTCTGTATCCCAAACCAGGGATTACTACCATTCTTATTACTACCATTCTTCGCATGGAGATGCTGAGATGCAGGCTGTCTGTCAGTACCTCAGAGAGTAGTCAGTAGTCAGAGAGTGACCGTTTGCTTTACATACGCAGAGCACGATTGGGTTGGACTTTATGACCACTGATTACTCTCACTTGGTCAGAGGCTTTCATCTCGTGTCTACTCTCAGGGGAAATCCCAGAGGGGAAATCCTCAGTGCCTTCCTCTCCCTCGATGTATGTCAGACGTATAATTGATGTCGATGGCCCCAGCACCACCTCCCCAGCCAACACAACGTTCTTGCAACAGGACCCATCCATACACATTTCTCTCCATAAACATGGAAAGGCGGGCCAATTTGTCATGATGGCGACTAACCGCCGCTTCGATTCTATGCTTTTTTCTCCCAAATTTTATGTAGTTGGCGACCATTGGATATTCATGTATGTCCGCATGCATGCACCTCATCTTAATCCGGCATGCTGCGTCCAACAGCTTGGGGCAAACCAGGCTTTAGTAGATGGCGGTCTGCTAACAGCCTGAATCCAACAACACATGATGTGTACCCCCTTGGACACTCACTGGTAAATGTTCCACCTTCATTGGTGGGCAACTTGTGACATGTTAGGGATCTGGACTCTCCCCCAAGTTCATCACCAGTCACTGATCGAGGATATGTCCCAGTTTGGTTCCCCACAACTCCAGCAGAACGGCCCGGGCTTTTCTACTACACTGGTGGGGTCTGGATTGCACACCTGGGGCAGAAAAAACAGTATCAGTGAGCAGCGTTGTCAAGCGGCCAGCTTCGATGGGTTGGTCCAGCACTTCCAGGAAAGGGGAATGGGAGGAGCATGAGAGAGAGGTGGGGGGCTCGATGACTCAGGGTAGACCACCATGTGACCTGCAGCCAGCTGCACCGACTTGTCCAGCGATTCTGGACACTGGCATTGGACCCACTCCACCATTTTTGGTGGAAGCTGCGTGATGAACTGCTCCTACACCAATAGGTCCAGGATCTTATCAGCATTGCTGTTCTTGTCCATTGAGCTGTGAGCTGGGCTTCCCTTTTAAGGAGTGGCAGGAGGCGGAGTGAGCGCTTTGAATGCAGCCATTCTTCTGCAGTGATTATGTGTTTGGGAATGCCTTGGCAGTAATGCCTCATCATCATCCTGTGGATACAGAACAGGTGCTGCTGGCAGTGGAGCAGTGGTGGCTTCCAGCGCACTTTGGAAACCCTGCTGATCTTCTTCATGGGCATGGACCAGCTCCTGGAACCATTTCCTACTGCTTGTCTCCTCCTACCTTGTCCTTCATTCACAAATCGATGCTCTGCCAGCAAACTTTTTAAGTCAGGTGCTACATTGACTTTTAAAACTTGACAAACGGACAGAGTCAGCGGCAGATGCATACAAATCAAACAAACTTAAAATTCATTCATGTTAATGTTAATGTTAAGTTCTGTGCCAATCTTCAGTGGGCTGGATTGAAAGGACCAAAGAGCAGGATGTGGCCCATAGGCCGTAGTTTGCCCACTCCTGCCCTAGAATGTATAGGGTGTATAATATATAGAATATATAACTAGAATATGTACTGCCAATAGAATTGCTTAAAAGAAATATTAGTCAGATGGACACTGACTTTGGGGGCATTTCTGAGTGCATACAGTGATTGGCATTACAAACACAGACCTTATATCGATTCTTGCCCATTTCCTTTGCAACCAGAGAATCTTTGAATATTATGCACTTAACATTGTGATAGTTAATATCCCATTTTTCTGTTTGAATTGGTGTTGTATGGATGAAAACATCAATATATAAATAAATGCGCACAAACTTTTTCTGGAGACTTCAAAACCTGCCTGTAGCCTCAGATGACATTCCTCTGATGGGTATAATAAAATAGATCTAGCTCCTGTTCTGAGCTATTTACAACATAGCCTATATGTCGGCTGAGCAGAAGAAACCATAGTTCCACGGAGATAAAGGCAATCTCCTATGTTCAAGAAGGTTTGTACTTCTTGCAGAAATGAGTGATCATTCAGGTCATTCAGACAGAGGAACAGAATGGATTTCTCTGGTGGTGGATTCTCCCTGATTTTTTCATTGATGCCCTTTACAATTTTTTGTAAGATGTGAGCTTTTGTAAGATGTGATCTTTCAAAGGAACAGGTCGAGGTGTTATTTTTCACTCTGTTTTGCCTTGTCCATTGCACTCCTTTGGAAATCATACATGGTTGTATTTCTAAAGAAATACAACAATCCAATGCTTTTTTTGCTCCACTATCACATCTGTTTTTCTAAGAACAAAGCAGAAGCCGCCAGAAACTCGTAAACACTGTTTAAAGAATATAAAAATTGATGTCTATACCTCTCCCAGGTGAAGCCAATACTATTTTTTACTCTCTTCTTTATATAAGATCAGGTTTCTTTTTTCTAGCTGCTGAAAAGCCAGTTTTCGAAATGCCAGAATCTGGTGTGCTGAGAATCCAGGTCACATTTCTGATGGTACTTTAGTACATTTGAGTCTTGGGGATCTCTCTGCTTCACTCAACAATCTTTCTAGAACAGTGGCTGAAATCCACCAGAAGATTGGGATGTGGCATATGATGCTTCTGGAAGACTTATAGAGTGTGATGATTTTATCAGCCACTCTCTTATAACTAAGTCGCTTCCAAAACGTTTCTGTTCCTCCATTACATAGTCTACACCCTCAGGAGGAATCTGCTTGGCTGTGCCTGGTTGAGAAGTTATCCAGAGAGCAGAGTGAAGCAAATTATCCTTTATATGGTTGGTCATCAGCACATCCACTAATCCTAACTCAGTCGAATCACACAATCTTTCACTGTTATGGAAATTTAAAGGAAGTCGACACTCACTTAAGACCATCAGAAATCAGGACCACATTGTAGCCATCACAGTTTCCATTTTTTCCGCTCTTAAGGTTTCTTTCTCATTCCATCTAAGGGAGTCACCCAGGCTTGTTTACCAGGGATAAATACACATACATTTATTAATATTTAAAAACTATAATATTTACATTCTGTAAAGCTGCTTTGAGAAAAGCACTACAGAAACAAACTTGAACTTATTAATTCTAGTTTTCTCATTGAAAAATTGATGAAGCTGATTCAACAAACAGAGCTGCTACTGTTTAATAATATTCAGCTCTCTAAAGGGAATTGGACACATGAAGAAGATATGATGATTTTTTTTCTCCTTCAGCCCAGTCCAGAATGAATTTCTGTACAGAGACTGATTTTCCAATTCCAGCAATTCCTTTAGTCAGCAAAGTTCTGGTGGAGGTAATTACATTTGATAGGTGTCTCCTGTGTTGCTGGTTTCCTGAACTCTGTCTCAATCTGTTGAACCTCGTGTACATCATTGATGTCTGCATTCCAAAGTGCTTCCATGCTTTGAGCTTCCCTCATTAATTCTTTGAAACTGCTCTTTTGAAACTTGTGTAATTCAGATGTGCATAAAAAGAATATTTGTAAAGCATGTGTCTCTTGAAGCTAGATCATTGTGGGGTGGTATAATGGCATGTTGGAAAGCCTATAAGCTGACAACAGTTCTGCTCTTGATTGAAGGTATCCAATTTTTTTCAGCTTAATAAAATACTTCCTACACTCGTATTTGGTGGTGTCAGGTCATCTTTAGTAATCTGGATCAATTCAGTTTCAGCTGACACACAATGATAACAATTGTGGCTGAAAGCACACCCACTAGAAGATCAAATTCAGTTATATTATTGAACAAAACCATCCTCCATCTGACAGTTCACAACTCTCTTTAAAAACAGTTTAAGATAATGGCCAATCCATTGATACTTAACTCTTCAAGGACATACAGCTGTGTTCTGGTGACTTGGATCTCTTTCCCTTCATCATTCTAATACACCGAAATTGTTAGATAAAATCATTTAAGAGAAATTTACTTGTTAATATAACATTCTTCATAGTTATATTATATGACTCGATATAAATATCGAAGCTGAGTTTTCTATCTTCCTCCATATCATTTAAGATACAACCAATAACACTGGAGTTATCCAATAACTTCTACAGGTGGCATTTTCTTAGAATGAAACAACAGTCAGCATGTACAGAAAAAAAGGTGAGAGCACTATTCCCTGGGATACACCAATTAAAATTGTAAGTACATCCTAAACCTTGCAGGTTTGCAGGCTTGCATTCTGTGGCCTCCTAGTGTATTGGTCTGTAATCCATCTCACAAGTTCCATGTACCAAATAGAGCTTTTTTGGCAGTAAAGGTGGCTAGAAAGTTTTAAAAACATCAACATATTTGGTCTCTCAAGGGAAGGCTCTGTGAAGCAGGTTGGTCATGGCTTGACTGTACTTTTGTGTGCAGTATATCTTGCCATATGGTCATTTTAGCCTTAATCAAAGGTGCAAAACTGCCCTCCCATCTACTCTACACAAACTAAGATCTAATTTTAGATCTAAATTTGCATATTAGGCCCTCTGGCTTCGTTAATCTGAGTAAGCCATCATTTCACATGGCACACAATGGAGCTGATAATATGCTATGTGTGATATTATTTGTATTTAACAAAAAACAATCCATTTAGCCAATTTCTTCTGTGCTTCTTTGATTCAACAGTTGATTAAGTAAATGATTAAGATCTTCATAATAAGAGGATCGGATTTAACACTGCTATAAAATAATTCACTGTACTGACCGCACAGCACCAAAATTTCAGGGTCTCTTAATAGCTCATCCAAATAAATGCCACTCTTCACAGACACACAACTGGATTTGGGAGTGTCTGGTCTCTTTCTCATAATTATTCTGGAACACAGAATCAATCAGTAGATCCAAATATTTGTAAAAAAGTCACATGCTACTATAATATCCTTTAAGATTTTACATTAAAGGATTAATTTGACCAGCAGAAAATCATACAAGACCAAGCGAAACACAAACCAAAAAAAGAGACTAAAATCTAGACAAAACCACTGTTGAAGGAATATACAGTGATTATAAGCTCCATAATGTATCAATAAAATGTATTCCTGTAAGGAGATACCAAAAAAATTGTCATTGTATATAGTGTATATATGCAAGATAATGTATATGCCTAAGAAATATCAGCAAGACAATTTTGCAACTTATATTTTGATTCATAAGTGTTTGTTTTTCTTCTTTACATCTTACCCTCTTTTGGCTCACGTTAGGGTTGCTTCCTCTTTTGGCTGCTAACATTGGGTCATCACTCTCCATACAACCCTGTCTTATTACTCTTTCACCCTAACTACCTATACATTCCCTCACCACATGTCCAAACCATCTAAATCTAGTCTCAGAATCAGGTTTATTGGCCAAGTGTGTGTTTCTACACACAAGGAATTTGATTTCAGATGTTGGTGACTTTCAAATACAGGAAAGTATTACACTATACATTTAACTTACAGACAGAGGACTATACAACACAGTACAGAATATACAACACAACACAGACTGTATAAGACAATACAAACTACACAAGAATATACAGCTTAAATACTATAGCACTGTACAGAGTATATGACAGATCAGTAATGTACATAGAGTGTGAGAGTGTATGGTAGGGCAATGCCATGGTAGAGAGTTTGAGACAGGGGGGGACTTCACACAGCTCCAGTGATTTGTTGAAGATATGGGTGAAGGCTAGAGCCAGTTGGTTTGCACATGCTTTAAAACAGGAGGAGGAGACGCCGTCTGGGCCAGGTGCTTTCCTGATCTCTGGAATAGCCGTTTCACATCTTCTTCACAAATTGTGATTGCTGCCTGAGTGCTGGGAGGAGCTGTTTGAGGGGTTCTCAGAGGTGTGATTGTGGCAGTCAGTGGGCTGGGGTGAATGAGAGGTGTGAAGGCATTGTTCTCAAACCAGCAGTAGAAGGTGTTGAGGTCGTTAGCTAAGTCTTTGTTTGCTTCCGTGGGGAGGGGTGGCCTCTTGTCGTTTGTGATGTCTTGCAGGCCTTTCCTCACTGATGTAGGATCGTTAGCTGAAAACCTTTTTTTCAGCTTTTCAGAGTAGCTTCTTTGGCTCTTCTGATCTCTTTTGTCAATATGTTCCTTGCCTGCTTATACAGGGCTGTGAACCATGGCTGCTTGTTGTTGAATGTGTGTAAGGCTTTAGTTGGCACACACATCCTCACAAAAAGCTAATGAAAGACGTCACAGTGTCGGTCAGTTCATCCAGATTGTCAGATCTCGCTTCAAAGAAGCTCCAATCTGTGCAGTCAAAGTAATCTTGTAGTTCCTGCTTTGCCTCACTGGTCCATCTCTTCACTGTTTTGACCACAGGCTTAGCAGATTTTAGATTCTGTCTGTAAAATGGCATAAGGTGATCGGAGTAGTGATCGGAGTGACCCAAATCTGCTCATTTTATAATCAGATTTACTACACAAGACTTACATACTACAGCAGAGGTTCTATAGTAGTGGGGTCAAATATTCCAAACTATCCAAGAGAATACATAATATGCGTATATATATGTACATAGGGAAAAATGGTAATGACCAATTATAGAATTCACTACAGTTTATGTGACATTATATTTAGCTTTTGTGTGGGTCAGATTTTTTTAAAAATATTTCTTTATTGGTGTGATTGCAATGTTGCACAGTTCATCTGTACAGCTATAAATAGAACTAAACTTTGTAGGTGGCATCATCAATTTTGATATACTATGGGCAAAAGAACCTTTTACAATGACAGGCAATCACTGACCTTTCTGGAAATGTTCAACAAAGAAACCAATCAATACACACAATTACTGCAGCAATTTGAAGCATAGTAGGTACACTCTCATCCTGTCATCCTAAGGATGTAGGTGTCATTTGACAGGATTGAACACAAAAGAACAGTGTCCATCAGTGAGCAGGTGGTAACCTCAACAATGATAAAGCTATAATGAATGAACATTCAGCCTCACCCAGATGAGCAGATGTTCCATTTTGCATCTGGTTCTTCTCAAGATTTCTTCTTCATAGCAACTTTTCATTTACCTGTGTCACCTGCTCACCAGAGATTTATATAAAATTAAAAGGACGTTTATATTAATTAGCATCCAAAATGCAATATGAAAAAGGTGCTCTGGGACATTGTCTATTGCTTATTGTCTATTGGTTGTTGGTTTATTTGAACTCATGAACTCAGAGGTCTTATCCTCTGTGTTACCCCTTCTGTAGAACAATTACAGAAATAAATTTTACTGTTAGGGCCATTAAAGGACTTGAAATATACGTTATGGAAATGGATTTTGTTGTTTTGATGTTAATAATGGCTAAAATGTCAGAAGAAGCAAAGGAGAAGGTCATCATACGGTTTCATAGCGGATTCTGTGGCAGTGTCCAATATCACATCATTACCCACTAAACTCAAAATCATATCATATATGGAAAACGTCTTCAGGTTATGTATGTACCCCTGAGGGAATGAGTTGTCACAATGTATCCGCTGTGTCGCAATCTGAAACACATGTGTAATCAGTCTGTAGGAGAGATGCGAGTAGTGATGTCATCAGAAGGAATCTACAAAAGCACATGCATCTGAGATAGCACTAGCTTCTGATAGATGACAGTGCTGAAGGGATGCAGCTAGTGTGGCATGAAATGCAGTGTCTCGTTGTCTTTGGGAACCAGGGTTACATTCATAACTTGGAAATGTTACCCTTCAGGAACTCGAGCTGCAACGCAATGCTTTGGGAATGACGGTCCAATCATGCCACACTGACCAGGCCCTGCCTAGAATGGGAGAACACAATTAGGTGAATGATAGAGGGGCCAGGGGTGGCACTGAGGTTAAGGCTGTAGAACCTGACAAAGGTCAGAAGGCTAGACCAGCATTGCAAATGTCTTGCTTTTATCTTTCCTCTTAATTTTCTTTTTATTTTATTTTACCACTTACAGATACATATTCCTTATTTCATTTTCTCATCCACCAACATACACATATGGCGCTTCTTGAACAAACAGAAGCTAGCGATAGCTATCAATTTATGTGTTTTTACAGCTTCCTGGTCATGACGTCACTCCTCGGGGACTTCACATCCCCCCTATTTACTGATTAGACACGTTTCAGAGTGTGACAACGCGGAAGCGTTCCCAAAGTGTTGCCATGAAGCTAGAGTTCCTGAACGGGAACTGAGGTTTAAACCATCAACTGAGAACAGTGTCTCTTAAACAAATGAAATTCTCTCTTCCACACAGAACCCAGATTTACCTGGATTTTTTAAAATTCAGTATAAAAATCAATATAACAAATGTTCTCACTGGTGCTACAGAATAATCTAACATAAAGATGCTACATGTGTAACCACTACAGAAACTATAACCATTCTGTTTGGTGTCAGGATCTCCCGAGCTCACGGCACGCACCTAGATTATTCGCTTGGACCTTGTTTTATTTATTTTTTTCTTGTGTTATTGTCCTGTTTGCCATGCCCGACTTTGGACTGTTTGGACTGTTTTGGTCTCCTTGCTTAGTTTATGGTTTTGCCTTTGCCCTTTTGCTTTGTCTGCCCAGATCCTTATTAAAGACTCTTTATTTTTTTTAACCCGTGTTTGCATTGTGCCTTTTGGGTCCACTTTTCACCTCCCATTTCTGACAGTTTGCAAGGGGGAGATGGAGGTATATTTATAAATGTAGCTTACAGACATTGCATAATTGCTGTACCAGCAGCCGTACTGCACATTTTTATCTAGATCAAAGTGTATGTAAAAGAAATAATTGTGTTTTATATCATATCATTTATATCATAGTGTCCTCTAGTGGCTTTTATGTTCCCCAAGTCTTCCTCTGCTTATTTATTATATATATATTATATATATATATATATATATATATATATATATATATATATATATATATATATATATATATATATATATATAATATATATATATATATAAATAAACATAAGAAGAAAGAATTGACTGACATGAGAACCCAGACACCAATCAGACATATCATCCTATGATTTATTCACTGCAGATGAAACACATTGAAGAAGTCATTCTCACAGGGGGATTTTTTTTCCAAATAATTTACAGTTTGAAACCTGTCTACACACGCCAAACGCAGAGCATTTATTCTTAGTCAGGGTAATTGAAAAGCACTTCGAGGAGCTGATGCGCAAAGATAAAAAGAGCACAAGGAAAGATATTTCAAAACTGTACTATTAATAATATATAATAGAGGTTAATACAGTGTAAATAAAAACAGAAATTAAGTAGCATGCTGCATCCATGTTTCGTCTATGATTCGAAAACATTCACAATAATTTGAAACTAGACGAAGCTAGTGCAACATTTGGCTACCCAGTCCGTGCCAGAAATACAATTTGTAGTGCGCTGAAATACAATAGGTACTGAATTGTAATTCGCAGATTTTGTTTTGTGCAGAAAATTTTTGAATATGCACTTTTTACTTCATTGAAATTGTTATCTTACTGGACTATCATTTTAGAATCTTCTGTTGACGTTTTAACAAGATTTAAAAAGATGAATAATACATTTGGAAAGTGTCAAAGACATAGACATTTTATTGTTTATTACTCCATGAAATGAATTAAAAAATTTATTGTTTTTTTTTTTTTTACAAATTCTTATTATAAATGAAAATTATTCTGCTATACTCATAAAATATAATTGGTTGCATTAATACATATGCTTTATTTTTACAGCATTTGGCAGTCGCCCTTATCCAGAGCGACTTACAACTGAGCAATTGAGGGTTAAGGGCCTTGCTCAAGGGCCCACTAGTGGCAGCTTGGTGGTTGTGAGGTTTCAACCCGTGATCTTCTGGTCCAGAGTCCAACACCTTAACCACTGGCCTACCACCTCCTAAATAATGTTTTAGTGTCACGCAGGATTAAAGCAAAAACTTAAACCAAACATTTGTAGTGTCCATTCCCTTTTTAATTTCACTGTTGTAATATCTGTGCTTTAGTTCTGCTCTTAAACTTGTGCTAAAAGCTTAATTTGGTAATGCTTTTACTATTAATAGTTAACTACACTTTAACCTTCACTTGTGCTAGCTTTCTGTTACTATCCCTCATGAGTTTTGACCTGCTTCTTAATATACCTTCAAAACAATTATTTATCATATGATAACTGGGACTTTCTCTTGACATCATACTTCTTGTTTTTTCCATTAAAAAAAATGGAAAATATATTAAATATAAATTAAAGATTGTTATGTTACCTAACTCTTATGTATGTATGTAACTCTTTCTGTGGTGGGTTAGAATACATATACTAAATACATTGATTTAATTTTTCATTTTATTTATTTCTAAATAATTATACATTATTTGAAAATAAAATATATAAAATTGTAGTAACATCTATGGTGTTACGGGTCAATTTTGACCTATATATTTTTATTTCAAAAAAAGGGCAAAAACAATTTCTTTTTTTCCCTCCCAACACATATAGAAAACATGTTGAACAAGAACAAGGAGAACAAGGAGTAATACAAAATGTAGATTTGCAAGGTCAAACAAAGAACAACTAATCAAGATAAATGAAACCAATAGAAAACAAAAAAAGTCTTTGTTTGCAAGCACATGTATTTGTATGTGTTTAGATGCATGTGTGGCAAAAACTGACAATTTTAGTACACTTTATAAAGATATTTCTTGCAGTAGAAGCATTATGTTTGTCTTTCTGTCTTTATTGCTAGGGCAGACACTTCTTTCTTTTAGAAGCAGGTGGCCTCACTGTGGCTGTACTGGTTGTTGTTGAGGCAGGGCTAGCTGAGAAAGATCTTGGTGCTGAAGCCCTCTGTGTTGATGATGGAGAGTTAGGTGAATTGTTTAGCTGTCAGATCAAGGCTGTGACGGTTGGGTCTCAGTCTTTTGCTCAATATGCGTCATAACAATGGAACTTCCTAGTGCCCAAAAAAACATTTCTGATAGTTTTTTTTGGTTCCACAAATGAATCATATGGGGACACATCTAGGATACTATAAAAACAACTATAGAACATCTCTTGGTCATTTGCCGACAAGTGTAGGTGACATTCATCTTGTGGAATTTGTCCAGGCCTCCTTTGTTTTTATTATTGTCCAGGATCAGTAAGTTCTTTTTGTCACTTCCTGATGACACAGGTGTGTCTTTGTGAAAAGCAGACATAAGTACCAAACCGTTTTCTTTTGGACAATATAAAACAACTATGGTGGTGTCTGTAGTAGAAAATGTTGAAACAAGTAGAGCCTTGTTGTTTTTTTATTGTGCCCACCATGTTATAGGTCCTCATGCATGCAAAAGTTTGAGCAATATATTCAGATAATATACAGACGTGGACAAAATTGTTGGTACCCTTTGGTCAATGAAAGAAAAAGTCACAATGGTCACAGAAATAACTTTAATCTGACAAAAGTAATAATAATAAATAAAAATAAATAAAAAAATTCTATAAATGTTAACCAATGAAAGTCAGACATTGTTTTTCAACCATGCTTCAACAGAATTATGTAAAAAAATAAACTCATGAAACAGGCATGGACAAAAATGATGGTACCCCTAGAAAACACAGAAAATAATGTGACCAAAGGGACATGTTAATTGAAGGTGTGTCCACTAATTAGCATCACAGGTGTCTACAACCTTGTAATCAGCCATTGGGCCTATATATATGGCTCCAGGTAATCACTGTGTTGTTTGGTGATATGGTGTGTACCACACTCGACATGGACCAGAGGAAGCAAAGGAAAGAGCTGTCTCAAGAGATCAGAAAGAAAATTATAGACAAGCATGTTAAAGGTAAAGGCTATAAGACCATCTCCAAGCAACTAGATGTTCCTGTGAGTACAGTTGCACATATTATTCAGAAGTTTAAGATCCATGGGACTGTAGCCAACCTCCCTGGACGTGGACGCAGGAGGAAAATTGATGACAAATCTAAGAGACGGATAATCCGAATGGTAACAAAAGAGCCTAGAAAGACTTCTAAAGAGATTCAAGGTGAACTTCATGCTCAAGGAACATCAGTGTCAGATCGCACCATCCGTCGTTGTTTGAGCCAAAGTGGACTACATGGGAGACGACCAAGGAGGACACCATTGTTGAAAACGAATCATAAAAAAGCAAGACTGGAATATGCCAAACTACATGTTGACAAGCCACAAAGCTTCTGGGAGAATGTCCTGTGGACAGATGAGACAAAAATCGAAGTTTTTGCCAAGGCACATCAGCTGTATGTTCACAGACGAAAAAATGAAGCATATCAAGAAAAGAACACTGTCCCTACTGTGAAACATGGAGGAGGCTCTGTTATGTTCTGGGGCTGCTTTGCTGCGTCTGGCACAGGGTGTCTTGAATCTGTGCAGGGTACAATGAAATCTCAAGACTATCAAGGAATTCTAGAGAGAAATGTACTAGCCAGTGTCAGAAAGCTTGGTCTCAGTCGCAGGTCATGGGTCTTGCAACAGGACAATGACCCAAAACACACAGCTAAAAACACCCAAGAATGGCTAAGAGGAAAAAATTGGACTATTCTAAAGTGGCCGTCTATGAGCCCTGACCTCAATCCTATTGAGCATCTTTGGAAGGAGCTGAAACATGCAGTCTGGAAAAGGCACCCTTCAAACCGGACACAACTGGAGCAGTTTGCTCATGAGGAGTGGGCCAAAATACCTGCTGAGAGGTGCAGATGTCTCATTGACAGTTACAGGAAGCGTTTGATTGCAGTGATTGCCTCAAAAGGTTGCGCAACAAAATATTAAGTTAGGGGTACCATCATTTTTGTCCATGCCTGTTTCATGAGTTTATTTTTTTACATAATTCTGTTGAAGCATGGTTGAAAAACAATGTCTGACTTTCATTGGTTAACATTTATAGAATTTTTATTTATTATTACTTTTGTCAGATTAAAGTTATTTCTGTGACCATTGTGACTTTTTCTTTCATTGACCAAAGGGTACCAACAATTTTGTCCACGTCTGTATAATATATTTTATGATTTTTTAAATTTAAAATATTTTCAGCCACGAGAAAATTAATTTAAGCAGTCCAGCAAATGTTAATGCATAATTAAATGAAACTTAGTCAAAATACTATATATAAATTATATTAAATTGTTATATAACATTTTTATATATTATATGAAAAGTATAATTTTGAAACGTTCAAAAGGTTGAAAATCTAAACCAATGTAAAATCCATAATTAACTAAAAATTATTTGCCATTAAATGACATATTAAGACTTGTTAGGAACAGAAATTCCAGAGAGCCTAAAAAAACGTTTAACAACTATGAGAACCTCTAAGCTGCTGACTGAAGTTCTAAAGATGAAGATAATTGATGCCTACACAGCACAGGAAGGCTATAAAAAGATATCAAAGTACATCCGGCATGCAATTTTCACTTGCTGAAAAGTCATTAAGAAACAGTGTTTAAAGAAAACTGTGGAAGTTGAGGCAATACCTGTAACACCAAGAGCTCTCAGATAAAAAAAAAAATGCTTTTATGTAATAAAGGAATTATGAGTATAATGTGGGTGGGACTCTAATGCTCTCTAAGGCTGTCTGCCACAACCATCAATTAAACTGGATTTGCCACAGAAGAACTGACTTACTATGGCATCGGTTTGCTGATGAGTCAGATCAATAAAACTCTAAATGAAAGAAGCAATCAATTAAACTGGCTTAAATTTAGGACAAATCAAAGATTGCTGACTAGCTCATGAATTAGATGTATAATGTATATGAAAAGGATAGTTTTTGGCAGTGTGCCTTTCTTTTCAAATCTAAAAGTAAAGCAGTTGTTTGAGCCAGGTATAACGAGATCATCGAACCTTAGGCTCAAACACAGTTCATACACTCGTAGGGCAGAAATACATTTCCCATAGGAAAAATCAAGACAACAAAATTTGTTAGAACATTTGTTAGAATACATACATTCATTCATTCATTCATCTTCTACCGCTTTATCCGATCATCCATCGGGTAACGGGGAGTCTGTGCCTATCTCAGGCGTCTATGGGCATTAAGGCAGGATACACCCTGGATGGAATGCCAACCCATCGCAGGGCACACACACACATTCACACACGCATTCATACTATAGGGACAATTTTCCAAGGTGCCAATCAACCTATCATGCATGTTTTTTGGACCGGGGGAAACCGGAGAACCCAGAGAAAAACCCCCTGAGGCACGGGGAGAACATGCAAACTCCACACACACATGGCCGAGACGGGAATCGAACCCGGATCCTGGCGGTGTGAGGCGAGCGTGCTAACCACTACGCCACCGTGCCCCAGAATACATATCTTAATGTAGCAATTAAGTGACCTGCATTGGTGAGCTTCACCTTACCTTTAATGTTATAATTAACAACAGTCTGTTAGCAACAGTTTAATACACGTTAAAGATAGCAGAAGCTTTTCCTGCTAGCCAATATTTAGCTGACTAGCTAGTACAAACTTCCAGTATCGTCTTTTATCAGCCAGCACACTAAAGTAAAAAAAAACAAAACAAAAAACACATATAACACCACATTGCTTCCTCTATCCTCTCTCATAAATCAGGAATGTTTGTCACCCTCAGACCCTTCTGCCTTTTATACATTTTTCGTGTAAGCAAAAGCCATTGAGCATAAAAGTATTTTGTTGTAAATATGTTTCCGGTTTCAAGTTTATGCATCAGAAATTAGACACCACCATATTTTTTTTTTTAAAGTCAAAACAAAGACCAAACTTTAACAGATGTTCTAATAGGGAAAGGAAAAAGCCAAAATTGCAGTGCTTAGTCACAGTCCAGGAAAAGCAAAGAGGAGAAAGGGGAATTCTTTTAGGCCCTACAGCTCTCACACATTATGTACTAGGAGAAGGCTGAAATATTGCTCTGCATTAAAGTTTAATGAGTTTTGGGTCTAGTCTAATCCAAAGCCACTGATCTGTCACAGCCTGGTGCCTTAATCACAAGCCTGTTCATTTCACTGAGCCTAGACCCGCTCTGCACATGCAGAGTGTGTGGGCCACTTCAGCTTGATGGATAAGCTTCCAATTTTTTTTTTACTGAGCATAATCAACCAATTATTAGCAGCTGATTAAATCAACCGTTGGATATGAGTGAAAAGAGAGAAAAAAAACACTATACAAAAATTCAAGCATCCAATAGATATTCAACAGTGAAATTGGTGGAATTCATGAATTTACATTAAAGTGAAAATTATAATTCACATGTAAAAATTTTGAGCAGGTTCTCTCAAAAGTTAAACAATTAAACATTTGTTGACTATCTATGGTGGGGCCTCTTCTACTGCTTTAATGTCTCACCACATAATGGCAATCACACACACACACACACACACACACACACACACACACACACACACACACACACACACACACACACACACACACACACACACATACACACAGACATTATACAGCCTAGCATGCAGTATTTTATTACTAAGAAACCTATTTGCATATTTGCGTTCATTAGCGAGTTCAAGTAGATTTGTTTTGAATAGTTGATTAAAGAAAACGAAGCAAGAGAGATGTTGTTTAACTAGGAACTAGGTGACAGATTACAAACGCCACAAATTAAATTTGGCTGTCATTTCATGTCACATACAAAAAACAAAATAAAATAAAAAATTAAATCATAAAATTATCACTGTACATGTGTGCAGGCAGGTCTTGTTCTTTTCTGGTTCCTTTAGAACAAGAAGGTTGAGGTAGAACAGCAACCATTACGGAATTTGCAGAATCCTCTTCACATTTACAATGTGGTTATTATTATTATTATTATTTTTTGTTGGTCTTGCCAAACGTATAGTCAAATTTAAGTATGTGTGTATATTTTCAGAAACTAAAGATTTGCATGGTAGTAGAGTGGTATAGTTGGTATCACCAGCGTGACAGGTTTCAGAAGAGCCTTGGTTAATATGAATTTGTAGTTTAATATGTTCTCTTTTAGGTTACATTTAGGTTAAGTTTCCTAAACCGCCTCTAGCTGTGAACAAATGTAATATTGTGCACAATGGAATATTTTTTATTTCATATGTAAAAAAGTTATATTTTTGTTTTGTTTGAAATCAACCATAATAATATGGTTTCATATGACCTAATTGGGGGGCACGGTGGCTTAGAGGGCACATTCGCCTCACACCGCCAGGGTCCGGGTTCGATTCCCATCTCAGGGATCAGCACCTTGGGAAATTCACCCTAGGGTGTGTGTGTGTGTGTGTGTGTGTGTGTGTGTGTGTGTGTGTGTGTGTGTGTCCTGCGATGGGTTGGCATTCCATCCACGGTGTATCCTGCCTTAATGCCCATAGACGCCTGAGATAGGCACAGGCTCCCCGTGACCCGAGGGAAGATCGGTTATAGCGGTAGAAGATGAATGTATGAATGAATGACCTAATTGGAACTGAAGCAATGTAATGTACCAGCATTGACACAAAAAGGTAGATTCACTTCTGATTTTTTTGTAATGTTATTGACAATAATGTTAAAGGTCATTGGGTGGTTTTCTGTGAAGATCAGTTGGATCAGGTCAACATTAAAGAATGTTTAACCAATGCAATTAAGGACGAGTCAGTAATATCCGAAATGTCCTAATAATAGTTTGAATGTTTAAAGAGGGAAGAGAAGGCCATTTTTTGTCCACCTGCTGCAAATGTAATTTTCACAGTCTAGCAGTTTAGACGACAATTCAGCTCTGTATCTATATGTACTTTTTATTAATAGTATTAGATATGCAGTGAAGATTATTCTGTAGTGGTTTCTAAACATAACATGCTAATTTGCTTTCAACCCAACATCATGACAAATGCCTTTCCATATGTCAACTGAAAGATTTCGGATTTCAGACTTTATTTTAATAAATCATATCAGTTCTAACCCCATAGACATCTTGTGATTTCATACATTAAAAAGTAAAGCCATTGAAGTCATGTTTGATTAGAGAAATTCACGCAATCTTCTTTACCTCAGAGCAGGAGGTTTATTTAAATAGAGCCACATTACATTTCAGACCAGAATGAGGTGCATGATGTCCTGCAATGGACCAATGTATCTCTATCTAAACACCTCTCCTCTTAATTATCAGCTCATTTCAGACAAATTGATGATTCACTGTTGTCACTGCAAGCACAAGACATCCTGGCTAAACAAACACATGCCTTGTAGATCCTGTTTTTTTATTGTTAAATATGCAAAGCATAATGCTAAATTGGTTTGATAAATAAAGACATAGAAGTACACAAACAAGAAAAAAGTACATGTGATACAAGGATACCATACCAATGGCAGCATTTTATTTATCATGGCACCCTATGATAATGACATTTTATAAAAATAATGGCAGATTATAACCATAAAATGGTTGAATTAATGAATTAATAAGACATTTCCAGAAAAATACACCATTACCAATACACCAACAAGATCTCTTTGAACTAAAGATTTTCACAGGTCTGACAACAGTTGTGGAGACGTTTAAACCAGGTTTTAGTTATAAAAATATATCCCAATCTTTGAACATCTACCGGAGTTTAATCCATCATCTGAAAAATGCAAAGAGCATGGCACAACTGCTAACCTAACAAGATATGTCCACCACCTTAACTGACAGGTCGGGCAAGGAAAGCATTGATCCAATAAGCAGCCAGAAGGTCCAAGGTAACTCTGGAAGAACTGCAGAAATCCACAGCTCAGGTGGGAGAGTCTGTCCACATGACAACTATTAGTCATGCAATCCACCAACCTGGCTATTATGGAAGACTGGCCAAAAGAAGAAAGCTATTGTTGCCAAAAAAAAAGAATGACATCTTGTAAAAAGAAGGTGCTGTGGTTAGACGAGACCAAAATGTAACTTGTTGGCCTGCATGCCAAACGCTATGTGTGTCAGAAACCTAACACTCCACATCAGCCTGAACACCCCATCCTCACTGTGAAGTATGGTGGTGGCAGCATTATGCTTTTCTTCAGCAATGACAGGGAAGCTGTTCAGAATTGATGGGAAGATGGATGAGCTAAATAATCCAAGTGTCTATTTTGGAAGAAATCCTATTCAGGCTACAAAGGACCAGAGACTGCGGTGGAGGTTCCCCTTCTAACAGGACAAAGACCCCAAACAGAGATTCAATTTAATGGGTGAATTCAAAGCATATTCATGTGTTAGAATGGCCCAGCCAAAGTCCAGACCCAAATGTTATTGAGAATCTTTGGCAAGACTGAAAATTGCTGTTCACAGAGGTTCTCCTGGAAAACAAGTGGAGTTGTTTTGCAAAGGAGAATGGGCAAAGATTATAGTCTATAGATGTGCAGAGCTGGTAGAGCCTTAGCAAAAAGACCTGTTATTTTCTGTTACTTTGTGATGTCTATAAAGTAATGTCTCAACAAATCTGAGGCACTGTAAGTACTGGGAAATGAACACATTAACACAATGTCCATTATTCCACTGTAAATATATGATGATTTTAGGTGCAGCAATTGCATGACCATCTCCTTTGGAAAACTTTCTAATACAGTTATAAGAATAATTTAAGAACTGAATTAACAATTAATATAAAGTTTAATTATTAGAAAGATTTGAATGTTCCCTTAATTATGGAGACTTTTGGAAGACCCCGTGGTGCTCAAAGATATTTGAAAGTTACAATTTTACACTGAAACATGATACAACAGTATTCATTTTTTCCCATATTTTTGGACAATTTATTAATGTAATGCTGGATGATTAACAAGTAAATGGTTTTTAACACAATTATCAATTTCATTAGGTAGAGCAATGTCGATATCCCATAAAACCTGGAGAATTTATGTATAAAAAAAAAGATTTTGGTGAAAAAACATTAAGTCAGTGAAGAAAAGAACACAATGGTTCCTGAGCTGCTGTAAGTTGTCCTGGCATTCCTCTAATTCACAGTTATTGAACACAAATGGGAGATGACAAGAGGTTTCAGACACACACACACACACACACATATTGTATTGTACACCATTTTCAACAGGTCCAAGTTTACACATAGCCAATACAGTTACAGTTACCTATAAACAAGACTGGAAAACATGGTCTGGTAGGACATCAAAATACAGGTACTAAACAGATAACATACATAGCGAACACAGAATGATCACAACCACTAGAAGTGTGCAGGCATTTTGTTCTCCACACTGAATAACTTGTCACTACTAGCTGCAGGGAGAGCAACCAATGACACACTGTGACCCTGAGAGAACAGAAAAAAAACATCACAAATAACTTATGGTTCAACTAGCTTGGTCTAATTGTTTTTGTGTTGTGCTCTGATCCAAAGCTAATAAGCTCACAAAAGTACACTCTATGGACAAACCTTTGATGACCCCTGACCATAAGATTCAGTTGTGCTTTTTGAACATCACCTCAATATATTCAACTCCAACCCATGTAAATAATATCTGGAGCTCACAGGGGCATTGTGCACATTGGTATTGTCTTGCTGGAGCAATTTTAGGTCTTTGGATAGTTTCAGTGAAGGGAAAAATTGATGTCACCAAATCCAGAGACATGCTAAACCAGTGTTTTCCACCAACTTTGTCATTAGGGTTTGGAGAAGAATCGCACATGGCTGGAAAAGTCCATATAATGTATTTGAATACCCAAATATTCTGTGGTGTATTGAAAGTTATGATTTATTAGGTTAAACCTGAAGGCCCTACAATTCCAAGTGATATGCATTCAGTATTTAAAAGTTCCAATTAAATAGCTAGTTTTTTAGCTACAATACTGTAGGTTTTTTCAGAAACATTCATTTCTTTTCATTTCAGCATAATTATTTAAGTAATGTTATAGCTAGCTGTAGATCTTTTAGTTTACTTTTAAAAGTTCGTGTGGACTTTACAGAATATGGCAGTGCTAAGTGCTAAACTTGACCACTCTGAAAGTGAATTCTTTCATCTTCAGCTAATTTACTTAGAATTTGTAGTGTATCTAGTGTTCTGATCAAACAATCTATTGTTAAAAGTGCTATACAAATAAGATAACACATTTTATTATTACAGTTTCTTAATTTTTCATCATTAAATTCACATTTACATACTTTTGTCAGGCACCAAACTCCATGTTAAGTAAACTAGCTGACCAACACTTATTGAATGTAACCACATTTTTAATAAACAAAAATAAAACAGGGATATAAATAAAATTGTAATACATCATTGTATTATCATAATACTTGATTAACATGGAGGAGATCGATGATAACATTACCTGGCTACACCCTCAGAAATAAAAAAAATATGACCAAAACATCATACAATACACAGAATTGCAGTACCCTAGTGGTTTTATTTGTACAAGCATGTTGTTTTAGTGTTTAACATACAGCATCTATCCGAATGTATATTGTTTGTGTATTAATGTGGCCTTCAAAGCAGTGAGAATAATCCATGCGGTGCAGGATATAGCACAATCCTCAGTGGAATTTCTTTTTGTATACCTTGTAATTTTTCCACCAGGAGGGACTGTTAATCCCCACATCTTCCACATCCAGCAGATTCAATATGAATTAAATTAGCATTTTTAAAACTAACAAATGCCTGCTAAATATTCTATGATACGAAATGGTAAACACTCATTAAATTCAAATGAATTCAATAAATTAATTAAATGAAACCGTGCAAACACAGTGATAAAATGTGCATCCCCTGTGGTGTTTTTAGGACATGGAGAAAGCGGCAGTAGATTCATGGTGTAGCTCACGATGAGCTAGACGAGCTGCAAGTAAGAGTAGGATGCCACAAGCCACCTCAAGCGTATAAGAGAAACAAGCCGAGGCCAGGGACCAGCCGAAGGACATGTGTATGTGGGCGAGCAATTCAGCACTCACCAGCCGCCGCAGTTCATCCAAGGCCTGCTGAGAGTAACTGACATAGATGCACACACCAGAGAGTGTAAACAGGCCTGTGGAGACAAAAGAGAAGACATCAGGCTGACTTTTCCACATATTTCAGGAATCTGGAAAAAATGTTAAAAAAAAGAAATGGCTGATGTCATTCACTCATAATGTGGCACCATGGGCAACATTTGTACTTTGTTCCTTTCATTTTAATATTATATCTGTAGGAGTAAGTATAACTACAGTATCACACTAGCAGTGAGTTGGTCATTTTTAATCATTCTGAATTTTCACATTACAAATAACAAATATAATCTTTTTCTTATAAAAAAATATATATATTTCCTTACACAGCACTATGCAAATGTTTTAGGCACTGTAAAGTAAGAATGCTTTGTCATAGGGTTTTTAATCATTCCTTTTTATCAATGAACAAAATGAAGAGTAATCTCAATCAAAACAATATTTCATGTGACCACCTTTTGCCAACAAACAGCACTGGGTCCCACTGGTTTCTGCCACGTCTATGCTGATGACATCTTGACATCTTGCAATGTTAAAGGAAAGTAAGCGCAATGTGTCTTTCATCCCATACATTAAGTGGTTTCCCAAACCACTGTATCTATAGTTACATATAGATCTATATGTGCATTTTCAAAATTGCTTGCACATCAAATCTTAAACCCCCCAACGGCTTTGAAATCTTTGCCCGGGAGAGATCTTGCTGATGCAGTATAACTATCTTGTGTCTTATTGCTCTGCTCAGTCTTGCCATTGTGTAGTCGTTGACATGAAACTGTCTTCCATTGCCTTACCTTAGTTCTCATCCAGGTTTAAACTTCCTACACAGCGCTTTCTTTTGTCAACTGTCTTTCAGTGAAAATATGAAACTGATCATGATTTTGACCTGCTTATTATAATTATAATTGGACAATCATACCCCTAATTCTAAACCCACAAGATACCAAGATATATTGTGAGGCGTTCGATGTGTGCAATAGAAAGAACTGAAAGGCAAAGGGTAGTTCACCAGATGTTGATCTGATTGGGATATATGATCCATTTCCATTTTTCAATTTATAAAAACACATTATTAACACAATTTTTTTAATGCATTCTTGATTTACAGTATTTTTCACATCTGCTTAAAACGTTTACACAATACTGTAAGTTTATTTATTTATTCCCCAATAATTTTTTTAACTCTAAAATTTTCATCATTCTCGTAAACAAGGACAATGATCAAGAAGAAATGGCACATATGTTTTTATTTGCGTTTAAATACAGAACATTATAAATCATTACTAAGCGTAGCACCAGAACACTGGAATCTCAGCCTACTCAAAATTGTTTGAATAGTGTGCAGATGTTTCATCTCATTTATTCCTAAATAGAAGGAAGCAATTATGAGCCAATTAATAATACTGCAAGTGTAAGAGCACATCTGTAGAAAATAGTATCCGTATAAATCTGTATAAATGAGGAGTGATAGTGAGAGACAGAGAAATGTGTGATTTCAGTTGTAGAAGATATTAATAATAATATTTTTAAAATATATCCATCCGACTCTTGCACTGGAAAACTGGAGGCTCTGTAACAACATCTATCTATCTATCTATCTATCTATCTATCTATCTATCTATCTATCTATCTATCTATCTATCTACATATATAAATAAACTGTATATCTCTGTCTGATCTGTTGGGCTGAGGTTGAAGATAGAACTGAACAGAAAAACATATTATAATCAGGTTAAATCGCAGCACTGATTTGTGTTTCCTCGTGGATCATTTAATACTGATTACACGAGAGTGTGCTGTTCTACACAGGTCTTCTTATTGCTCTGAGCTCTTCTATTGACCGTAAGTGAGTGCATGGCAGGAAGATGAAAACAGATTCAGAAAAAAATGAGCGATGCAGTATGTTCTAAGGTAAAGTTGGAGTGATATGAAACTTGTTTTTCCCAGATTGAGAGGACCAGGGAAAAAAATGAATGAAAGTACTCATGTTGAGCAGAAAACCCATCAGCACGTAGCTCAATTATAAAAATATAGATGGTTATGGAAAGTCTGTTACTTTTATCTTTTTACATGCAGTCAGTTAGTGACTAGTTAAACACTCAAATGTTCTGGATCTAGCATGTTCGCCTCACACCGCCAGGGTCTGAGTTCGATTCCCGTCTAGGCCATGTGTGTGTGGAGTTTGCATGTTCTCCCCGTGCCTCAGGGTTTTTTTCTCAGGGTTCTCCGGTTTCCTCCCCGGTCCAAAAACATGCAGGGTAGGTTGATTGGCACCTTGGAAAATTGTCCATAGTGTATGAATATGTGTGTGTGAGTATGAGTGTGCCCTGTGATGGGATTAGATTGCACTAGATTGCAGTGTATCCCACATCACATTATCCCAAAATGTCCAGGAAGAAAAGGAAGAGGGGAAAACGAATACATGTTTAGGAGAAAATCCGGTATGTCTTTTGTGTTATGAGGCGGTGTCAGCCATCAAAGAGTATATAATGTCTTATAGGCCATTCGAGTGCAACCATAATGCTTATGTGGCCTAAGATGCGTTTGACACCCCTGATCTAGACTGTCCATTTTAAAGCTTTTTGTCTGCATTTTATTCTTTAATTTAATGTCCTTTTTGTGTAACAGATGCTTATTGCATGATTACATATGACAATTTACAAATTTTTTTTATAAAGAAATATAAATAAATAAATAGAAATATTCAACCACGTCCAATCATTTCCTTAAATGTCCGTCTGGCATCCATAGAAATTATTTCGGCTGATGCTTATATTGATAGAATTGTTTTTAACAACTGTACCTATTCTAGCCTATGTTGCCTCTTAACATGCTCTGAAGAGGAATTCTTTGAATAATTTAATAATAAATAACTGCACATTCAGATCTCTGGTAGTTATTTAATTGAATAAAAATAAAATGTTTTTAGTCATTTGATGCACACTTTTTAAGAACATATTTGCATATTATCCATGGCAGAAAAAAAAACCTGTCACTGCTCTGGTGGCAAGAAGGCCAAGCCATTATAATCAAACAAGAAAGATCGGGGAGAAAAAGACGTTCCTGAAAGATGAAGATGTTTATGGTTTAAAAGGTGTAAAAAAAAGTGTTTGAAAGGTATAAAAAAATCTATCTGTTATCATGGTAGAAGTGTATCACAAAGATATTAGACATTAATTTAACCTTGAAGTGGGCAAAGAAATGGTATCAGTTTGAGAAGTCTGGCTGACATTTCAACAATCTCAGCTTCATCAATAGTTTAGATTTTATTTGAACTCTACATGTGAGGATAACTTGTTAATACTCACTTATTTATTTATCATATGCATTATAAGTAAGGCTTTAGAACATTAGGAAAAATACACACCACAATGTCAGAACGTAAAAAAGTTTTTTTTAAGAATTTAAGTTAAATTTAGTTAAACACTGCTTTTTATTCCATTGGAGAGAACAATGCATAAAACTTGTAGAACTGATACAATAATGTAGGTAATATAGAGTAATAAAAATTATAACTACTCATTTAGTTGTTATAATTACTTCTTGTACGTACTTCTTGTACGTTGCCCTGGATAAGGGCGTCTGCTAAATACCGCAAATGTAAATTTAGTAGTACTTCTATTTTCTTCTAGTTTCTTACATTGAATCCAATGTTTATATTTGTACATATGCTCCCTAAATCTATGCATTTTATACACCCTTACCTGTAAAACCTTAAAGGCAAACCTTTGTTACTTACTGCACGTGAGGAAGTACACAGCCACACATGTGAGGAGTGTAAAACTGCGGGCAAGAGAGCCAACCAGGCCAAAGATACCTCCGAAAATCAATAACACCAAGCTGAGAGGAAGCAAAATGACAATGATCCTGTGCATGTCTGTGGATAAACAAAAGAAAAAAATCTCTAATTAAAAATTATTCGTGTTTGTTCAGATTTAATAATGGCTACAATATTAGGAGATATTAGTGAAAGGATAGTAAATTAAATAAACAATTAATAATGACTCATTCTTAATTTTTCTAGAATTTATATATATATATATATATATATATATATATATATATATATATATATATATATATATATATATATATATCTATGTATACACACACAATGGGGCTGTCAATAGATTCAAATATTTAATAGGAATTAATTGTACTATTGCCATGGGTTAACATTTTTCTGTTTTCAATGTACCATACATGAATATGTTTAATTTTTCTAATACTCTAACAGATTGTAACAGATGTTTTTATTGTTTTAATTGTCAAATATGGTATGTGGCTCCTTTAAGAATTATGTTCCGATTTTGGTTGCTTTCCATATAAACTGGTGATACGTTTACAAACAGTAATATACAGAAATATAGTAAGTAGCTCATACCTGTTGTTTATGTAAAACTAGTAGGGGTAATTCTGGGAATTTTAGGTAGAATGAGCATATACACATTGCTCTGTGTTTTTTGTTTTGTAAAAAGTTCAGAAATGGAGAACATATTTACCGCCTCATTTATATTCCATCCTACATTACAAGCAGTAAGTGTAGCTAAGGAAAGGTCAATACTGAAATTATCTGGAATGGTCACAAACTGAAGTGTCTTCTCTAGTGTCCTCATTGATTCGGGACATGGCGCAGAGCGAAGGAGCAGATCCCTGACATAGAAATGCACGCTGCATTAATCGCGCATTAAGGAAATCAGTGAAGTTAAAGTGAATTTGCCATTAACTCGTTATCTTTGACAGCCCTAATATGAACCCCTTGAGCAGTTCAGACTTTCCTGTTGTTTTTCCTTGATTTTCACTCATTTTCGGCTCAGCTTCATCTCTCTGACTGATCGTAGGAGATAGGTTGATAGGTCTGGGAATTCAAGTTTCCCTGAATAATAAGGAGTCGCCCTGGCCCGGAGGCAGAACAGCAGCCCCAGACCTTCACATTTCCACCACAATGCTTTACTGTGGAGAGAAGGTTCTTTTCCTGACATTCTGTCTTGGCTTTTCTCCGAAAATTCACATGAATCTGTTACCCAGTTGCCATTATTAATGCAGACCATTCACTTAGTTTTGCACATACAATAACTCAATCTTTAATTGATTGACTACTCACACAAAATCCTGCTAAACAAACATGCAATTCAGCAAGATGTATCTGACATTTAAAGTAATAAAAGGATGATAAAATAAGAAAATCAAGGTGAAAACAACAGTAAAGTCTGAACAAACTTTCAAGCAGCATTATATAATGTATTCTAATGTAAATTGGTGGGAGTAAGTTAGTGATCTAAAAATTCCAAAAAGACATTTGGGAATTTTTCTTCTATAGAAAACATATATATGTTTATATATACATTTTGTCACATTTATATCCACAAACCTAAATGTATTTTTGGGGATTTTAAGTGATAGACCAACACAAATTATAGAATAATTGTAAAAGTGGAAGACAAATGATATATGGTGTGCAAAAAGGATGGAGGTCATATGAGACCAAAGCTTTTTGGCCTACACGCAAAACGCTATGTATGGCAGAAACCTGTACATTGAAACCTGTCACTGCACATCAGCATGAACACACCACCATGATACATGGTGTTGGCAGCATCATGCTGTGGGAATGCTTTTATTCAGCAGGGACAGGGAAGACATTCAACCTTGAGGGGAAGATGGATGGATCTAAATACAGGGTAAGCCCGTAAGAAAACCTACTAGAGGGGAAGGTTCACCTTCAGCAGGACAAAGACCCTAAACATACAGCCAGAACTAAATCCTGCTGAGAATCTTTGGCAAGACTTGAAAATTCATGTTCACATACGTTCTCCATCCAATCCGATTCAACCGGAGCTGTTTTGCAAAGAAGAGTGGGCTACACTTTTCATATTATTATTTATTTAAAAAATCTTTAACGCCATGTTTGATATTTCTTGCATTTCACAATTATACTTTTGTCTATCAAATAAAATCTCAGTAAAATAAATTTACATTTGTAGTTATAACATGACAAAATGTGGAAATACGAATACTTTTGCAACGTACTGTATTACTCAGCTAGTGAACAGATTTCAAAGTTGATTTTCTGAGGCAAGGGCAAGGGTCTGAGTGACATACTTCTAACGGCTAAATGCCTGGACCAGAACATCTCTAAAATGTCATGTCTTGTGAAGAGTTCTTGGTATGCAGTGCTAAGTATCTACCAAAATTGGTCAGCTAAAGGACAGTTGGTGACCCTGGCGACACAGGGTCTCAGAATGACAATGCACCCTGCCACATTGCAAAAATAGTTTAATTGTGTTAAACACATTAAATATTTAAATAATTTTTAGCTTATTTTGAATTTCACACCTTAAAACACACAAAAATTAATTGTTAAATATTTACCACTGTGCGCTGTACACTTCACCCCTTCTCTGTTTATGTCTAGATACTGAGGAGACCATTGGAGTTTTGGAAGAGGAACGTTGTCACACTTGTGTCTGATACAGTGAGACAAAGTCTGGGTCTTCTATGTCATATTTTTGTTTCATGGTGCACCAAATGGCAATAATATTAAGATATTAAGGTCTTTACTGAAAAAGATATAGTCTGGATGGAAGCACACGTTGCTATAAAACCTGCAATTCAAATTCAAATTTGATTGATGTTTTTTCTGTCCTGATAACAAGCCTGGTGTTAGAGTTGAGTTCCCCAAAAAGAATTTGAAATTTCGATTTGTCTGACAACAGAACAGTTTTGCACTTTGCATTAGACTATTGTAAATTAACTTTGGCCCAGAGAATATGGTTGCATTTCTGAATCATATTCACATGTGGCTTCTTCTCCTCCTTTGCATGAAAGCGCTTTAACCTGCATTTTTAGATGGAGCCGCACCCTCTTAATGCTGTGCTGCCTGAGGGCCCAAAGATCATAAGCATTCAATATTAATTTTCATCCTTGTACCTTGATTATATTATGCTCTGTATATGATGAGATATTCATTCTTCTGAAGTTCACAGAATTTTGTACAACTTTAATTTGTACCTAATGTTAAAAGATACACCTACCTAGTTAGTGATTGCTGTCAGATAAACTAATTAGCTGCAAAATGTTTGTCCAGCTGTTCCTTTTAATATTGTTGCCCTCTCCCAACTTTTAGACATGTGGCAATCATTCACCTTAATATGGTACTCACTTTACACATTTCAAATGTTTTCTTTGTTTTATTTTAAATAATATATTGGTTTATTCTGTGAGCAACAGTATGGTTTTATGCTGAGGAAGAGCACTAGTGAGGCAATATTTGCTTTCAGGTTTTTGACGGAGAAGTATAGAGAAGGTCAGAAGGAGATAAGCGTATGACAGGGTTCCAAGAGAGGAGTTGTGTTATTGTATAAGGAAGTCAGGTGTAATAGGATGTATGTGAGGGTGGTGCAGGACATGTATGAGGACAGTGTGACAGCAGTGAGGTGTGCAATAGGAACAACTCATGGTGGAGATGGAATTGAATCAAGGATCAGGAGTCCTTTCCTATTTGCATGATGGACACGTTTGAACAGGAGTCTCGATGGACTATAATGTTTGTGGACGATATTGTGAATTGTGGTGAAAGGATGGAGCTGGTTGAGAAGAGTCTGGAGAGGTGGAGTCAGTATGAGTGACTCTGAGTGAATGAGAGGGAAGGCAGTGGAGTGGTGCAGTTACAGGGAGAAATGGCAGGGAGAAAAGATGGATGAGTTTAAGTACCTGGGGTAAAGTAATGGAGAATATGAGAGAAGTGAAGAAAAGAGTGCAGGCAGGGTGGAGCGGGTGGAGAAGAGTAGCACGAGTGATTTGTTATAGAAGGGTATCTGCAAGAGAGGGAAAGTTTATAGGACTGTGGTGAGATCTGAGATGGTGTACGGTTTAGAGACAGTGGTGTTGTTTAAAGGTGAAGATTGAGGTACCAGGCAGGAGGAAAAGGCCAGGGAGGAGGTTTATGGATGTATTGAGTGAAGGCAAGCAGTTAGTTTGGGCGAAAGAGGCAGATGCAGAGGACAGTGTGGAGAAGGATGATCCGCTGTGGCGACCCGTAATGGGAGCAGCCGAAAGTAGAAGAAGAATGAGCTTTTGACAATTGCACTTTTTTACATTTTACATAACCAATTTTTTTTCAAATTGGGGTTGTAATACTGGATGGTTGCCGTTTCCTCTTTTCCATGTAAAGATAAACCTTCAATACCATCTTGACCTTTTTCAAAAATGCCTTTCTTAAATTCTCCTGCGTTGCTTCATAAAATATTCATGTCAGGTTTATGGTGTAGATAAAAGAAAGGGCATGGAACGAGCTTATATATATTAGGAGCACTTTAATCCATCAACCTTATATCAATTATACCATTTAATGTGCAAATATGTAGACTGATGCTCACTGAAAATCTTATTATTTATCTGTTTCTTTGTTGTTTTTGTTTAACTATTTGGTTTATTTATCTGAGTTCTGGGAAGAAAACTAATAGAAAGCTAACTTCCATTTGGATTACTCAAGGAAGTATGTAAAGGAGTGGAGGTCAAGAAGAACGGATCACCATTTTTGTCTTCTTGAGCCACCTTGTTTAATGAAGCTGTGAGAGTTTTTAGAGCAGCTTGGTAGGCAATGCCTAGACTCTGTATTAATTTCACTCCATTTCACACATTAAATGTAATGGTTCTTTTTCAGACTCACTTAAGAGGTGTTTTTCCTGGTCACTGAACTCAGAAGTGTCCATGTAGAAGGAGATGTCATGAAAAGTACCATTCTTTCCTGTGGGTGACAGTACAGCAGAAATTATATAGGCAAACATATTTCTTTCATGTCTACATTCACAACTCACACTGACAGCCTGCCTACACGAACACATATATTTGATTGATGGCACCCACCGTGGCAGACGCCTCTATGTACAAGTGTGTGTCTAGATTAAATGCAACATTCTATGTGGTGCAGGATTCAGTATTAAATTATCTAAAATGTCATTTACCCATGATTGTGCACAGTTTCATTACGCTCAATACACTTAATATCTGACTGAAGATAAGATGCAAAATTCACGCACTGTGGTGTGTTTAAAGAAAGATTCCTGTGTATGTGAATATTATATACAAAAATGGCTACAGCACTAATGTAGCATGAGTAACGTTAATTGTCTTCAGCAGTTGTGCAATTACATGATTCTAATGAAATTATTCTACACAAATGCATACACCACCTGGTGGAATTGGCAGATTGTTGAATATGAATAATTATATGCAATGTTACAATTGGACAATCCAATTTCAACTCAAACAACTCAAAACTCTCAGACCCTGCACTCTCCCTTGAGCATTGGACAATATGCTATCTTTAAAATAACATTCCAGGAACGTTATGCAAACAGGACATTTGAACATTTTCTATATGTTCCAAAACAACGTTAATAGAAAGTTCTCTTTTTGAATCAAACATAGGTGGAGAGAACATTGCTTGAATGTTATTTTCAAGTTAAGGAAAGTGGACATTTGAAGATTTTTAAAACATTTCTTTACAACATCACCATTCCCACAACCGGGGGACAATGTTCTCCTAACATTCTCAGAACCTAAAATTGTTAGCTGGGACAAAGATTACTATTAAGCTAATGGGTGTTTTCTTCTTTTAGGGTTATGCAAGACCATTTCACAGACCAAACCTGATACATTATATATTGTGGAAATAAATGAGTGGATCAATTATTAACAGGGTTTTATACACATTTTAATAAATGTACCAAATGATACATTTCCTTGTTGCCAGGGTGGACTGACCTTTTTATTGTGTGGCTTAAATGATTTCTACAAGGAAACAAATATGTTCAACTGTTGATATGAAAACAAGATTTTAGGTCCTACAAATATTTTCTTAAAGAATGTACGTGTGAACAAACCATTTCAAATGTCTGGCTTTGTATATCATTAAAATGGATTTGAAATAAAACAATATGCTGCTTCAACTGTTTAGGAATTGCAACCTTTTTTTCGTAGTCCATACATTAATCAAAGTGAAAGGCAAAGGAACACTTAGCTGATAAGTATTTAAATGACTAGGTGGCCTGTTTTCTGCTTATTTTGTGACAAATTAAGGAGCTAAAAGGTCTATAGTTGAATTTGCATTTGGTAGCTGTTCATGGGAACTCTGTACTCATTATGCAGTCCAAAGAGGTATTGATGCAAGTGAACAAGTTCATCATTAGGCTGAAGAAAGAGCAAACCAATAGACAGCAGAACTTTAGTAGTACGTCAAATCATCAGTTTGGTACATTCTTGAAAAGAAATGAGCTCAGTTACACCAAATGGCCTTGAAAACCACGAAAGACAACTGAAATTGATGAATATGAATGCATTCCTTGAAGAAAAACACGGCATCTAGCTAAATCAAGGACACTCTGGAGGAGGTAGGCGTACTATTGCCAAAGTCTACAATCAAGAAACGCCTTCATGAATTTAAATAGAGAGATTTGTGCAGGAAGGAAAAAAAGGAATGGTTCATGATGCAAATTATCGTGCGCCACCCATCAAATACAGACTACTAGATGTACTGAGAAAATAATTCTAAAGTATATGTATAGCTATACAAATTTTGTCAAATGCTGCAAAGCAGAGAGGGATGTTGGCTTATGATACAGACAGTTAACGACTCAAAATATAGTACGAAATCAAGTAAAGAGCTCCATAAGTCAATGAAAAAAAAAATTCTTAACAGTCACCAGAGTTCAAACCAACTGATCATGCAGACACTGAAGGTGCCTGCAATAAAGGCCTGTCAAAGCGTCTCCAAAGGAAAAATCATCACCTGCGAGAGATTTGCAAGTATTACAGTCTTTTTTTAGTCTGGGAAAATGGAGGGACTACATCAAAAATGGTTATAAATCATAACTCTAAATGAAAGCTGATGAAATATTTTTGGTAAACTCCTTTAATTAAAGACGAAAGGCTACACTCCAATCATATGCTGATTGCTTTATTCCACTTCCAATCTACTGTGGTGATTTCACAGAGGCAAAATCACGAAATTTTCCCACTGCCCAAATACATTGACCTGCCCTAATATATTATTGCATAAATTGTATCTCTAATCTGTATGCTCGTTGACCATAGGTTGAAAATAGGTTGAATAAAGTTGAAAATATTTCTGTTCCTCTATACGCTACATCTACTTGCTGGCTGGATCAGGAAATAAATACCAGGAGTAACTGATCCTACTAATCATCTGAAGTGACACAAACAAAGATTTAACCCAAATCAGCCGTTCACACATACAGTAAAAGACAACCGTTCGATCAAAAAGGATGCTGGAAAAAAAAAGTTATAAGCATGTGGTTTCAGATCAGCTCACACACACCTTCATAGATCCTCCACAAGCCCGAATGCGAACTGGCGAATTGCCAGCTGGAGTTGACCACTTGATCCACCTCTATGATGTACCAGTACTCGGTGCCCACAGACACGGCGAGCAGAGTGAAACTGAGCAGTCCCAGTATACCAGCCGAGATCACCACCACGCCGAAGCTCATCGCTCTACTGCCGCGTTCACTTCTTGATGCTTCTGTGCGCTCCAGTACAGTGCGTGTGTGTGTGCGCCTGTGTGCGCCTGTGTGTGTGTGTGTGCGCCTGTGTGTGCACTATATATTCCTGGTCTCTGCCACTGTATAGCGCTATCCTAAAAAAACCTCTCCTGCATTACTTAAAGCACAGGATCTCTTCGGGGTTTCATCTCATCGGATGTTTCATCAAAGGATCAGATGTATGTGCGAGTCCACATCTCCTATGTGAACTATTAACCACCCGTACACACACACACACACACACACACACACACACACACACACACACACACATATTATTAGAATAAAAATATTATAGAAAATACAAATATTATAGAAAATAGTATTCTTATTTCTGTTTTTGTAGGTTTCATCTAGGGCTAATTACAACCCATTATTTAAAAAAATATTTTATTAATTTGTTCTTATCCGTATTTGACAGGTCATTTGAATAAGAGTTTAATAAAAAAATCATCAAACATTTAAAAACTGCTAAATAGCATCAAACAGGCTTAAATATATGCTCAGCTCTGATAAATAGTTGGAATATTTCCGTACAGTAGTGGCTCAGTACTAGTACTGGGTTGCTGATCAGGTGAAGGATTTAAAGCACAACGAAGTCGCCATTGAGCAAGTGCTTTAAAAGTCTCTGACCAAAACTTCCTCTGGAGACAGGATTTAAAAAAAAAAAGCATTCCACTGAACTATATTAAAACTGACAGTATGCAATATTTTTTTACATACTTTATTGATCCCGTGAGGTTTTGAAAGCTGGGGTCAGTCAATATAAGGCACCCCTGGATCACAGAGGGTTAAGAGTCTTGCTTAAGGACCCAAACTTCCAATCAGTAGCCCAGCACCTTAAACAACTGAGCTACACCCTCCCTTCATTAAATGCACAGTCTATTTGTATAAAAATTAAGTCTTATGAATTCCATATTCTGGCCTATTGAATTATTTTAATGTTTTCAAATCAAATTTACACTGGTGTCTCTTAAAACACTATGAATCTTCATAAATGTACTCTATCATCCACCTCATAATTCTATTCTCTCTTCCATGTAAGGCCAAACCTGTACAACACCTTTATCATCTGGTCATTTTGGCACAATTCTTTATAAAAGACTGATGCAGTCCTTGTTATATAGAAATTTGAACCTACCCACACAAATAGCGTTACCTATTACTCAAGAAATTTGAATAATCTATATAAAATATTAGTAGAAGTTTACTTTATAGTTTATCAGACAGAAAAAGAGGTTCGAGAATCCCTGATCTGCACTGTCTGAATATTCTTCAAGCATCCTATCGTCCTGTTTAAGATTGCATTAATTCATTAGCTTGAAGTTAATATACACTGGTAAAGAGTCTTCTTTAGATTTAAATGAATACTGAGAATTGCAATTAACAAGAACCTCCATGTTTCTCGCACTTTGGCTGAGTTGTAAATGATAATCTCTGATGTAGACAATCAACACTTAGTATAAAACCTAGTATATTAACAAGCATTTATCATGTTTGTGTAAAAACCAATCGGTTTAATTCAAGGACATCAAAGTAATTTACAAAACAAGGTGGAAAAAAAAGCACATTTCAACATTTATTGACAGAAAAACAAACTTAAATTATCCCGAGTATTGCAAACACAAAATTTTTACAAAAGTGTAGTAGCAGTGAATGACATACTTATGATAAAAAAGGAAAGGAAAATACAAAGAGTCATGACTGTATATTCATTACAGACCTGGAAAGCAAGGAAAATTGAGTGAAGACTATTAATGACAACATATTTAAGAGATGAATTGTTCAGTTCTGTACTATGTCCATGGCTTATTAACAAAAGAGCTAATATATATCATAATATATTATATATATATATATATATATATATATATATATATATATATATATATATATATATATATATATATATATATATATATATATATATATATATATATATATATATATATATATATATATATATATATATGACAAGCATATACCACAGAAAACTCCATTTAGCCTTCCATGGCTAGTTTGATAATCTCGCCTCTTCTCGACTTTGCTGCTTCCTCAAACTTCTCAACTACTTGTTTGCAGTATTTTTTCTGAAAATAAACAAACAAAAAGAATGAATAAATACAACAAGTGACAATACAATTCTGAAACATTAGAAACAAATGTTACAAAATAAACGGTATATAAAATTCAATGCCACCTAACAGAAGGTGACAAGTTTGTTAAAGCAAAAAAGACAAAACATTTATTGACCAAGACGTACAAAATAGTTCTGAAAAACTCTCAGAAACTGGATGGAATTGCTGGATGGAAGAGGAGAAATGCCAGTTCGGGGAAATGATCCTCGGACAACAGAGCACTCATTGCTTTGGCCATCATGTATGCTCAGATAATCAATGCCAACTGCACAAAGAATCTCAAGTTTATATTAATGATCTAGATCTAATACTTTCTGTTGCTATAGTAACAACTGATTCCTAGGGGACTACATGGTGGACAGTTCACAGAAATCTATGGCTAATAAATGGATTAAACTGGGTTATTTAACAAAAATTTAAAGGACATTGATATGGTGAAGCTTCAAGACATTTCTTGTAGCACGTACAATGTGAAATAGGTCTGTGTGTGTATTTGTTGTTCATGAGGTTCATTCATCAGAGGTAAGAAATGGAAAAGCAGTTAATGCCTGATGTTGAAAATCCTTACAGCATGAGGTAATGACCTATTCTTGATTCAAGAGGTATGAGCACTGATAATGTGCCTGCTGGAGTGGTAGATATATGGCAATGCATTTTGATGCAGTCATCACTGTGTCCTTAGTTGTATGCGGTCAGATGGTGATGCACCCATCATGCAAAACACTGCATCATACATGTTTAGGGGAAACAAATTTTCTAGTGTTTTCACAGAGGATAAAATCTGACCATGTTTGCTGTGTCTCAAAGTTCTTAAGTCTCAACAACAGCTGCTGCTGTGCTGCTCTGAAGATGCTACTGATGTTGAGGGACTAAAAACAAGGAGCTTGACAGCTGAACGCCTGGAATCTTACACTGCTGTTCCATAGCCGACAGGTCTGAACTCCTCTGTTAAAATCCATATTAGAATGGTTACTGGAATTGCTGAAATTTGGTGGCCGACTGCTATTGTGGTGTAAAGTGGTCAGGTAAAGAATCCACCTCCTGTATCTTCACTCATCATTATTAGCTGCATGCCCGATTGCGGTATTGTTGTCCATGAACTATCTACAGTTATGGGTTAACAGACCATTCAAGAGCGGGCTGAGCCAGCAACCCTTAGGCGCTCCTGTTCTAATTGCCAGTGTGGATAATGCTTGGTCTGGAAGACAGAAAGTCCAATACCCAATTTGTAGATAAGGCTGCATGAACCCCGGCTACTTTAACTTCAGTTTATAACAGTTATAAACGCAAAACTGTACAAGCATAGAATGACAATCCTGACATAGAATACACATTCATTCAGTCATTCAGCATAGAAAATGCAATTGCAAAAGAAAGCAATTCTTTTGAAGAAAACAAAACAAATAAATAAAAATGACGGAAGGAGGAGAATGTTCAACAGGAATAGAAGTTAATATTTTATCACGTTTGCTTTTACTACTTTCTCTTAAAGATGACGGATATTGAGGATTTAAAACGGTTTAACAAAACTTGCAACGCGTGACACCTTCCAAATACATACACACACACACACACATGTTCAGGTATGTGCTGCTTAGGTTTCCCCACATCCTCCTACTCTTTCTTGTTACAAATGAGATAAATAATACGCCTGGAACAGATTGCAAATGTTGAATTTGCATTCGGTAACTGTGAGAGCCAAAAATACCACATACTCTGTCAAACAGTGTTAAGCCATGGTCATGCATGGCTGCCAGTGACCCTGGGTCACTGGTGTTTATTAATGATGTGACTGCTGATAGAAGTAGAGAATACTGCTGAAGTTTATACTGCTGTTCAAATTTAGTCAAAAGCCAAGGTCTTAAAGACCTACACAAAAAAAGACCTGGCATCATAAAAGAAGGAATTTTATGCATTTTGTGTTCTCCACTGGCTTCAGCAATTTAGATATTCATCAACTGCAAAGGTTTTGCATTCAAGTTTTAAAAATAATTCTTACATTCATAACTGTTAGTTTGTCCATGTACTTATGATCCGGTAAAATTTAAGGTTAATGTAAACGTTCAATGAAATACTATTGTAAATAATCTAGAATTAAAGTTAAAATCTATACTTCCTTTATTTCAAACCCATTTTGGCTGTGTGCAAAAGCACAAACTCTCTCACTACCTATCCAAATACATAAAGATTCAACTATATCCCTTATATAACCCTCTGTGTGAACTGTACTGTGTTCCTTCCAATACATTTTTCCCCCAGGATCATGATAATGCACATCTCTCAGGATTTTGTTCTTTTTTTAATGAACAACAATGGAAAGCTACAGAATTTGTTCTCTACCAGATGCATCAGGGAGCCTTGAGGGGTAATGTTTAAAGATGTTTAAAAATTTAAATGTAGAAATGCAGGGAAAAAAAACTGGTTCCATTTATAGTTCATCAATTTTTAGCATCCGTCTAAAAATACATAGTACGATGGAATTTATCATATCAATATTGTCTCCTCAAAATAAATATGTGGATCTTCCATTTGGCTAGTCAACGGTGCTCCAGATTTGATTCCTGGGCAGGGAGCTGACCTAGCCAAAAATTTACTGGTGCACACAGTGGAAATGTAAAATGAATTGTACGATTTTATGAACTGGGTAGAGGATTGGGGTTAGTCAGAGATTGGGGCTTCTGCCATGTTGATTAAAAGATAAGCAGGGGTGTGCAGAAAAGCTCTCAGCATGCTTTAATGTAGTTCTCCACTGAAGATCTGTGGAAAAAAATGTATACAAATATAATTGTTCCATGATGATGAAGTTACAGGTGATTTGCAGACAGTTAGCATCTAATTATAGAATGAATAGAGGAGACTTTTTTCAAATTTGTTGAGCAAAGTAGACCCATCAAGGTCAATTGGGAATGCTCACTAATAAAATTATAAGAGTCTGTTTCATTAGATAAGTGCACAATATGGACACCAACACTGGACACTTTATGGGGACATCATGCGCAATATGTGAATCTTCCCCAACTGTTGGAAGCACATAATTGGCCAGTATGACTTTGTATGCAACAATGTCAAGATTAACTTTTCTGGAGATAAAAGGGCCAAAAATGCACCAGCATGACGGTGCCTTTGAGCACAAAGTAAGCCCCATAGGGACATAGTTTGCCACGGTCAGCATGTAAAACCCGAATAGCATGCACAGAGCCCTGACCCACAGCCACATTAAAAAAAATATATTGAAAATTAAATAACATGCTGACTGGTCCCCAGGCCATTCCCATGTGAAAGAAAGTACACAAATCCCCACAGCCACATTAAAAAAATCTATTGGAAAGACTTCCTCAGAGGCGAGGCTATTATAAAACATTATAAGGAGATCAAGTCCACTGATTTTGAAACATAACGTTTAAGGATAGGCAAGTGTGAGACAAGATCACCAAAATAGTTTGCCCATATTAAAAACAAACAAAAAAAATCAATACATGTTAAAGAAGCAATTTGAACTTCTCCAAAACATATTTTAAAGTAAATATATTAAATTTCACCAAATTGTCTTGCATACTTTCTAACCAACAGGAATATATACTACAGTTGTGTTAATATGAATACGCATTCCCTTAGTCTCAAACCTTAAATTACTCTCAACTCTCAATATTAAAGGATAACTAACATTTCCCCTTCTTTTAGAGGAAATATTTCTATGATTTGAGGGGTCCACATATGTATTTTTTCCCTCTTATTCAGAGTTGAGCCGCATCAACATCTAACAGTTTTTCTCATTTGCAGTTACCCCAAAATCCTAAATTTTCTTATAAAAACACAGGTGTATGCCAGATGGCTGTGGCACATCAAGTATAAACTGGCTTAAAAAAAAAAAAAAAAAAAAACAACTGCTGTGTGCATGTATGGTCATGCGCACCAAAAGCCTACAGGCCAATACTGATTTTAAAGCAGGGGACGATGTCTAGCAGTGTTCCATGGTACATAGTGGTCTATTCACTATGTACCATGGAACACTGCTATTTTCCTTCTATAGTGTTTTCTCAAGCATTTCAGAGGTAATTCCTACCAATTACAACAGAATTGGCATCACTCTGATGCATCATCATAATGAGCCCAAACCATTTGGAAATCACTGATGTGCAACACAATAAGGAAGAGAGAAGAGAGAGACTTTAGTGCCAGTCACTGTGGGCATGAAATGTTCACACAACTACACAAAGGAGTTTAACTAGGACTATAGTAACTAATAAAAAATATATTTAAGTAATTAGCAATCGAAAATGTTATTTCATCATCGATCATCTGGAAGTCTAATACAAAGCAAGCGTAGCACCCTCTAGGTCTGGAAAACTCTCAAATCATGTCTGCTGTTGTGATTTTTAGCGCCTTACTACAATGACACTGGAGGAACGACATGCCCCATTCAGCAATGAAAACAGCTGGATGATTTTTAACATCATTCCTATCAAAATCAGCCACTATGCTGAATCCATTATCATTTACAATGTTTAGGAGACACAACTTGCTACCAAATAATGAATAAAACATGGAAGCACTCTACTGAAAAAGCACAGCAACAAAGGGACACATCTGAGCAGAAACATGGTTAAAATGGATCAGTACATGCTTCATAATTAACTGGGTAAATGAAATGATCAGACACTCTCCGACTTCGACACCAGTCACACAGAGGGGTAAAAAGGATTTTAGCTTAAAAGACGATGATTGGAGACAAGAACTTTCCACAGCCCTTGAAAGTTGCAAATTTATTAATGAATGGAGAGAAGTACATCAGTCGCTCCATTTATGAAGTGTTTGTCATGTTCTCAGAGTGAAGTTGCTGAATTTACTCTATTGCAGGCTGGTGTGACCGTTAGCACTTCCAAGCACTGATACGATTGTAGTTGACACAAGACCAAAGTGATCATCCCATTTTCCCATAACTGAAACATCTAATACCTAATAAAGTCTTCATCTAGAATTTCAACCACATTAGTAAAGATCTATTGAGATTAAATTTCCTACCAATTTATCCCTGTGTGCAAAAGTTTGCCTCCACGACACCAACACACCACATGAGAACCTCATCCCTGCAGCAGATTATACAGAGTCCAAAAAAGATCCAGCCTTAGCACAGTGAACATGTGATACAGTGCTGTATATTATTTGAAGAAGGAAGGGGGAAGAAAGAAGAAAAGAGGAAAAAAAGAGGGAGAGAGAACAATGGTGTGCATAGGTGTTAGCTGCAAATGAATTCTGCCTCCACAAAGTCTTGTATATTTTTGTTTGAGGCAAGGAAAATCAGCAAACTGTTCTCTGCAAAGTCTTCTGGACTTTGATATGCAATTTAGAAACCAGAAATGGTATTGGTCAGCTTCCTCATCGGCATCAATTTTGCAAAACTCATTTAATTGTTTATTTTCTAGCCCCTGATGAATATATTGACATTAGACAAATATGAAAGTATACTCCAATGAGACAGCCTGTGCACTGCTCCCTCACAAACATGCAGATGCATTATTATCGAACTGGGAAAAAAAGATAAACCAAATTTGATACAATGAGCTTGGATTGTCCCCACACACATATCTTGTAAATGTGCCACATTACACGGAGCAGATTGGAAGTTTGAATAATAATTTTGCCTGAAACGCTCATCAGTATTCCGTATGGAATTTTGGGATTTCAGCAGCACACATGAAAACATCCCTAATTGGAACAAAAATTTCCAGATGACCTTTGCAGAGTTATAGAAAAGGCCACATGTCTCACATACATTATGAAGAAAGGGATATTTGGTACAGTTGATTGCAGCGTAATTGAAGTTCAATTGCAGACACTTCTACCTTTATAAGTGTGGGGGGAAAAAAGTGTGGAAAATGGAAAAACACATTGCTTTGCTGAGGTCCTGTTAATTATAAATCCATATCCTAATCCCTCATTCAATTCAGTCCAGATGTTTATCTTTCATGTGATAATGCACAATGTCAATTCCCAGGGATTCACTGGGATCTTTAAAAAAAGAAAAAAAAAAAAAAGGGGGGGGGGGGGGGGGGGGGGGGGGGGGATAAATCAATCCAATCAACCTAGACATCTGCAGAATCTGTGTTCATGAATATGCTGTGCAGGTTTTAGATTATATTCTGAGAAATGGACAAAAAAATAAATCACACAATACAGCTAACAAGACAATTAAATTAAAATGCAGAGTTTAGCACAGCCGAACGTGCTGTACATAATTAGATATTACTCACAATGTGGAATTTTTGCCTTTCTTTCTGCAGCTTCAGGATCTCCTCCACGGTGAGCTCCTCCATGGTCTTTTTTAGCAGAATGAAATTGCATGTTGGGGAGTGAGACTTGTGCTCCTTGCTGAAGGAATACAAGAAATCATTGACTTCATAAATTATTTCACTTCACACTACAATATTTGTGTTTCTCCATCCACAAATAACCACAGTGTACACTGTCCAATGAGAAAAATGCAGGAACTTTTTTAGAAGCTATTGTCTGTCACAGAACACAGAGAAAAGGATGCACCAAATTGTGAATGGACAGAGTTATAACCTTTCCAGGACTACATAGACGTATGTGCAGCTACACTTAAACCTGTGGTGGTATTCGTGTTACTTACAGAGGATCATCGTCAGGCTCCCAGCCTTCCAGCTCTTTGAAGCAGAAGAAGCACTGGGCCACATCCGGACAGTTGTCAGTAGGGGTGTGAATAAAACCAGCTTTGGCCATCTGTACGGTGTAATTGCACACAGGAAATTGGATTTTTACTGTATAGTTTCTTCATAGTTTCCATCCAAAAATCTTCATAGAAAATTTGATCGGAATATCACAATCATGCCTTCTTGAGCACGTAGTTTGTATTTGAACATTTGCTTAGACACTGAACATTATACTTCTGGTTAACATTGCAATTTTAAATAAGTATTTATTTTTAATGTCATTTGTTAAAAAAAAAAAAAAAAAAAAACCCGGCGTCCGTTTATTTGTTACATCGGTTTCAACGGAAATTAATACCACTCACATTTTCGGATGTGCACACGCAGTCCTCGTCAAACGGCCACCCTGAATAAGTAGCCATCCTGTTCTCGTAAAAGTACAGTTTTAAGTCATCGTTCATGGGCTCCATGTTTAGTAAAAAGAACAGAAAAAAGAAAGTTAGTCTAGAAGTTCTATAACCGTGCGGGAGACCGAGTCAGCAAAACAGCCGGTTAACGTCTATCACTTTTGAATTTAAAGCGACGTCTTCACTGATTGGTTGAAATGTAACGGGTTGAAACGTCATCACGTAAAACTTCACGGCAGCAAAACACAAGTCAAATTACAACTGAGTACATTTATATACAATTTAAAAATGTATTTAAATTGTGATATAATTTATTAGGTGTATGATTATGTTTGTTGGAGCCACAGTGTTTCTGTAATGTATTATTGTTTTTTGTTTGTCTGTCTGTTTGTCTATATGTATATATATAGTGTGTGTGTGTGTGTGTGTGTGTGTGTGGTCTTTGTATGTATGTATATAATATTATATATATATATATATATATCTATATATATCTATATATATATATATATATATATATATATATATTTATTCTTTATATATATATATATATATAAATATTATATATATATTTATATATATATATATATATATATATATCGTGTTATATATATATATATATATATATATACACATACATATATATAGTGTGTGTCTTTGTATGTTATATATATATATCATATTATATATATATATATATATATATATATATATATAAAACAATCATAAGAAAGGTGATTTTAACCGGAGATTTTTAAATGGGAGCTAATCATTTTGATATATCTTTAAAGCCTTGCTTTATTAATTGCATGGGTTTAGTAAGCAGTAGTTATAATTCACAGTAACGGTTCATATGCAAATACCTATTACTGATTATTCACAAACCCCTATCATTAGAGTCCATTGCAATCCCACAACTTTAACATTAAATTAATTTGTCCAGATATGTGTTTTGTGTTCACAACCATGAAGCAGACTCCATTTAGTAAAGTCCCATTCTAAAAAATAACCCAGATATATTCTCAAAGGTAAATTTACATTTCAGGCAAAATTTGGTCTGTCCTGCTCCAAGGAGGTTCAAAAATAACACTGAAAGTGATATATGCCTTTATTTGTTTTGTTTTTTTTATGATATTCATCAAACTAGTTTTCTAAACTTTATCTTATACAACCTTTAATGTTAAATATTCTGAAAATGTCTTATTTCTTCTTACTTACTGTCTATTATGATTTCATAATTCCAAGTCTAGTTTAACCTAATTTGAAAAGTGAACTGTGAAAACTATTCTTTTACTGTATATAACCTTAAAATACAAAAAGAATAAAATAATAATAGGAAACTAAAGGTCACATGAGTGTCCCGTATAATGGATTATTTCTGCCTATTTATAACATGGTACTACTCAGACGTCTAATCAGTTCTCCAGATGCAGTTTTATCTGTAATTATTTTTGTTTTATATTAAACCATGTTTTCGTCTACTTGGCATTTCAGTGAAACAAGAAAAGAGCAACTGCTTCATCTATTTCTTCTCTCTAGAAAAACCTTGATGGCCTGAGCTGCATCTTCAGGTGGCATAGACAAGACATCTAAATCTTCAATTTTCTCGAAATCAGCAATTTATCGTCAATTTCATCAACTATGTGACATGTGAGTAGCATCTCCCATAGTGTTCCAGATGCCCTCCCCCCCAAACAAAAAATAAATAAATCTGAAAAAGTAAATAAATGGATTTAAATTCCTTTTATTTTATTTCTGGGCTTCTGTGTTAGATGAAACATTAATATAAAAATAATACATACCATTGCATGTTGAAACTTTATCAGTTAAGACTTGACTCTGTGTCTTTTAAAATCTCACCTAAAGAAGAACATTTGACTGATTTTTTAATTTTAAGAATAGTGAGCCATTTGATCACTGCTCTGACCTATACACTTTTATGATTATTACTTGTCACATGGTATGTGATGATCCCAATAAAATCTTGCTTGAATTTTTTAGCAGACTGTGTAATAATGTTCTCCATTTCATATCACCCTATGCCAGGGGTGGGCAAACTACGGCCCGGGGGCCACATTCGGCCCCTTGGTCCTTTTAATCCGGCCCGCTGAACTGCTTCGGCTTCTTTGCCGCACGAGAAGAATGTATAACCACACAGCAACGCTGACGTTGTTGGAGTATGCTCAGTGTTAAAAATGAAGGAAAAATACAGCCATTTTTTGTTGTTTCTTTTCCTTAAATAGAATATCCTTATTCTTAAGGATAGTGGGTAGCCTAATGAACATGATGATATTTAACACTCTTTACAAAAGGAAAAAATTCATATTGAACATAAGTTACGTTCAACGTTATTGTTGGTTCGGCCCACGAACACACCTCAGGTTTCTCATGTGGCCCTTTGGAAAATATAATTGCCCACCACTGCCCTATGCTATTCTCACATTGTTAGTTTTTAGTTCACAGTGTATATATTAAATTATATATTAATACAGTCACAGTGACGCAGCGATTCTTTTAAGATTGTGGTCTTTCCTTGCTTGCATTTATTGATCTAATTGCATGCAAAGCCGCGTCTACATTTAATTTAAAGCTACCTGAACAAAAAAAAAAATTATTAAATCAAGTTAACATTGAAGAATAGGCTTTTCATTTTGTTCTCTTTAACTCACCCATATAGAACGTAAAATTGCTTGCTCTTAGTCCTTTAAACCATTTTTGCTCTGGACCTAACATTGTGCCTAATTCCATGATAAGAATTATTTAATAAAATATTATTTTACAAGTATTTACATCTGTATTTACAGATTTTATAGTCATGAAAAGCATGTACATTCTGTATCCTGCTTGTGTTCCAGGTTGTGTACACAGACTAATATAAACCTCAATCGATCGGCTTCAAAGCTTATAGCAGGGCACTTCGTTTTCCATATGGATTACACTGTCAAGTTTAAATAGATTGTGTTTTGTTTAGCTACATACACAAACGTAATGACCCTTTTGCCTAACTCAATCCAACAAATCAAATATTCTTTCATGATTGTATGAATACTGTGATCAAAAAAATGATAAATAGTGCATACCAATTTAAAACCATAAATTAAAACATATAAGTGAGGGTAAATTAATTTAGGATGCTGCTGGAAGCTACACACAGGCATTGTACTCATTGCATTTTCTGCTAACTTTTTTAGTGTCAAGTGTCTTCAAGTGACTTATCAGGTATGGTTCAATCTGCAGTGTGACTTATACGGTCCAATTATACAACCATTAATTCTAGTCCACTAATTTGAATGGTTGAAAATCGCCCAAGAGTAATGACCAAACACGCTCTAATGACCAAACACGCTCTTTAAAACAGAGCGTTAGAACTTTAGAACGAAAATGGCGTCAGTCTAAACTGTTAATATTTAAAACTGCCTGGAAAGAGAGCACCAGAAAATATAAAAAAGCCCTGAGTGAAGCTAGATCAGCTTATTTCTCCACTCTTATAGAAACCAATAAGAACAATCCTAGATTTCTATTTAACACTATAGCAGAGTTAACTAGGAATAAGAACACGATAGAAATCTCCACAGTAACAACATGTAGTAGTGACGACTTCATGAATTTTTTCAATAACAAAATAACAAATATTAGGGAAAATATTCAGGCATTAAATCCCGATTTTTTCATTGATTCTGGTGATAAACTAAATACACCAGACCAGATCCTAGATCATTTTACTCTTCTTGAAGAGAATGAATTAATTTCACTCGTCTCTTCTGCTATGTCGACAACGTGTGTATTAGATCCCGTACCGACACACTTTCTTAAACAGGTAGTAGCAGCAGTATCAGAACCCCTGCTGACAATAGTAAATTCTTCACTCTGCAGTGGGTATGTCCCAAAATCCTTTAAATTAGCAGTCATTAAGCCACTAATTAAAAAACCTGACCTCGACCCCACTGAGCTAGCAAACTATAGGCCGATATCAAACCTCCCCTTCATTTCAAAAATCTTAGAAAAGGTAGTTGCGCAGCAGTTAAGTTCATACCTACTTAAGAATAACATACACGAACTCTACCAATCAGGATTTAGACCTCATCACAGCACAGAGACAGCACTCGTCAAAGTAGTAAATGATCTCTTACTGGCCTCTGATCAAGGCTGTGTCTCTCTGCTGGTATTACTCGACCTCAGTGCAGCCTTTGACACCATTGATCATAAAATTCTCCTTCACAGATTAGAAAAGGTAGTAGGAATTAAGGGAACAGTCCTTGCCTGGCTCAGGTCTTATTTAACTGACCGCTACCAGTTTGTAGACTTAAATGGTGACTATTCTGTGCATTCCCAGGTACAGTATGGTGTGCCACAGGGTTCAGTATTAGGCCCATTGCTCTTTTCTCTTTACATGCTTCCTCTGGGCAACTTAATTCGTAAATATGATATTAGTTTCCATTGTTACGCTGATGACACACAGTTATATGTCTCAGCTCGGACCAAATTGAAAAAAATCAGTTCAGTAAAGTTGAGTAATGTGTGAAAGCCATAAGAGACTGGTATGTTAAGTAACTTCCTCCTGCTTAATCCGGGTAAAACAGAGGTTCTAGTACTCGGACCACATGCAGCTAGAAGCGAAATATCAGACCAAACAATAACTCTAGATGGTCTTTCTATCACAACCAGTACAACTGTAAAAGATCTGGGTGTGATTATAGATTCCAATCTCTCATTCGAAGCTCATGTAGATAATATTACCAAGTTAGCATTTTTCCATCTCAGAAATATCGCTAAGATTAGGAATATATTGTCAATTAACGATGCAGAAAAACTAGTCCATGCTTTTATCACATCCAGGCTGGATTATTGTAATGCTTTACTGTCTGGATGTTCAGCGCGGTGTATAAATAAACTTCAGTTAGTTCAGAACACGGCAGCGAGAGTGCTCACTAGGAACTAGGAGATATGAGCACATCACCCCTGTCCTATCCACACTGCACTGGCTCCCAGTGAAATTCCGTATAGAATTTAAAATATTACTTGTTAACTTATAAAGCACTGAATGGTCTCGCCCCACAGTACCTGACAGAACTATTAGAGCCTTATGTTCCACCACGCCTGCTTCGATCAAAGGATGCAGGCTGTCTGTCAGTACCACGTATTAGGAAAATTACAGCGGGGGGGGGCAGAGCTTTCTCTTACAAAGCCCCAAAGTTATGGAACTCCCTTTCCCTATTAATATTCGAGAATCAGACACAGTCTCAGTGTTTAAGTCCAGGGTGAAAACTTTCTTATATAACCAAGCTTTTAGTGAATAGTCCTACCTTAGATAAAGGAGTAGATCTGGGGGACACATGGATGTTGAGTATTATAGTGATCTGGTGTGTTTAGTTGCTGTCTGCCTCACTTTCATTAATCACTCAGGTTTGTGGTGGTGAGAGTGACTGTTTGTTTACACATCAGGAAGCTCTCATGTCTGTGTTTCCTTCTGATTCTCCTTTTAGTTATGCTGTTATAGTTAATCCTGCCGGAGTCCACGTCTGCACTCGACACTAAATATACACACTCCCATACTGCAACTATGACTGTGACTAACCACACATTTCTCTCCTTCTTTCTCTCTTTCTCTCTCTCTCTCTATTCTCTCTCTCTCTCTCCCCATTGAGTTACATGTCCCACTGCTGAGCTGTCAGTGATCCAGACCCCCTCTGCACTCTGTTCCTGTCAGAACCTTCTGGTGACTCCGCCCCCGGGTTGATGATGCTTCAAATTCATGAATACAACCACACACACAACACTAACAACCCAAATGAGTATGTGGTTCTCTGTTGAGTCTGGTTCCTCTCAAGGTTTCTTCCTGTTCCCAGGGAGTTTTTCCTTGCCACCGTCGCTTCGGCTTGCTCAACAAGAAACAATTAGTGCCAAACAGATTTTCACTTTTCAAACATGAGTATCTTGTACAGCTGCTTTGAGACGATGACACATTGTAAAAAGCGCTTTATAAATAAAACTGAATTGAATTGAATTGAATTGAAATAGTTCATATGTACAATAACCACATTGGGATGCTTCAATAGAAGATAAATGAGTCTTATATCTTTGGCAAAATTGCATTATGAGGGTTTGTTAGGTCTATGATATTGCATTTGATTATAGCTCACAGTCTTTCAGATTGGGGATTTATTGAAATCATGTCTTATTGTCTGAAGAGTAATACGTCTCAATAAATGTCAAAAATCACAGGGTAGAACAGGCTTTAATTAACACAAATGTTTAACACTGGAGTAACACTAAAGGTATTGGTGAGCAGATTAAATTTTGACCACTGTAGCAAAACTACATTATGTAAACTAATTATTTATACACTGACCACATATAACCTTACAACCATTATAAAGGGAGGCATCTCAATGGTAAAGGCATTGGCCTCTGGATTGGAAGGTTGCAGGTTCAAATCCCACCTTAACCCCTTAACCCTCAATTGCTCAGTTGTAATTTATTCTGGATAACTGTAATTGCTGTAAATGTAATTATAATAGCATGAACAGTCATTTAATGTATTTCCATTTTCTAATTTAACTTTTTTTCTCTCTTTATTTACTATGTTTACATGTCGGCCTGTTGCAAAAAGCATTTCCCTGCATGTCATACTCTGTATAAATATGTATATGACAAATTTTAAGTAGATAATACTGATTATTTCTTAATCATGGCAGCTGTTGGTGGGTGAAATATATATTGTATTAGGCAACAAGTGAACATTCTGTTCTAAAATTTTATGTGTTAAAAGCAGAAAAATGAGCATGCGTAAGGATTTGCGCTATTTTGACAAGGGTCAAAGGTGACTGGGTCAGACTGGGGCATCTATAAAACTGCAGCTCTTGTGGGTTGTTCCCAGTTTCGTTCCTAGGAAGGAACACTGGTGAACCTGCAACTGGGTGGCAGAGTGAAGGCTGTCTCATGTGTTCTCATCAAACAGATGAGCTGGAGGTGTGTAGCCCAGTGGTTAAGGTGTTGGACTCTGGAACCGGAAGATCAGGGGTTCAAACCCAACAACCACCAATCTGCCACCAGTGGGCCCTTGAGCAAGGCTCTTAACCCTCAATTGCTCAGTTGTAAGTCGCTCTGGATAAAATACTCATTAACATATACATTAATAGCATTCCATTTATGCAAATATTATCACATGCTAACACTACATTGCATACATGTTTATAGAATACAGAAATGCAAGAGTAAAATAAAGTTGCTTAAATGATGTAAGTAATGCGCAATACACAATACACAATAATGTACAGTGAAAGGCCACATTTACTTGTGTTTTATTCATTTTGAGTATGAATAATTTTCATTATCAGTCTCATTCAGTCATATCAGCTGAGTAAATTTGTTTTTATTTACATTTGTACCATATTGAAATTTAATAGGCAGATAACAATCTATTATGTCTCTTACTGAGTGCCCAGAGAGCCATTCTTTATTGTTACAATAAAAGGTAAAAAGGTAAATAAAAAGAAATGAGGGTAATGTAAACCGATATATATATATATATATATATATATATATAGATATATATATATATATATATATAAAATATATATATATATATATATATATATATATATATATATATATATATATATATATATATATATATATATATATATATACAGTGGCAAGAAAAAGTATGTGAACCTTTTGGAATTTCATGGTTTTCTGAATAAATTTGTCATAAAATGTTATCTGATCTTCATCTAATTCATTGGTATTGACAAACACAATGTGTCTAAAAATAATAACACCAAAAAAAACTAATCTTTCTTGTCTTTATTGAACACACTCATTCAACATTCAAAATGGCAGTGGAAAAAGTAAGTGAAACCTTGAGTTAATGACCTCAAAAAAGCTAATTGGAGCTAATTGATTTTAGCACACCTGGAGTCTTGTTAAGATAATAAGTTTGGAGGTGTGGACTACAGCTACTTTTGACTGATAAAAACACTCAAACCTTTGGAGTTTGCTCTGCACAAGAAGAACATGATTATGTGAGCCATGCCTCGCCAAAAAGAGCTTTCAGAGGACCTACGATCAAGAATTGTTGATTTACATGAAGCTGGCGAGGGTTACAAAGTTATTTCAAAGACTTTAGAAATTCACCAGTCTACAGTTCGGCAAACAATCTACAAATGGAGACAATTTGGGACTGTTGCTACTCTACCTAGAAGTGGGCGCCCCGTCAAAATGACACCAAGAGCACAACGAACACTCATCAATGAGGTAAAGAAACAACCCCGAATGACAGCCAAAGATTTGAAGGCATCATTGGAACTTGCTAACATATCTGTTCATGAGTCTACAATACGTAAAACACTGAACAAGCAGGGTATCCACGGCAGGACACCGCGAAGGAAGCCGCTGCTTACTAAAAAGAACATTGCTGCACGCCTTAAGTTTGCAAAAGAGCACATTGACACTCTACAGCGGTATTGGCAAAATGTTTTGTGGACTGATGAAACTAAGATTGAACTATTTGGAAAAAACACACAGCACTACATCTGGCGTAGAAAGGGCACGGAATGAAAACATTTTCGTCATGAAAACATCATCCCAACTGTAAAGTATGGTGGAGGAAGCATCATGATTTGGGCCTGCTTTGCTGCATCAGGGCCTGGCCAGCTTGCAATCATTGAGGGGAAGATGAATTCCCAAGTATATCAGACAATTCGTCAGGATGTGAGAATGTCTGTACATCAGCTGAAACTGTGTAGAAAGTGGGTGATGCAACAGGACAACGACCCAAAACACCGGAGCAAGTCCACAACAGAATGGCTTCAGAAAAACAAAATCTGCCTTTTGGAGTGGCCAAGTCAGAGCCCAGACCTCAACCCAATAGAGATGCTATGGATTGACTTGAAGAGGGCCATACACATGAGACGTCCAAAGAATATGACAGAGCTAAAGCAGTTCTGCCAGGAAGAATGGGCTAAAATTCCTCCTCAGCGATGTGCAGGTCTATATATATGAGGTGTGTCCTAAGGATATCTATTTATATGAGAAAGAACAACTGCCCAGTGAGCAATCAAGTGTCAAACACCAATGAACTTACATTTAAACAACCTACCCTAACATTTTCTATCAAGTGGCTGCAGCTGAAATTGCAATAAATGGTGTATAAGATAAACCTCTGCAGAGATCTTGTGATCTCATATCAAATAGATGTGGATTATTAGCGTAATGAGCTTCTGTTACAGTATGCCATTTTCTCTGCTCACATGTACAGAAAGGTTTGTTGTGTTCTTTGTTTAGGTACAGCCTGAGCTAAACTGAATTTAAAGTTCTCTGGATAGGTTACACAAATTATCTGTAAATGAAAGTAATTTTATCTAATCAACTAATTCATGAACATTAGCATATTTTAGCACAGCATTAGCATATGCATCTTACATGACAGACAGTCAAACAATATAGATAGATAAACATTTAACTATTATATACCTGAAAACTCTAGACATGCTTTAAAAAATGTTTCATAGTTGTGAAAATATAAACAAATTAAATATAAAATAAATAATTAAATATAGATAGATATAAACAATCTATAAAAAAAACAAATTAACGTAAACATTCAATTTTTGCAATTAGTTGAATAGTTAATGGTTACCTGAAACCTTAAACCAGCTTTCTCCTGACCAGGTATTAACCATTTCATCTTTGAGTGCTTTCTATTTTCTATTTCATCTTTGACAAGGACTCTGGAAACTTTGAAAAGGTTTTCCTTCTCTAGATAATTTAAAATCATTTCACAAATCTAAATGTACAAAAAGTCTCAAAATCCAAAAACCAGCAGAACTCAGATGATTGTCAAATAGAATATGCTTATTATATAATATGTATAATTGTATATAATAATATATATATATTTTTAAATATTAATCTGCACATTCGGTGGCACCCAGATGAGGATGGCTTCCCTTTTGAGTCTGGTTCCTCTCAAGGTTACTTCCTTATATCACATCACCAGCTTTCTCATTATAAAAATTTCTTGCATCTATAAAGATAAACCCTTTTTATTCTTACTGCATTCTTGCTGCATTATGTTAAAAAGGCTACATTAGCCTAAAAAATAAAATAAATAAATAAACAAATAAATATGTATGTCTGTTACATTAGGGAAAATTACATTTGTAATTTGCACCAATAAACATCTGCTTAACATCCAGGTAAATATCAAATCAAAGTAAATGTGCTCCCATTGATTTTATAGATTATTATATACATTTACAGCATTTGGCAGATGCCCTTATCCAGAGTGACTTACAATTGAGGGTTAAGGGCCTTGCCCAAGGGCCCACTAGTGGCAGTAACCACTGAGCTACCACCTCCCTAAATAGATAATTTAAGAAGCATTTAAACCTGTTCTAAAATATTATATTCTTACTTAAATACTGGCCATGTATCCTAATCATGCTGGCAGTTATTATCATAATATTCTCCTTGCTAGACTAGAAAATGTTGTGGGAATTCAGGGCATGTCTCTCTCCCCTCTCAGGTTTTATCTGACTGGTCATTATCAGTTTTTTTTATGTAAATATTGAGCTCTCCACACATACTAAGGGAAAGTTTGGTATTTAATGCCACTTTTTTTCTATTCTACTCCTGGGTAAATTATTCATAAACATGTTATCAGTCTCCATTGTTCTTCTGGCAATAGACAGATGTGTGTTTCAGGGAAAGATGAGAGGCATCAGCTTAATAATGTGGAGAGGTGTGTAAAGGACAATAGACAGTAGATGCTCGATAACTTCCTTCTGCTATATTCTGATTAGTCTGGAATTACTTTTACTACAAAACAGCTAGGAGCAAGTTTCTGATTAGATAGTATCTCTTGATGGTCTTTCTGTCTCATCAGGTGCAGCAGTAAACGAACTGGTTGAGATTATTGACTCGTTCCTTTCCTTCGAGACTCATTTAGATAATATTGTAATACCTTACTCTCTGGATGTTCTAGTAAGTGCATAAATAAGCTCCATTTAGTCCAGATGCAGAAGCAAGAGGAATTACAAAAATGCACTGATTGGTCTCACACTGCAGTACCCAAGTGAATTTCTGTGCTATTATGATCCATGACACCTGCTTTTAAGCATAAGGTGCAGGCTATTTGTTGGTACCTCAAATAATTAAGACTACAGCAGGGACAAAAGCCACACAATTATTGGAAGAGACTTCCAATTATTGTTAAAGGTAGAGACACAGTCTCAAAGTTGAAAACATTTATTTAGTCAAACCTTTCTCTAAGGTTTCTCTTGATGAAGGAGCAGATCTGGAGTGACCATGGATTTATGGTTTTGGTGAACTGGAATGTTGTCGTCCCCTCACTCCAAACTTTCACAAAGGATTTTTTGACAGTGGTGTGTCTTATAGCCTAGTCTTCTGGCTCTATCTTTTAGTTATGCGGCCATGGCGCACTTGCATGAGGTCTACGTGCACCCTAATCACAATGTGCAATCTCCCTTATTTTTATTCAATGATAATGATATTTAAAGATAATAAGTATAATCCATGTTTCTGTCTCCCTTTCACCCCTAAACCCTCTCCCTCTCTGTCGAGTTAAACAATTATGTCTCTTCTTTTCACCTCTGCCTGATTCAACCCCTTTCAATTTACCAGGATGTAGATATCTTTAATTAGAATCAGAATCAGCATTATTAACAAGTATGTTCGCACACAAAGAATTAACTTGGCAACAGATGCTTCCAGAGCAAAAAAGAGTATAGACATAGATGGAAAATAGCAAAATATGGGAACAAAAAAAATCAAAAACGCACTATATACAGAAGTAAACATACTGTTCAAATGCAGATATGATATTCACAAGTGTTCAGTTTACTTATGTATCATTTGAATTTAATGTATACATGTCTCAGTTATGATTCCCTATGTATAGTTATTAGTATTTTATTTGTTCATGTGGTGTATAGCCTGCCTGTGTGGTGGATGGTGCTCTGCAGTGCTGACCAGAAGGCAACAGTTAGTAAAGTGAGTTGTCTGGATGTGTGGGGTCTAAAGTGATTTTCAAACCCCTTTTGCTCACTCTGGAGGTTTGAGAATCTTGGAGGTTGTGCAAGGGAGCACCGATAATACTAAGCAGTGTTGACTGTCCCATGTAATCTCTTGATCTCTGATTGGGTAGCAGTACCATACCTTACCGTGGTGAATGGGGTGGTGCTGGGGGATTTCTCCTGAAGTCCACGACTATCTCCAGTGTTTTGAATGTGTTGAGGTCCAGGTTGTTGTGATTGTTGTTGTAATAAGCCTAAAGATCCATAAAGTCACTGAACAACTCAAATACTATGAGGATGGATGGAATCATAAACAGCACATGGAAAATAATACTGTAGAAATATTTCATTATTGTACTAAGGTAGATTTTTTTTCAGTAGTTTGCTCCACTATTTATTATTAGAACAACTTTTCACTTTCACTCATCATTTCTTTGACAAAATATGCTTTCTACTTCTTACATTTTCAAACCAGTCTCTGTCTTTTAGTTTTGATCGATTTGGTGACATGATCAATATGTTTTCTTCTCATTGCCTGCCATTTTCACACACTACAAAGCTAACAACAAGCATGGCAGAAGGCATCAAGAATTATGTCTAATGTGAATGATACAGAGGGTGCTGTCTACATAAACATTACTAAGAACAGAGACATGATCACCTGATGATTTTTTTCTCTGCATGTGGTCATTGTTCAACCTGGATACATTCATTAGATAACAAAATTAGAAATTATTTTGTATGAATATATGCATGAACAGTGGTGGCACGGTGGCTTAGTGGTTAGCATGTTCGCCTCACACCACCAGGGCCCGGGTTCGATTCCCGTCTCGGCCATGTGTGTGTGGAGTTTGCATGTTCTCCCCGTGCCTCAAGGAGGTTTCTCTCCGGGTTCTCCGGTTTCCTCCCCCGGTCCAAAAACATGCACGGTAGGTTGATTGGCACGTTGGAAAATTGTCCCTAGTGTATGAATGTGTGTGTGAATGTGTGTGTGTGTGCCCTGCGATGGGTTGGCATTCCATCCAGGGTGTATCCTGCCTTAATGCCCATAGACTCCTGAGATAGGTACAGACTCCCCGTGACCCGAGGGAAGATCGGATAAAGTGGTAGAAGATGAATATGCATGAACAGTTCTGCATTTAAGTGCCCATCACCAAACACTGCACATCAGCAATGCTAAAGCTATTAGAAATGGATATTAAGAACCACAATATTATGAGGGGTCCTTTTTGAGTCTGGTTTCTCTCAAGAGATCTTCCTCATTAAACATTAAGGAGGTTTTCCTTGCTACAGTAATAAGAATGTGAGATAGCTACTGTACATAAAAACCCGTTCTCAGAGGCAGTTTATCAATTCCAATACCACGTTAACTTTTCATGTCTTTTGCAGCCCTTCCATTACTTATTGAACCTTCCTTCTTCATATTCATATTATTATTCGGTTTGGATTGGACAGGATTAGAAATGAGATTATTAGAGCCACAGTGCATGTGGGATGTTTTGGAGATGAGGTGATGGAGGCTAGATTGATATGGTTTGTACATGTGCTGAGGATGGAAGTATCAGACAGGAGGAAAAGAAGAAAAGGTCAAGGAGGAGGTTTATAGATATGGTGAGGGTAGATATACAGGTTGTTGTGGTGAAAGAGGGAGAGAAAGAGGACAGAGTAGTGTGGATAATCCACTGTAGTGACCCCTAACGGGAGCAGCCAGAAGTAGAAGAAGATTATTATATATTATTATTCATATTCAAAACAATGTGACGTATTACTATTATTTACATGTAATATTTTTATTTATATGTTATTTTATACATATTTTTATAATAACAAATATTACGGAACATCAAATTGAGTATGATGGGATAATTTTCTATTTTCTATTCAACCAAGTTTTCGCCTAATTCCTTGAATTTTGAATGTCTCAGTTTGAATTCAGTTTCGAGAGACATTATTACACTTGGCACAGCTGATAAATACTGAATGAAGTGTGCTGCAAATAGAATTTTTGAAATATGGCTGAGCTGCTTTAAAGAAAGGGTTTAGGAACTTGATACATGAGGTACATGAAACATGAGGTAGTCAGCCAAAAATGTTTGACACTGTGAGAGACAATCTTAGTGCCATATATTTTAATACAGGATACATAAAAAAAAGTAACCATTTTAAATAAAAATTGCAATTTTATTTAATATCATTTTGATTGCTAATTCCTTGGCATGCTTTTCAGATTGCCTTATATTTGCGGATTGGTCACATTTTTCAAACAATCTTTTATTCATGTGATAGTCATGCATAGGTTACAAATGGCCATCTAAAATTTTAGAGTAAGTGGCTGCAGTGGCCTGGATTTTTGTAAGATAAATAATTACAAACTTCCATTTCTTCAACCGCATTCACAGTGCCAACTGGATTATGGATATGGATTTCAATTATGGATTCACATTATGCTGGACGGAATGGCAAAATGGAAAATCTAGATGCATTCAAACAAATGTAAAACCGGACGCCTGCAAAGATGATCCTGTTTAGCTATTTAGTTATTCTGTGTGTACTGTATGTGGGTAGAGAGAGGAATTATGTTGATTTAGTGAGATACTAACATCAGCATGCATGTAGCTCTTAGCTGTCTGAACAATGGGAGGTACAGAAGCCTGTGTTTTTCTCCAGCTCAATCAAAGACGGCCAAGCATGCACCATCAGCAGATTGATTATCTAAAAATAAAGGCAACGAATCAGTGAAAGCAGCAATTGCATGCCAAATTCTGAGTGGAACGTGTACTCCACAAACTCCACTCCACGTGTCGGTAGAACTGAGCAGGGGTGTGATTATGTGTACTGTATATTGTGTTATTTGCTTCGTAAAAAATAACTAATTAGAGTTTAATATGTTGTGTTGTTCATGTGAGAATTTAATTAACTTCAGGATGTGATAACGAACAGATGATTTTTATTGTTATTATAGATGAAATAATATAACACAAAATGCAAAACGTCAAAATCAAACATTTTATATATATTTTTTGCAGGAATTCTCCTGAGCTCAGCTCTCTGTGGTTTTATCAATACCATATAAATGAGCCACAATACATTTAAAAAAAAAGCCTAGAACTCTTATTCCAGTTCATCTAAGCGATCTGCTTTTTATCTTGTTTGGAATACACCTGCTTCAGAATTATGCTCATGAATTGTCACTTGATTAGGAGCACAAGTAGTTTCTTTGACCTTCATTGCAATGCAATTTTTGAAGTTAAGTATGTTGTGCAGGTGTCCTGTGCAAAGTGGAACAGTTTATTATCAGCTGTAACTGGAAAGCTGCATATTTTTGTTACAGATATCTCACCGATTATGTTGCATTTCCTTTTTGTTTAACAAAAAAATATATGTTTTTGTCATTTAAATGATTCTTACAATTCTTCTCTATGCCTACCACCTAGGATGTTGTTTTGTTTTGTTTTTTTTTAATTAGCAATGCTTTCCATACAAAAGATCAAAAATCAGTGGTAGTTTTCTGCAATTTGCTGCAGTCATATTACATTTTTGCAATCATTATGCATAAAAAGCCAATAGGTGTCTGGGATATGCTAGCCTGCCTTAAAACATAGCAATTATCGTGCCATTTCCCCCACTTTGACAGGAATAAGGTTTAAAATGCTGTTTTTTTTAGATTTACTGTATACCATGAAATGCATGACTTTGGATTTACATGTAATTTGTAAATTAGTCATTTGTAATGGGGAACATATATACATGGCCATTCTTTTGCAGATGAACAGGTAGTGAAAATCAATGGCCAAATGGGCAACGTTTTTTGTAAAGTCAATTGTTACTATGATTTTACTATGAATTACCTTTTACATAATTATTTTACTTCCACTTTGTGGTGCTAAGCCTTCTTTGCCTGTTTTCCTTTCCTTTTGAATAACATACTGTGGCACATAATGAAATAAAAGCTATGTACATTTCCTCTCTCTCTCTCTCTCTCTCTCTCTCTCTCTCTCTCTCTCTCTCTCTCTCTCTCTATATATATATATATATATATATATATATATATATATAACAACAAAGATTCTGTGTGTTTTCTTATCAAAAAGCATGCAGCAATGTGCATCCATTCAAGTTTCCTAAATTTCCCTGAATTACTCCTACTAGCTTCACATTCACAACAGGTATGAGCATAGGTATTACAGTTTGTAACCTGAACATATCATCAGGTTATATGGAACGAAAACCGGAACATAATTCTAAACGAAGCCACATACCATATTTAACAATTAAAACACGCACTTAAAACATCGAAATGAACAAGAAATTAATATTAAAAAGAATCATTTATAATTTGAAATAAACACGAAATAATGCATTATTATTATTATTATTATTATTATTATTATTATTATTATTATTATTATTATTATATATATATATTAATAGTTTTGTTAAAGGGAGAGAGATTTTGAGTGAAATGTATATATATATATATATATATATATATATATATATATATATATATATATATATATATATATACTATAAGTATATATAAATATGTATTTTTATATACTTATGTATGTTATATTTATGTATAACACCTTTTACAATTATTATTAGAAAAATGAAAAGCATTCATTTATGGTACATATGCGAAATGTACGATTAAAATGCAATTAATCTTGAGTTAAATGGATTGCAATCGTGCAATTAATTGTGATATATATATATATATATATATATATATATATATATATATATATATATATATATATATATATATATATATAGGATATTTTTTCTGAGCATTTGGGCAGAAAAAAAATCATGTATAGTCATGTGTTTTTCTAATGTGTACTGTCAGCAACTGTTAAAGTCAGCATTATTTTAAACAAAGGGTATCACCCACACTTATGCAAATCTCCTTTCTTCTATCATTGATCTCACTTATTTTGCCATGTAGTCGCACGCTATGCCTACTTACACAGTCCTTCGTCCGTGCTACATATTAATGTCAATAAAATATAAGATGCAAACTCAATAGCAGTCCAATTGGCAGAACATCAAATGCATGCACTGAGGGAAATGGTAAGCCTTTCTGCCAATTTTCACAAGTCAAGAAGCAGCATGCTAGAAATAGAAGCTGTGCTCATTTAAACTTCTCCCTACCCCAAGTAACATAAATTTTCTTTTTCCTCTCCACTCCAGAGTGCCACTGAATCCCAGATCTAAAATGTGGACACAGAGATAGATGTGCATCAGGTGATCCAGACGTTTTTCATTTCCATAACACTCCGCAATCCAGATCTGGTTAAGTTACTGCTTAAGGAATTATATATCAGCCCTTGTTGGATTGCAGTCATTGATCCACTCATTCAAAATGATATGCTGGAAAGGACTTAGTAGATGAAAGTGAGTTGTGTAAATGAGTACAAAGGTCAAGTGTCTCTTACAATTATATTTAATCAACATAATCACTGGACAATCGTTTTTGTGAAACAAGAACACACTAAATACATTTCCACAAGTCTGATTCTAATCACAGAGCTGGCCACTTATATATTACTAATACGAAATTCACAGTGTTGTCCACAAAATGTATTAATATGAATCTCATCAGGCCATTAGACAGGTTAGTAAGAGTGCATCTTTTTATATTAGTCTTGACAAATGTGATGCAATGTTCCTATGCACTGCCTCCATGAACGACATTCTAACCATGTATGTCTTCATGTATGTCACAGATGAAGCAAACATGTTATATGATTATGAGTTAAAGTATTTCACCCTCAAATGAATGGTGTAGAGGAAAGTCTAAATAGGAATCAAATATAGAAGTTTATGTGGGTGAAAATATACATCTTTTTATTTGTGGGTAGCGTTCACTGATAATTCTGCTTGTTATTAAATATGTAATTAAGGTAGTCTGGGAGAACTGATAAAATTTTGTATCCTTGAGCCATGTGCAAAACCCCAGAATGTCGGGTATAGTGTGTGCTGAAGCACGATGAGCAGAAGATGTAAGTACTGGGTAATAGCATTACAATGGGGTAGCAGGTATACAAATCTAAAATGGCAAGCGGAACTGAAAATGTCATTCAGGCTAAGGTCAGGCAATTAGCAAACAACAATAAGACAGCATAAAGAAGAACTTGAAATGAGAAGGAGGGAGAGAAAATAGCAAACCATGAAACAAGAAATGGCTCTGAATTTTCTAATCAGAATAAACGGAATCTCTGACGTAACCTTCTAATCTTTATGTCACCCACCACCTCTTTTCAGGTCATGAGAAGTGGTCTCGATGTCGACTGACTGACACAGGTCTTGAGAGGCTGTCTCATGCCTGGATAGGTCTTCTAAGGATGCCTTGGCTGCCTCAGACTCAGACATGTTTTGAGAGGCCTCTAGTTCAGGGGGGTTTCCCTCGAGCTTAAATGGGTCATTGCAGGCCACCGAAAGCTCGAGAATGGCTCACTTGAGCTAGGCTGTAGGGCTGACATTGCAACCAAATGAGACAAAAAGATAAAGTCCTAGTATTGATTACCATTTCCCTATTTCAAAGTTGCTTGCTAAGTGGTAAAGGTCCTTTCAACCTGAATCTGCAGAGTCAGAGCACTTTGAGCTATCAGTTGTTTATTATCCTACCCACATACACAGTGTGAATGATCTTCCTAGTTTTTACTCATTACTCTTTACCTCATTACTTACATCAGTGTTCATTTTATATATATATTAAAAAAAAAAAAAATATATATATATATATATATATATATATATATATATATATATACACTGTATACTTTATATACTTTACTTAATCCTTTATTTTTGAGTGTTTAACAACAACAATTTTGCATATATTTTCACACCTCAGCATTTTTCAGTTTAATCTCAGCAGCATTGGCATATGGAGGAATATATCATTTTTTTCTGTAGTAAATTATTATCTGCAAGGTTAGAATTTATTTTAGCCTGTTTCCTCCTACACCCATTGGACAGATTTAATGATTTTTTTTAGTTTATTATTACAGGCTTAAGCAGTGACTTTACAGCTATCACAGCTATTATTTTTGGTTCTTTTACTCAAGGTGAAGTTTATCAGTTTTGTTTAATCTCAAAATAAATTAACCTTTCTTGTCTTTCATCATGAAACATTGGAACTAATTGATTGAAATTTGCATTTTAATGAAGCAGAGGCAAAAAGTTCAATTTATAATAGATATAACACTTGAAGCCAACTAAAACGTGTTGATTTAATCAGCAAAGGGTTAAACAAAAATGATTACTAGGAATAGTTAAGGCTAACTTTGTTAAGTTAACTTAAGTTTACTTAAGCTAACTTATTATAAGGACACACCAACAGCACTCAGATTATAATGCTTTTTTTTATATATTTTTTTATGTTACATACTGTATATCTATTTATATATAGATATGACAGGAAGGTTCATGTAGTAAAAACTTTAAATAAAAATAAAAAATAGAATAAATGAATCACGAATTACTGGTTAAGCAGTAGTCAAAAATACAAAGAGAATGCTTGAACTAAAATCTATACCCAAGTATACAGCATATATCCATAACATTTAAAAGAAATTCATCAATCAGTAGATCAACAGATCAGCCATTTAAAGCAACTAATACAAGAATTAGTACTCCCAGAGACAACAGTTGTCCATAGCAGTGACGTCACATTTCAGAGTGCCTCCTTGATCAGCACGCAGATATTTGTTATCTTTGCTTTTGATGGCCAATTGTCCAAGCTCCAGAAACTCTATAAAGAAGTTCTCTGGCTCTTCACCATCTGCACACACCAAGTCACTGCTTGTGACATACCAGAACTTTTCACTTCCACCTATGAAGGTACCAACAAAGTTAGCTCATTTTGTTCTCAGAATACAGCTGAGGCAGATAGGTACTAAATTAGTCCTACTTATTTCACTTAAGATTCATAACACAATATCTGCAAAATAGTTCCTACTACGCTACGTAGAAAAGAAAAAAAAAAACATATATATATATATATATATATATATATATATAATATATATATTAATGTATAAACTTACATTTTATGTGATATGCACCATCGTTGTAGAGCAAAGAGAAGATGTCATAAATCGAGCGGTTGACATTTAGTGTAACGGCACTCTTGTGGTGGCAAACAAAGCCATTCACCCCTCGCAAGATTAGGATTGGACGATTGATTAGCTTCATGGAGAATTGCTCATCAATACCTAAAAGCAAGTGAGAAAACTTGTATTTTATTCCTATTTAGAGCTCTCATAGTAGCAATGGACTAATAAGACTAGGCAGTTGATCTATTATCCCATTACCTCTACACACTTACCTACTGTATCACTGACTGCAGCAAGCTGTCCATTTTTCCTGTTGCAGACGTATTTTCCGTTATTGGCTTTAAGAGCCACTCTTGCCCCAAGCCATTCCACGTCAAACATTGTGTTGGGCTCACTATAGGTGAGGGAATACACAAATACATTTACCACATAGTGTCCATCCTCAAATGTTCATGAGACATCACTCCCACAATATACTTATTAATCTACTTTGGCAATCATAGTAGGTAAGAGTAGATGTTTTGAGGAGTCCAGCAATGACTCTTATGTGTAATAAAGATGCACATCTGTTTAAAAGCAATGGATACTGAATTAAAAAGAGTAAGCCAAATATCATACTTGACATCGCCTTACATTTCAGTAGCAGTAGTATGAATGCCTGCGTGAATGACAAGCGTCCAATACGTCCCTGCATTAGTTCTGAACATGCATTTCTTAGTGGTTTGGTCAATTTCCATCTGAAATGTCTCCTGATCTGTTTCTTCATCCTGATTGGCTGAGACACTGACACCTGGAACAAAAAGGATGTATTTGTGAGGGTTTTCAGTGGTTTAAATGACAAATAAAAAGCTTTCTGCCACAGTGGTAACCCTTAATATTCAAATCAACAGTAAGCACAGGGCAAGGCTGGTCATTTGAAAGTGCTCTATACTGCAAGAGAACGTGATAAGCATACTGAGTCTTTAATCACGATATACGATGGGTTCAATGTTACGCTTAAAGCAAATACTTCATCACTAACTAAATAATTGGTAAAATAATGATAAACAATAATGGTAAAAGAATGTAACAAAGACCAAAGTGTGCCACTCAAATGCCTGTTAACCTTCTTCCCTGTAGAGTTGTACATTAAAATATATTTAGATTTTTAAAAAATACAAAATTGAAACATCATGGCATGTCTACAAATTACCTACTAACTCTTTTTGTAAGCCTGTTAGTAGAATAATCCTGCACCTCACACCCTCCTCCCAAGCTGTTCATTTGCTTGCTGCAGTAGATCTATTCATGGTGAGATGCAAATGTGCAGTGAAGGGTCAAGTAAGCAGCTTTATATGCTGTACTTCAATCAACACTTTGGACAAGGACTTTGAGGCTAAATAAAGATATGTAACTCAGTGCAAGGAAAAGTTCTTATACAGTTCTTATACTTGTATACAGTGAATATACACATATATATATATATATATATATATATATATATATATATATATATATATATATATATATATATATATACTCCCACTCCCTTTATATTTAGTGAGAATATCAGAGGTAATTCATTCTTTAAAACACCATAAATGTCTTGCCAGAGAATAGACAGCATATTACTTTGACGTGTTAAGAATTTTTGTGGTTCACTAGTGTGGATGCAGAATCCCACACAACAAACTATTTCCCCAAACACATTTTGATTTTAATTCTATAGGTTAAGCATGACCCTTTATCACGTGGAAAATGAGGATCTATTCGGAAGCAATTTAATTTCACGTCTATGTTTACTCATCATAGCCCACACTGAGCGCTTTTCTTTTCATTCTCTATCACTGCTGTCCGACAAATATGCTGTTCACAAGCTTATTTTGCCCTACAGGGTTACACTTTCAGTCCATTTTCCCATTACTGTTATTAAAGTAATGAGTGTTGCTGGCCTATAATTTGTATGAAGGAAGAACAAAACTAAAAACCTTTGTGAACCAGGTTTACAGATATATGTACCTAAAAAAGCAAGTAGATTGTTCCGAATGTCTACCTGTGCTCTTGGAATACATAGAAGGCCATAGTGACCTCAAGACCTCAAGTGTTTTAGTGGGTTATAGTTTAAAAGCTTTAACGGAACAAAAGAACCTCATCTGAAAATAACAATACAACAGTATTGTTCATGTTGGCATTCTACTGAGATACACTAAGCCCGAGGCTTAGCTAGTTCATTTGCTAGGTAAATAATTATACAGAGCAAAGATTTGCTTATCGCTACTTAAAATATTTGTTATCATATATTAGCATATGCTAAAATAGCTAAACATATTCATTACTCTCTGGCCATGATTCTTTCCAAATCAGCCTACAAACAATTTTTTATTTGATTGCAAACCTTTTTATTGCAAAACATTGTCCTTTACATTTATTATTATATAAATCATAATAAATTAGACTTATAAAATGAAATAGGAAATAATATACAATGAAATATGAAACATTTCACATTTTTGACTGTTATATTACAATGACATCTTAGTGCTTTACAATCAATTTATTAATGTTCCATCAACATACAACATTGATCTGCACAAAATGCAAAAGCATAGACGTTACCTTGACGGATAGATAGATATCTATTGTTGGCTGCCTGGAAAACCACTTGTGGATGACTGTCCTCCAGATCAAAAAGCTCATCTTTACCCGGCTTTGTACTTTTCCCAGACTTCAAAGTGCCTGAAGGGCCAGATGGGGCGAGGTACTTTCCATCGTTGTCTTTGAAAGCCAACTTGTCCGACCTGAGATCCAATGTAAAAGCTGTTTCAGGACCATAATCATTTACCAGTGTTCCACTGGCAGTGAGAAAGCGGTTGTCACAGGTTTTCACACTGTACTTTCCGTCCTTGTACACAAGGGTAATCAGGGAGTCGACACCCCATGGGATATCACTGTCAAACGAGATCTCAGTGCTCGAATCGGACAAGTGTGCATAACGTTTGCGGGCTACACTCAGAAGATTAACCTGTGGGTGCAGAGCCAAGTGAACCGACCACAGCTCAGTTTCTCCTATGGTCTGGCCAAAGCAGGTCAGGAAATCTTCAGTGCCTCCAAAATATCGCTGATAAGGCTCGGACTGCAAGGCCCATCGGCCATCAGACTGCGCTATAATCAGAAAGCGACAATCGGAGTCGGGAACCTCAACTGAACAATCCACTTTGCCAAGTTTATCTGTGGACAGGTAACGGCCAAGGTGACTGCGCAGGAAAACCACCTGACTATACTGGTCATCTTGCTCCAGGCTCCAGAGTTGTTTTTTCTTCATGCTCATGCCAGATGCATTTACCTTGAAGCCAAAAGTCTCAGCTGTGAGGTATCGGTTCTCAGAGTTGATAAGCCCAAATTGGAGCTTTAAAGATTTGCTGATTCCATTGATAGCCATTTTGACCAAATAACTACACTTTGGTATTAGATGGTTCAAACTACAGGAAACGGGCGTTTTTTATTTAGACTAGAAGAAGCCCTTCCGAAGTTCCTTGAATTCTCTGGTTCCAGATTTACTCACCCTGCCATCCGCCTTATTCCTTCTTGTCATTCAGTGCTACAAAGTTTTTTCTGTTGGCACTACGCTTCACTAGCTACTGTCCCTTCCTATCTTACTGCAGTTGTACAGCTGCCTTCTTTCTGTTCACTAATCAGTCTGGATTAGGCTCAGCAGAAGAACCCACCTCATGCCTCTGACATCACACAGCATGCCACTGGCTCCACCTCTGCCAGTCTTCGTTTTTCCTTTTATTCACAAAATCTCGCTGCATAAAAGGATGCTCGTTTTTACTCCTCATTGTCTTGTCTTTTCTGACAGCCTATATTAGTTGCCAATATTAGATTTTTTGTTCTGAGCCAACTTGGATCATTTCATTTCATCCAATGAACTTCTTATTTCAGTCATTGTTTCAATTCTTAAAACAAATCTTTGTGTGTGTGTGTGTGTGTGTGTGTGTGTGTGTGTGTGTGTGTGTGTTTATTTTTAATCATTTCATGTTTTGGTCCACTTGCTGCTTTCTGATTAAATGTTTTAAAACTGGGGAAATATTTATTTTAGGGAGAACATTTATTTGTCGGTTCATATGCATTTGAGTGTCCTTAAGAGGCTCTTTCGAAAGGAAGGAAGAGTCATGCCATTCTCTCTTATGTTTGTTCCTAGGTAAATATTTTCTATTTGCATCTTGTTTGCCTGCCTTTATTTTTTCAGCAGGATCAACTTTTCTTCCATATATGTCCATAAAGCCATGCCTGGTTTCCCTTCTATTTACCAATCAATTAGAAAAAAGAAAAATAAATACCCAGACTTTGAGCTACTGCATAAAGGGACATCACAGTCTCTATGTCCCATTGAAGAAGCATTTTGCCTAGAAATTAATTAAATCCAGTTTAAACTTTAAACTTCAAAATACAAATGTGAGAACAACTGAAAGAAAATACTATATATATATATATATATATATATATATATATATAATATATATATATATACAGACGTGGACAAAATTGTTGGTACCCTTTGGTCAATGAAAGAAAAAGTCACAATGGTCACAGAAATAACTTTAATCTGACAAAAGTAATAATAAATAAAAATTCTATAAATGTTAACCAATGAAAGTCAGACATTGTTTTTCAACCATGCTTCAACAGAATTATGTAAAAAAATAAACTCATGAAACAGGCATGGACAAAAATGATGGTACCCCTAGAAAACACAGAAAATAATGTGACCAAAGGGACATGTTAATTGAAGGTGTGTCCACTAATTAGCATCACAGGTGTCTACAACCTTGTAATCAGCCATTGGGCCTATATATATGGCTCCAGGTAATCACTGTGTTGTTTGGTGATATGGTGTGTACCACACTCGACATGGACCAGAGGAAGCAAAGGAAAGAGCTGTCTCAAGAGATCAGAAAGAAAATTATAGACAAGCATGTTAAAGGTAAAGGCTATAAGACCATCTCCAAGCAACTAGATGTTCCTGTGAGTACAGTTGCACATATTATTCAGAAGTTTAAGATCCATGGGACTGTAGCCAACCTCCCTGGACGTGGCCGCAGGAGGAAAATTGATGACAAATCTAAGAGACGGATAATCCGAATGGTAACAAAAGAGCCTAGAAAGACTTCTAAAGAGATTCAAGGTGAACTTCATGCTCAAGGAACATCAGTGTCAGATCGCACCATCCGTCGTTGTTTGAGCCAAAGTGGACTACATGGGAGACGACCAAGGAGGACACCATTGTTGAAAACGAATCATAAAAAAGCAAGACTGGAATATGCCAAACTACATGTTGACAAGCCACAAAGCTTCTGGGAGATGTGAGAATGTCCTGTGGACAGATGAGACAAAAATCGAAGTTTTTGCCAAGGCACATCAGCTGTATGTTCACAGACGAAAAAATGAAGCATATCAAGAAAAGAACACTGTCCCTACTGTGAAACATGGAGGAGGCTCTGTTATGTTCTGGGGCTGCTTTGCTGCGTCTGGCACAGGGTGTCTTGAATCTGTGCAGGGTACAATGAAATCTCAAGACTATCAAGGAATTCTAGAGAGAAATGTACTAGCCAGTGTCAGAAAGCTTGGTCTCAGTCGCAGGTCATGGGTCTTGCAACAGGACAATGACCCAAAACACACAGCTAAAAACACCCAAGAATGGCTAAGAGGAAAAAATTGGACTATTCTAAAGTGGCCGTCTATGAGCCCTGACCTCAATCCTATTGAGCATCTTTGGAAGGAGCTGAAACATGCAGTCTGGAAAAGGCACCCTTCAAACCGGACACAACTGGAGCAGTTTGCTCATGAGGAGTGGGCCAAAATACCTGCTGAGAGGTGCAGATGTCTCATTGACAGTTACAGGAAGCGTTTGATTGCAGTGATTGCCTCAAAAGGTTGCGCAACAAAATATTAAGTTAGGGGTACCATCATTTTTGTCCATGCCTGTTTCATGAGTTTATTTTTTTACATAATTCTGTTGAAGCATGGTTGAAAAACAATGTCTGACTTTCATTGGTTAACATTTATAGAATTTTTATTTATTATTACTTTTGTCAGATTAAAGTTATTTCTGTGACCATTGTGACTTTTTCTTTCATTGACCAAAGGGTACCAACAATTTTGTCCACGTCTGTATATATATATATTATATATATATATATATATATATATATATATATATATTTATATATATATATATATATATATATATATATATATATATATATATATATATATATATATATATATATATATATATATATATCTATATATACTATATAATAGTATATAATAGATTATAATACAGGCACCATCCTCCATTTGCCTTTTTATTAAACTACTGTTTTATTTATTTGTTTGTTTTTGTAGTATATGCACATAATTGGATAGGACAAATTGCTTCTCTATCATTAGCTGTCAGCTGTAAGGCCTGACAGACTCTCACCACCTCACTCAGCCTCATGGACAATGAATGTGTTTTAGGATTTAAGTTAATATTATCGGCCTTTCAAAGGACTGGTTTAGGCTAATCAGCTCGGCCTGGGTGCATAGTTATTCCCTGTTGGAATTCCAAAAAGAGAAAAAGAAATTTACATTCTTATTTACAAAGCAACTTGTGTGTTTGCATCTCAAAGGGACACTAGAGCCAAAAACAAAACACTTTCATAACTCTATTATAGACTTCGAAACGTTCCAACCTTTTAAAACTTAAGACTGATACTTTTTACAATTTCAAATGGAATTTGGTTGCGCTTCATGATATGAAATCAACCATCAACAGATATGAAATCTGTTATTTAATATATTTGTGCATACTGAATACTCTAAAATTGTATGTTATCAAACAAGAGTAAAAAAAAGATAACTTCTGAAATCATTTAAATTAGATTGATGTCTTGAAATCAATTCCTGTACTACTTGTAATGCACTAAATTACTATTAGTATTAATATTCATAATTTGGTCAAAAAAGGGTTTATATGTTCCAATCATATTATTCTCATCCAGTAACAATATACAGTACAACAGTTAGAAAGATATCCAAAGGTCACATTTAAATGAGGATGAGAAAACCATCTTGATATACACACTCATAGAAACTTTTAATCTAGCAAAATGATTAAAGTGAAGTGATTCCTCATTCTGGAGGATTATTAAAAATGAATCAGTAAAATACATGGTTTATTAATGTAATCAGCCTCTTAATGTATGCCGTTAGAAACTGCAAAATTATCAACTTTCAGCTCAAACACCAGGCTGACATCAATTGTGTTGATTCCTTTAGAATTAAACTATCCATTCCTTTTTAAGTGTCTTTCAAAAGGTTAGTTGTAGTTATAAAATTAGTAGAAGGCTACAAAATAATTTCAAAGGCTTTAACTATCCCTTCTAGTACCATTCAGAACATAATTAGAATCTGTAAATTGCATTGTACCATCAACACATTACCTAAATCAGGCTGTCTGTCCAACCTGTATCACTGAGAAAAGTGGACATTTATCAGGTGGCTACCAAGAGGCCAAAAGTAACTTTGCACAAAGCTGGACTGTAAGGCAGGGTGGCAAGGAGAAGACTTTCCTGAGAAAGTGTCACATTCAGTCTCATTTGCACTATGCAAAAACAAATCTGGAAGGCTTTGATGCCATCTGGTAAAATATCACCTTTTTTGGACTGGATTCGAATCAACCCGATTGGTGAAAAGCAAATGTCACAAAACCCAAGACACAGCCATACCTACTGTGAAGCATGGTGGAAGCAGGATTATGTTATGGGGGTGTTTCTCAACAGGCGCTGGGCAGGGATTTGGTCAGGATTTAAGAGAAAATGGATGCAGCCAAATGTACATCCAAATACCTGTGCAAAACCGGCATCCCTCTACTAGAGAGCTGAAGATGTGGATGTTGTGCCTTGATCCAGGTCATGCCAATGAGCATAAACATGTTTACACTTACAATATGGAAAGAAGTTTATTATTCCCTTCATACTTTAACTAGGAAGTGTTATCAATTCATGCATGAATCCCTTTACTTACTTAATTTCACAAGTTTTCATATTTCATAATGAAACTTGAGGTATTAGAAAGACTATAGTTATCATAAATTTAGTTCATATTTCATTCCAACATCTTCATATATATGTCATATTGATTTGCTTACAAAACATCAGTGTAATGTAGGAAGGCAAACTGAAAATAAAAAATAAATCAGTTTGTTTCAATCCATGTGGCTTTATTCTCTATCCACTTCTTTTCAAATAGCATTGCAGTATGTGCCCTTAATGACTAGGGCCCAGTTACTTGACTCTGTGGTGTGTGTAGTGTGTGCATGTGTGTGTCTGTGTGTGTATGTCTGTGTATGTGTGTGTGTGTGTGTGTGTGTGTGTGTGTGTGTGTGTGTGTGAGTGAGATCAACCATGTATGAAGGAGATGTGTGAAAATTTAAAATGACTGGAGTTTATGCAGCTAGAGCTACTTGAAATGCAAAGTAGAAGGCGCCGTTTTAGGGTCTCGCCCATTTTTTAAGTAAAATTTTTGACTGTGCATAATAACTGACTTTGCATAGTGCATTGCAAAAATATTCATACTCTTTAAATATTTCCACATTTTTTCATGTTAAAGATATTTTATTGGGATTTTAAATGATAGACAAACACAAAGTATCACATAATTGTGAAGTGCAAGAAAATGATGTCAATATAAATATAAATGTTTATATTTTATATAAATGTGTTTATAAATTAAAGTCTGAAAAGTGTGACGTGCAAATGTATTGAGCCTTCTCATTTTGTGTCAGCCTATCAAACAATTTAAGGTCAATCTGCCACTGGTATATCATTTCCTGATTATCACACACCACAGATGTAGGCTACATTATGTATTATAATTTATCTGCCTGTGTTCTATACAGTAGATGCCTGGATACAAATAAACATATATATGAAAAAAGTCAAAATTAAAACCTTCAATGCAACACACATTTCGAATAGAATAGACTTTATTTGTCCAATATACTATACAGCACTGAGACATTCTTCGTTACATGTATCCCAGCTTGCTTGCAAGGGTCAGCCATAATACAGCACCCCTGGAGCACCGAGGGTTAATGACCTTGCTCAAGGACCCAATAGTGGCAGCTTGGCAATACCGAGGCTCGAACCCCCAACCCAGTATCATAGTGCTTTTTTTACCGAGATAGTAAAAAACAAATAAACTCCACCGAAAAATTGATACCTTGATGCACACAATGACCCTTTGGGGTCGACTGGCACATTTTTTTGACATTTTGCCTCATAACAGCGAAAAGACCTTAAATTACTGTGTCTTTTTTTTTATCGCGCCACTTATTATAGGGGACGCTCTCTGGCATCTCTAAACTTGATTCTCAGTGAGTATTTATCTCATAGACAGAATAAATATATTAGAAAAATCTAAATGACTACTTTTAAAAGTGTTGCAGTTTCTCTGGCAATGCCTCATTTGCATTTACATTACATTTACATTTATGGCATTTGGCAGACGCCCTTATCCAGAGCGACTTACAACTGAGCAACTGAGGGTTAAGGGCCTTGCTCAAGGGCCCGCAACTGGTAGCTTGGTGGTTTGTGGTTTGAACCTGCAATCTACTGGGCCAACACCTTACCACTAAGCCACCACCTCCCATTTACATGTCAGAGCTCTTATTTCTTTACTTTACATTAAGTAAAAAAGTGTGTTAAGTCCAGCATGTAGTCCAAAAAAATGGCATTAGATCAGTTTCCACAATTTAGGCTGCCAGATATATGACAAAAAGTAGATGATGCATAATTTTTATCTGCCACATGCCACATGCCATAAATATGCAAGCAAAAAGAGGAGAAAGACTATGATAAAAAGTTAAGGTTAATGAATTAATTAATCACTTTGTTGAATTAAAAGCTAGTATGCAGTAATTAAATGTTAACACACATACAGTAGCAATTATAAAGTGAGGTGGTACCTCAGTGATTAAGGAGCTGGAAACTGAATTAAGAGTCACAAGTTCAAATGTCCGCACTGCCAAGTTGCCACTGCTAGTTTCTAGCTAATAAGGTTATGTTTACGAATTAGATAACGTGAACCAATGAACCAAATACAACTAGCAAGTATGTTATAGGCTACAATAGTCAGGTGCTTGTAATGAAGGGCTGCATTCTCAGCAACATTATGTATAAGTAGGACTTACAGTAAAAACAACCAAATAAATAAATAAAATATGCATAAGATATGCACACATTTATATTTTATTTCCATAGTTTGTCAACAAATGTTTTGAAAAAAATACCCCCTAATATTTTATTTTTATATTATTATTTTGTTATTATATATTATAATGTTGTTATATTAGATAGTGATTCTTTTTTTATTATTATATTTACATTATATTTTTTTAATTATTTTTATCATGGACAATTCCTTTACAGATCACCAGAGGGCAACATCCCTTATAGTTGGTAGATATTTCCACCTGTGATGTGGTTGTGTGTGTGTGTGTGTGTGTGTGTGTGTGTGTGTGTGTGTGTGTGTGATTGTGTGTGTGTGTGTGTGTGTGTGTGTGTGTGTGTGTGTGTGTGTGTGTGTGTGTGTGTGTGTGTGTGTGTGTGTGTTATCTGCGGTTGTTCTTTACAGTTTAGATTTCTAGTGTGTACCTTTTCTGGGTTTTCTAGCCAAAGGGTTTTTTTTAGACCCTTTTCAATGCAATCCATATTGGTAGGCAGTCGATCAAACTAATCGTTAAGTATCAAAAACAAAAGAAGATTTGAACAGGTTATAACATACATTAGTTAAACAGTAACACTGGGGGATAGACATTGTAACACTATAACACTAGGGGATAGGCACTGTGTATTTCAATATATGCACACACACACACACACAAACGTGTACATATATCGAAATACACAGTGCATCCACAAAGTATTTACAGCATTTATTATATATTTCACATTTTGTTATGTTACAGTCTTATTCTTTATTTAATGGAATTAAGTTCATTATTTTCCTCAAACTTTGACAGGGTGAAAGAGGTTTGTTTAAAATTTTAAAACAAAAAATACAAAATTTAAAATATCACATGTACATAAGTATTCACAGTCTTTGTTATGACACTCACAATTGAGCATCCTGTTTTCCAGTGATCATACTTGAGATGTTTTTACACCTTGAATGGAGTACACCTGTGGTAAATTCAGTTGATTGGACATGATTAGGAAAGGTATATACAATAAACGTGTAATAAAAGCCAGAAAGAACAATAGGATGCTAGGTGGATAGTTTGTGAAGAGGAGAAAAATCCTTGTTTGTAATAACTTGTGTGTGTGTGAATGTATTAAGTTAAAAGTTTGAACGTGTGTGTGTGTGTGTGTGTTTGTGTGTGTGTGTGAGAGAGAGAGAGAGAGAGAGAGAGCACAGTTATAGTTCAGTTGTGTGTGTTGAGAAGCTTAATGTCTTTGAGGGATGAACAACAATTAAAAAAGAAGAAATGTAGTCTGAAAATGGTTAATCCATTTAGGAATAAGGCTGTAATATAGCAAAACGTGAAAAAAGTTAAGCGCTGTGAATACTTTCTAGATGTCCTGAATTTTGATATTTGCTGTCAGGGATTAACATGAACGATATTTTCTTTAGTAGTCTTCCTTCTGAGCATTCTTAGCTATCAGCGACTGAATACTAATTTACATTTACATTTACATTTGCAGTATTTAGCAGACGCCCTTATCCAGGGCGACGCCCAAGAAGTGCTTTAGGTCTCCATCTAAGGATAAATTCATTCACGAAGGGTAAATACAAATTTAAGTACATAAATTCAAAAGGAAGAGTTTTCTGAATTCACAGACAACATTAACATTAACATTCAAGTCACAACTTCTTATCATGATGGCTTGATGTCACTGGTCCATATATTTGAAATAATTTTCTCCCATTTAAAGAGGTGTGTGGTGAGGTAGATGTTAGTGTTTTACTGAAATTTGGATTTTATTTAAATATATCCATTTACAGCATTTGGCAAACCCATTTATAAAGTTCAACTTACAGCTGAGGGGCACGGTGGCGTAGTGGTTAGCACGTTCGCCTCACACCGCCAGATCCGGGTTTGATTTCCGTCTCGGTCATGTGTGTGTGGAGTTTAGAAACCATTTTTCCTTTTATATCTGCCTACCATATATCTCAGATTGGGATCTAAACATTTCAAGTTTTCCATGTGAAACATGGTCTAGATCTGATTTTTTTTTCATGATTCTATTAATGATGTGGTGTTAATGAAGTCATTTGCTGTGAGGCTTGGTCTCAGATGATCATCACAAGCCTATATCTATTCAGTGTTCTGAAAACCAACATCTGCTCTTTTCACTTCTGCATTGTATAGTCTGTACAATGTGTTCTCAGATGGTCAATATATCCTGCACATAGACAATGAGCCACCTGAGGTGTTTTGTTTGTTTGTTCTTTTAACAGTGTGTACACAAGCCTCTCATAGAACGAATGACAACACTCCTCCTGGTAATTCCGTAAGCTATAGATTGACACTATGAAACATTTATCCGAATATCATTAATGACACGTAATTATGAATAATCAAGCACTGACGTATTATTTTAGAGAACTCCAGAAATAATACAGACACCTTTCTACTATACTTTCCTCAAATCATAAAGTGGTCTGGTTATGGCCCTTCTTCAAGTTCACACTTTTTACAATATGCAGACCTACATGAATATTTGAGGAGTATTAAAAACAGAATTTGGGGTGCAGTAGAGCACATTTCCTGTGTCATAAAAATCTCAAATGCTTGTAAAGAGGCTGGTCATTCCGTTCCATTTAAAAATGGATATAGCAAAATCAGCTAAGCATTGGTTCCATTTAAGATTGTGTATTATATAAAATGATGTATTGTTTTTTTAATTTCATTGTTGTAGGTTTTTGTTTCACATAATTGTATATGCAGACATACAATACACAAACATTAATTAATTGCATTCAAATTCATGCACAACATGCAGTGAAATGTTTATTACGACCGTCCAACATGTCAACATGAAAAAGACATTTATGATAAATAAAAATAAAAACAGTGTGTATAAAAGAAATACAAATGAAGTAAAAATTAAAATATAATGGATGGTATGTGTGGTTGATAGGGTTGATAATGTTAAAGTGACAAGTGTGTGCAAATGTGCAATAGATGTCCTTATATTAAAGTGATTGTTATGCAAATGGTTGTCCAGTGTAAAAGTGTTATTGTTCAGTGTAAAGTGTCTGTTTGTGCAATGTTGTGCAGGAGAGAAGAAGAAAGTTGAAAGTCCTGGTATTACCTGCTGGATGTTTCCTGGTTTAGCTTCCTGCAGGAAGAAGCTCCGCCTCATTCTCTCTGTGTTTGCCTTCAATGAATTTGTGAGATGGCTGAGGTCACAATCTTCACAATCTTCCTGGCTCTGGTCCAGCACCGCTTGCTGTAGATGTCCTGCAGGACAGGTAGCTCGATGCAAATGGTACGCTCAGCTGACACCACCATCTGTAGGGCTCGCCTTGTCCTGCATGGTGCAATTAATTTGCAAACTGCTACTATTTGAAGGCCTGGTATGAAAAACCTCTAGACTCTCTGGCTGACCAACAAGTAGAGGAGGTGCAGTCTGCTTTAAAGTTCATCGCAAATATGTTCAATATGGTGGAGTTCATAGCTCTATTGCAGACCACTCGATATCTTAAACTTCAATCCATGTTAAACATATATCTTAAAGGAGCCCACTTTGTGCATATGGGTATTGTCATGGGTTTAGGGGGAAAAATGAATGTTAGTGGATCCAAAAATCTGTATTTTAACATTTAGGATCTATACTTTAACTGTATTTTTTTAGTTTTTAGAATTCAATACATTAATGAGCATAAACAGAAAAAAGAGAGAGGGTCTCGCATTCACAGAGCAGCTCAGAAGTTCAAATTCGTTGCGCATCAGGTAGAAGTAAAATACAAGAAAAGAGAAAGTAAAATTGTAAGACAGGGAAAGAAATAAGAGAAGAGACCAAGACAGGGAAGTGAGCTAATAACACAAACAAGTGTTCCCTCTTTTGTGTTTTTATTTTTATTTTATTTGACGTCTATGTCAATCTGCTTTACAGAACCTACAATAGAAATTTGATCAGTTCTTCTGATTTGATTCAGATCTGATTTGATTCAGATCAAATTTGATCTGAATGTTTATCCACTGGAAGTAGAAATTGAAAAAAATAATTTTCTTTTTCTACACATTTGAGCCTGTGTTGGACTGGGAATCCAGTGCTGGACTCCCACAGCCGTAAAACAATGTGTGCATTTTATTGCAGTGTAATAATATTATTTAGTGTTTTATAGGTTTTTTAAAAAGGGGTAAGGAGTTATTACATAGCCCAACATGCAAACTCTACATTCACTTCTCCCTCAACACTCTTTCTCTCATTTTCCTCCTCACTGTGAGTGTGGTGTCAAAAATACACACATCTTTCACTTAGTAGAAGTACAGATATGTTTTACAATAATAAAATAATTTTAATAATTCTATAATAATTCTTTCATAAGGATTTACCTCATTTTTTGTGGATTATTATATTTAAATGTGACATTTTGAATAGGAAATTCATATGTTTATTATGTTTGAAAGACAAATATTCAGGATGGGATTCAGGATGGTTTATTTGGGTGCCTGTGAAGAGAAATGACAGAGATGGCAAAGTGCCCCTTATCTGTGTTTTGTTATTATGTGTGTGTACAAATAAAAGTAGACCCTTTACAGATTCGAATGATGCATTCCACTTATCTGTACAAAAAAAAAGTAAGTGATTTAAGTCAGTTTCAGCATAATGAGGTAAATGTCACATTTCGAACTTATGCGTGTGTGCATCATGGCGGATTTTCGTGTGTGATTTGAGACTCAGCACAAAAAATATTCAGTGATTAGAATTTTTTGTTTATTTTTATTTTTATATTTTCTATATCTGAGTAAATAAAGGACTTCTTCAACAAATGTGTGTTGCGTTTAAGATTTTCAGTTTGTTACCTAATGAGAGAAAGGATGATGAGGAGGACGATGATCAGGTGACCAGAAAGTGTCTGTTGTTAGTCATGTTTATATCACTGACTCTTCTCTGTGTCAGACACATTAGTCAGACTTCTTTGTTGCCTTCTGCCTTGTTCATTGTTAGCCTCACAATCTAGCTTACATCCGTGCATTATAACTGGGAAATTATACACTGGTGGTAGGATGAACAGAAATAGATGGATGTGCTGAAAGCAAAAATCAATGAGAATATTAACAATTGATTAAAACTAAATTAACGAGCCTGGTGAACAGATCTGCTCCACCTTTGCCCAAGGCCTCTCGCGGAATTAGGTGGGGATCAATGTCTCTTGAAAGTTCTTCTATTGACTGGGATTGCCCATTCAGCTATGCTTTGTTGTGTAACGTGCAATATCCCTAAAATATCACTCCTTAGTGATTATCAGTCAACAGCCTTTCAACAGCAGTCCATTTTCTACAATTATTTCCACAGCGTATGACTTCACCATTTTTGATGGCCATCCCTCTACACAGTATTTCCTCACCAGCTGTAGAACTGGATCAGCTTTGTGGTGTTGTAGAATATCATAAAGCCTCATTTCAGTACCCAGGAGTGAACCCAGGAGTGGTAACAAGAGTTTGTAGACTGTGTGTTTCAGTTTGCTTGTGGTAGGCAAGGTTAGCTAAATTTCACACTTGTCTTTAAGTCAGTAACCCCTTACTTTCATTACTTTTGCAATACTGAAAAAAAGGGGCCTCGATCACGATCTGTTTGTGATGCTCCGAACACTAATATATATAATCCATGTGGTAGAAGACTTCCTCCAGATCCTCCAAAATCTGTGACATTTTTTGTAGAAATGTTCTGAAGCAGAAGATTCTCCCAAACAAAGTCAGATAGTAAAAGGAATAGTAAAAGTAGTGAGGAGGGAATTAGTCTGAGTTGGCATCAAGGTTTGAGACTTTAACTCTCTCAAATTTCTCTGAAGGAAGAATATATCTCCCTCTATTTACAGCGCTGTTAAGTGTTATTAAATCCACACATATGTGATTTCGGAACAACGATCATGCTTGCGCTTGGAGTCAGTTGGTTGGTCAACTCCGGAAATCACTCCTTGATTCTCCATATGTTATAATTACTGTTTGACTTTTGGCATGAGGGACAATGGAATACTATAAGGTGTTGACATTGAAAACATTTTTTGCATTTTTTATCTTTTCAACTAATAATAATAAGGTTCACTGTATCAATTCTTGAAACAATATATATATATATAGGGGACACAGTGGCTTAGTGGTTAGCACGTTCTCCTCACACCTCCAGGGTTGGGGGTTAGAATCTCGCCTCCGCCATGTGTGTGTGTAGAGTTTGCATGTTCTCACATGCCTCAGGGGGTTTTTCTCTGGGTTCTCCAGGTTCTCCGGTTTCTCCCCAGTCAAAAAACATGCACGATAGGTTGATTGACACCTTGGAAAATTGTATACGTCCCTAGTCATATTTACTTCCTCTATACCTCTGGACCTGCAAACCTTTATATAATGTCCCTTTCTCTTACAAAGATTGCATTGAGCCTGTCTTGCTGGGCACTGGAATTTGCTGTGAAATGGAATTTTGCCACACTTCTTACATGGGATAAACTCCTTTCTCCGCTTCCTGTATCATCCTTTATTGTAGGATCTTTGTGAGTTAACAATATAAACATTCGCTTCAAAGTCACTTTGAAAGTTGGCTTTCAGCTCCTCTTCTTGTTTCTTTACCAACTCACTTTGGTATACCGGAGTGACAGCCTTCTCTAAAGTGAGTTTGAGATCCATTTGAAGTTCCTCTGACAATCTTTTTTATTTCTTCTCTCATTCCAACCACTAATCTGTACTGAATCATTTCACTGTATAATTCCCTATCGCTGCAGCTGCAGTGCTCATCCAAGCAATGCAGTGCTGTGATGAAATTATCTCCCAACTCTCCTGCTTACTGCTGCCTCATATTCAATTTTGCACATTTGAATATTACATTTCTCCGTACCACAAATTGCTCATTCAGCTGCAACATTGTACACACTGAACTGTTTCGAAGTGAAAACGCTGTTCTGTGAGTATATCTCTGCCTCATCGAACATTGTATACACAAGTGTATTCACTTGCTTCTCTTCTGTCTGTAACTGAAGTCTGGACCGTACTCTAAATCATTGAAATCTTTTATTTCACTTTGGCCATTTTCCTGGTTTTAAGAAGCCAAACTTTCGAGGTGGTAGAACAAGAAACCAATCCATTTTCTTATGAAAGAGAGTGAATACTTTCTTTCCTTCTCTCCATCCTCGCTCAATCTTCTAACACCATGATGTGACACTCCTTAATTCACTGACAGACACACACAGACACTGCGCGCTCACACGGAACCCAAACAGGATCGGGTCAGCCCAATGTTAATTAAAAAAAAACAAAACAATGGGCTGCTGTTTAATTGTCTCATGGGTTGGTCTAACTGAGGAACATACACTTTTACAACTTTAACAACAAATTCATCACCATGGTGGACTTCAACATTTTACAAATTAACTGTAATTTAATTACAAGTTTTTTTCGCAGTAACTATAACAGGATACATTTATTTTTTTTACTAAATTACATAACGCAGTTACATGTGATTAGTTACTCCCCAACACAGCATATAGCCAGCAAATGTAATAGGTTACAGATTACAAATAACCCTATTCAAAATGTAATAAGTAGCGCAACTTTCCAATTACTTTCTAAAACTAAAGTAACATTATACTTGATTATTTTTTGATTACTTTCATTTGTCCACTAGGTGGCACTCGGAAAAAGTGGGATATATTTTCGTATCTAAGCTGCTTCAGATATAATTTGTTGAGAGGTGGTAGGTTGTTAGGTGGTGGTGGTTGGAGTTTGTAATCTTCACCATTTTCTAAAATAACTGTAATTTATTTACATGTTTTTTTCGCTGTAAATGTAACGGATTACTGTGACATTTATTTTGTAATTAAATTACGTAACGCCGTTATATGTAACGAGTTACTTCCCAACAATGCATATAGTGTAAGTCTAAGAATGCTCAGTTAATGAAAATAAGAAGATAAGAGGTTTTCTCCCTCAGGAACAGCAGATGACGCCATTTAGCTGTAAAAAAATAAATATACCCCGGTACCACTTGGGGGCAGAAGAGTCTTTAGATGGTACGAAAAGCTGCTAAGCTTTGATTGAGAGGCAAGAAACGTAACAAATAAAACACATAGATGTATCTAAAACAATGTTAGAACAATATGCAGATGAGACTATTACACTTGATAAGTATAGGTCACAAGGTTGTGGAATAATATAGCAAAGAATATAAACATTTACATTGTGGGTGTTTGTTTGTTTGTTTGTTTGTTTGATGGAATGTTCCAGTTATTCTGGAAATTTCGGCTCGCTTTCACGCTAACGTTTTTCTAAAAATGACATTTACAGCCGCACTGGCAAAAGTAACACCTCCTATATTCATGCCATGAGGAAACCATACTGTTTTAACACCCTTATTATCCACATTTAAGCCCATCCTCCTCTGTATCAACCCCCTACTGCTGTAATCAACACATTCAGCCGTGCTGCTGATGGATGAGACAGGAAGAGGTAGCCCCTGCTGACAGGAAGCTGATTTTGAGTGACAGGTGTGGTCATGCTGCTGGGTGAGGCACAACCTTAAACAATGGTCGTAAATGTCAGTGGATGACAGTAGCTGTTTAAATGACAATTTGGCTTGTTTATTCAGATGCCGGATATCACGATTAGAGACAGCATCCCAACGCATCTCACTGCCATCAGCTTGATATACGGCTCAAGCTCTTCTGCCACAGTATACCATTTAAGAGTGTGTTTCATCTTTCATCAGGCACAATGTTTAAACATTTTTTTTTTCAATAATTCTTGTGTAACGAGGAAATGCATTTTTCGAGACGGACATTTCAGGTTTCCTTTTATGTAAACCAAACAAAGGCATCAAAGAGATTCGGAGCTGCCGAAGGCGAAAGCATCATAAGCATGTGACCGTTAATGTTCCACGAGCCTCTCGCCAAACTCGGGCTACGTGTGGCCGTTCCGAACACCATTATGTCGCACATCACATCTCACCATGTCATCTGGCCTGACCTTTTCTTTTAGTCAATGCTTTTGTACCTTTTTTGTTCTTTAAATTTGTGTGATTCTCGTGCTTTGAGGTGCTGAATGAGGTTTGCTACAGGGAACATGGATTTTACACATAGAGAGAGTGAGAAAGAGAAAACAGAAAAACAGAGCAGCTTTTAGAAAGGTCTTGCCTTTGGCCAGGACATAGATGAATGTATTCGATCAGTCTTGGACCTTTTCAGATAAGGCCATTTTTCAGGTTTGCTATCCATTAGCACCTACTACTGCACTACTACTACATCACTATTCTATGTGATAATGTCTATTGTTAAAAGCAGTATATAAATTAAAGTAACATCGACATTCTGCAATCATGTTCATTCGTAACCCTCAAAGAAAACTTGACTCTGCTAAGTAGAAGAATACATTGCAAAGTTTTTTTTCATAGTATTTGCATATTTTCTTTTCTTGGTATGTAAGATTTTTTACTCAAACAAGTCATCGATTAGATCATTGCCATCAATTAGTCTAAGGAATTGTAAATTTTTTGTTGTGAAAAATATTGTAAGGAATTTGCAATACACATTTGAATGATTCTTCAATTAAACTGTTGTCAAATATGCATTTTAATATTTCTTTTTTTTATATTTGAGCTTTCTAAATATATCTGCTGCAAACCAGAGTCACCATCATCGAGAGAACCTGAAAAAGTCTCTCAAACAGCACAAAGAAAATGAAGAAAATGTGTCCTGGACATTACGTCACACCTTGCTTTCATTCATACAAGGTTTGAGACTTTAACTCTCTCATTAATTCATTCGCATATTTTACTTAATATATGTTTTCTGTCTTCTTGTTTAAATCCTAATAGTTGCAATAATTAAAAGCTAGGTCTGTTTGGTATTTGGTTGTTAATCACACTATGATCATCATGACTCCAGGAATATAAATGAAATAATCAATGAAAATGATAATAAATCTGTTAAGGTTAATGCATGAAGTTTAACAGGCAGTCTCCCGTGAACTCATATGTAATGAATCACAAGATCACGCTTAACAGTGTTTTACCCTTTTCATCCTCATTTTCACATAGGACTCTTTTAATGTGGTGTGAAAGTGTTTTCTTCCCACTATTCACATTTCACACATGATTCATTTATTTATTTATTTATTTATTTTCATATGGTCGCACGTGATCAAATCATTTCCGCATGAAATTTTCACATCCCTCATTTGATGTCACATATTTTGGGCATGTTGGAATGGTGAAATGTTTTTAAAATGTGGTTACAAAACACTCAAACAATGACAGATGCGAAGTTATGTTGCCTAATTAATGGTCACATGGTAAGGTGACTTCTCTGTAAAATGTTGATGGTGACCGATCAGACTTTAACTGGGAAACATAAGCTTCTGTCCAGTTGTTATTCCTGAGGATGTTAGCACTACTGGTTAAATCCACATAATATATATATATATATATATATAGTTATATATATATATATATATATATATATATATATATATATATATATATACATACATACACACACACACACACACACACATACATACATATATATACACGTTCGCCTCACACCTCCAGGGTCCGGGTTCGATTCCCGTCTCGGCCATGTGTGTGTGGAGTTTGCATGTTCTCCCCGTGCCTCAGGGGTTTTTTCTCCGGGTTCTCCTGTTTCCTCCCGGTCCAAAAACATGCACGGTAGGTTGATTGGCACCTTGGAAAAATTGTCCCTAGTGTGTGAATGTGTTTGAATCTGAGTATGTGTGTGTCCTGCGATGGGTTGGCATTCCATCCATGGTGAATCCTGCCTTAATGCCCATAGACGCCTGAGATAGGCACAGGCTCCCCGTGACCCGAGGAAAAGATCGGATATAGCAGTAGAAGATGAATGAATGAATGAATGAATTATATATATATATACACACACACACACATATATATATATACATGTGTGTGGAAATGATTTATGTACTGTATATTTTTTAAAACAGACAACAATTGTGAACGGAATTAATGTAATGTCTTTATACTAGACATTCATATTTTGCCCTTCTTTTATTTTTGTTGAAAAATGACTCCAAAAGGCTTTGAAATGGATTCACAGAAATCGAGCCCTCTGGAATGTCATTTACTATACAGCACCTCAGGTAAGTATTCACCTTCAAGTGCTTTTTTATTTTTATTTTTGCTGTATTGCAACATATTTCTTTGCTCCTCTTGTAGAGAATAATAAAATAAAATTAATGAATTCAAATCCACAAACATATTTTCGATATTTACTGATAGGTCTATACTAGTATAGTTCATTTTCTCCACATTCATTCTGGATGGTCTCAGAGAAAAAAAAAATAGCGTATCAGACCAGCCCGACTGTTCTTAATAAAAACGTATTAAGTTATTTAAAGCATTGCTTTGAACTTCGCATAATCCCCTAACCTCATATTAGCATTCTGAAAAGCATTATTACGATGTGGGGGAAAAACATGGCATGATCCAGACACTACAAGCTTAAAATGTGTGTTCGGGCTAGAAGGGCACTTGTCATGAGTGTCCCAGACAAAATGTCCCATAAGTGAAGGTGTTATACAGTAGAGCTTGCTGGCCAAAGTAGGAAAATTTACGCAGATCTCAACAATAACAAGTGGAACGATCTGCTTTGTAGAAAAGCAGCCAGAAGTATTCTGAGAAAAATATAAAGGCACACATGGGGTTTGTTAGAAGGCATGCGGCAAAAACTGTGAGCTTTGGAAAAAGAGATATGTGAGCCGTATGATCGAAAGGCAAATCATCATTTTATGCAGAAATAAAGTCCAGGTAACATCATTCCTACCTTCAGGGACATTTGTGGTAGTATCTTCCTTTGGAGTTGTTTTTCAGCTGGATGAATGGAAATCTTATTGTTAACAAAGACACATGAATGGGGCCAAATACATAACTGATAAGAGGCGGAATCCTTATACCAAGAAAATTGTGTCCGAGGCAAAGACTGTACATTTACTTTATTTGGCAGACAAGAAGGGGCACGGTGGCATAGTGGTTAGCACGTTCGCCTCACACCGCCAGGATCCCGGTTCGATTCCCGTCTCGGCCATGTGTGTGTGGAGTTTGCATGTTCTCCCCATGCCTCAGGGGGTTTTTCTCCGGGTTCTCCGGTTTCCTCCCGGTCCAAAAACATGCACGGTAGGTTGATTGGCACCTTGGAAAATTGTCCCTAGTGTGTGAATGTGTGTGTGTGTGTGTGTGTGTGCCCTGCGATGGGTTGGCATTCCATCCAGGGTGTATCCTGCCTTAATGCCCATAGATGCCTGAGATAGGCACAGGCTCCCCGTGACCCGAGGGAAGATCGGATAAAGCGGTAGAAAATGAATGAAAATGGCAGACAACCATATCCAGTGCAATTTAGATTTTTTTTTTCATTTGCAAAACAGAGCAGCAATAGTATTAAGAGATTTGTTCAGGTACCCAAGAGTGGTATTTTGGTGTGTGGATGGTATTTAAACTCACATTCCTCAGGTTATATGTGTGTGTGTGTGTGTGTGTGTGTGTGTGTGTGTGTGTGTGTACATACGCATACACAGGTACATAGGTATAGAGAATTGTACATTACTCCTTTTACTCATCTTACATTGCATTGGAAAAGCCTTACTAGCCTTACCAAACACTCACCCCCACCCAAGGTCACAGAAACAACAGAAATGATGACACTAGGAAAAACAATGGAATGTCCCAAAATTAAAAAAAAAGAATTGTGTGTATGTTACAGTGGAGTCATCGTCCAAACAAAATCTACATTAAAAATTACAAATTAAATTAATAATATGTTCCTGTTGACAACATTATCCATCACATTTGTTAGAGTTAGAAAAACAATTTGCATTGAAGAGTGAAGATGAATAAAAATGTGCCAAAACTATAGAAAATATTCAACACTGTGATTGCAAATGAAGCAGTTGTCATTTTTATGTCAGTGTAAATACTTGTGCTTAATAATAAGGAATAAATGACAGTGCTGCAATTCCAAGTTCATAGATTTGATCCTTAGGTAAGATCTATGTTACTTTTAGTGCATTACTTTCCTTGTGTTCTCGTCTCCATGGGCTTCTCTGTCCTCTTCCCAATGTTTGTGTTGCCCTGTAATGGAGTGCCATCCCATTTGTGGTGAATTCTACTGTTGTGCACACAGTGTTACCAAGCTTGGCTACGCACTCACTGTGATCCTGGCAGAGACAACCCAATTATTCAAAGATTCAGTATCAACAAATTCAATTTGAATTCCTATAGCACTTAAAACAATGAATAGAAATGAAGATGAATCTTAAACGCTGTTACATCACACATAAATTACAAATTCATGATTTCAGATGCATAATTTGTAACGCACCAAATACTGCTTCATGAATAAATCTAATCTCACGTTTTAACTTTGCAAGCTATTTTAGCTCTCCAAGCATCTGACCCTGATACCACAGATTTGATAGAAGATCCAGTAGAAAAGGAATGTGAACTGGGGTGCGAAAATGTAAATGCTTATTTACATCCATAGAAAGCAAAGTAGCCTTTGTGCATTTTTAATGGGAATGCATGCTATTTGCCAAGAGATGTGATCTTTCTATTAGACTTAAAAAAAAAAAACATCTAGACAAAGCAAAGCTATTTTGTGTGATCTTAAGTCTCTACTCCAGGCTCATAGCTGCACTAGTCAATGACAGTCTCCGTTCGCCTTGGCTCTTATAAATCCACCATCTTGCTAGATCATTTGTCTCCATGCCTGCGTATGTAGTGACTGTATCTTCCTCTCCTTATTCACTGTTTAATATATGGTATTTCAATCTAAACCAGGCTGGATGTGTGACAGCTCGTGATGTGGTTTATTGCATTCCCACACACAGAGCCTGTAAAAGAGGGACAGATTTACACACAAGAGTGTAAATGGTGAATGGGCAAGGCACACTGCACCTTACACTATTGTAAAGTCAAGGGTTGAAGTTAAGACTCAGTATTCAATCTGCTCAAATAGTTTCAGTTTTCCTCACACGAATTGTAACGTATCGTGAACTAAAAGTAACTTAAGCTGATGTCTAATGATGAGGGGAAAGCAGCTAGTACTGCTATACAACGTGGTGTATACAATGTTATACAACTAATGTCAAGTAGTGTTATTTTCAATTTGATGACTGCAACAGGTCTCAAAAAAGTTGAGACAAGGCCATGTTTGCCACTGTGCAGTGTCTTCTGTCCGTAACCGAGGTGACCAGTTACTGAAGATTTGAGACAGGAATGTTGTCCCATAAGGGTCTGTCCTTGCATTCTGTTTTTATTTTACACAGTGTCCCAACTCTTTTAGAACTGAGTTTGTTAATGACCTTGGGAGTTTTCCAAATCAATGCGGAAATACCGCTGAATTTGAACACTATAATATTCAAATAATTTGAACAATTATAATCATTTGTAGTGCCCTTTATTTTTTGGTAGTTACATATCACTGGTATAATCTTTGTTGGTGGTTTGGCATGTGTTTGAGAAAGAGCATGCTTGATGTGCTCTTTAACAGCCTAATTTTAATTTATGTCCTATTGGGATCTATCATTTGGCCAACAAAAGTAATTTAGCAAATCATCCCAGCTGTCTTTGATTGCAATGAACCAGACCCCTTTCAGGAACGATCCAACTGGCACCCAGTATATGGCCAGGGCAAGTGAAATGTGAAATCAACATGTGGGAAATATATTTTTGTTGTTCAGGGGAATTTTCCCTTACTAATTATGTAGAAAGTTATACAGATAAACATAAAAAAGACATTTATAAATTTCCTTAACCATTAATTTCTGGGAAAACTGCTTTTGGGTTTTTTTATACAAATTCTATATATTCATTCATCTTCAGTCAATGGGAACCTGTGCCTATCTCAGGGTATCAAGGCAGGATTCACCCTGTATGGAATGCCAACCTATTGCTGGGCACACACACTCACATTCATACACTAGAGACAATTTTCCAAGGAGCCAATCAACCTACCATACATGTGTTTGGACCGGGGGGAACTGGAGAACCCGGAGAAATACGCCCTGAGGCACAGGGAGAACATACAAACTAAACCCACACACACACACACACACACACACACACACACACACACACACACATGCACACACACACACACACATGCACACACACACACACACACATGGTGGAGGCAGTAATCGAACCCCAACCCTGGAGGTGTGAGGCAAATGTGTTAACCACAAAGCCACAGTGCCCCCCACAACACAAACACACACACACACACACACACACACACACACACACACACATACATATATATATATATATATATATATATAGAGAGAGAGAGAGAGGTACATTGTACATTACTCTTATGTTGCACTGGAAAAGAAATATCCTTTTCAAGAATCCTACTTGGATTACACCATGTAGTATCATAATTCTGTTTGATGTTGGTTCCTCAAAAAAGAGGTAAAATAACAGAGTTTGTAGGAAGCACTGTATAATTTATAATCTAAGGATGATTTTTTTTATATGAACATTTATTAATTATTAATTTTAGATAGTACTACATTTCCATTTTTCCAGTATTAAGTGCATCGCTTAATAGGTCGCAAAAGGTCAAGGGTTAGTGAGGGCATATTTAATCCCAGTACTGATTGAATCAGTCATTCCCGTTGTTTGTGCAGCTGCGAAGAATGCAGAATGGAGTGAGTGAGGGAGGGCGGGAGAGAAAAATCTGCGACCTTTGACCAGTGCCCCCCTGAGACAGGCGAACATGGTCGGCATAGTGTGAAACTCCTGAATACAGTGGCCTGAGTGGTCAGTGCTGAAGTGTTAAGCCCCATGAGTGTAATGACCTTGAAAGCACTATGTCACTCATACACATACACACACACACACACACACACACACACACACACACACACACACACACACACACACCATAATATCATATTCTAAAATCATGAACCCCCCGAATCAGGTAAAATTGATACACTTTGTTCCAATTTGTACTTCAAGCTTTAGAAATTGCTTTATTACTGGCTTTATTATTTAAATAAAATTATTTAGTATTAGTGGGGCACGGTGGCTTAGTGGTTAGCACGTTCGCCTCACACCGCCAGGGTCCGGGTTCGATTCCCGTCTCGGTCATGTGTGTGTGGAGTTTGCATGTTCTCCCCGTGCCTCAGGGGGTTTTTCTCCGGGTTCTCCGGTTTCCTCCCCGGTCCAAAAACATGCATGGTAGGTTGATTGGCACCTTGGAAAATTGTCCCTAGTGTATGAGTGTGTGTATGAATGTGTGTGTGCCCTGCGATGGGTTGGCATTCCATCCAGAGTGTATCCTGCCTTAATGCCCATAGACTCCTGAGATAGGCACAGACTCCCCGTGACCCGAGGGAAGATCGGATAAAGCGGTAGAAAATGAATGAATGAATGAATATTTAGTATTACAAATCAAAAATACATTCTGGTAGTCTATAGCATTTACACACTTTCATGCATTATGCATCTCTTTCTAAAGCCAGCCCAAATTATTTCTTTTCCATTTTCCTTTGGTCCGTAGCTGTATCTAAATGGGAGTGACATCAAAGCCAATACTTTTCTGTGGGTGCTGCTGGATTTCAGACAGTGCTTGGCGATCCAAGGCACCAATCCTGGCTACACTGAGGTCAACTTTTTGATCCCTCGGGTCATTTGGTCCACGTCTTTGGTGCTGATCTCTGCACTTTCCACAATGTGGGCCTCCGAGAGCAGAAATATCTGTATGGTAGTCTGGCTTTCCCCCTGTACACGTGGCTGAACCATCAGAACCATTTTCTCTGTATCCTCAGTTCTAAGGTTCTGTTAACAATTTAAACTTATCATATTAAGGACATCCAGGAGTTTCCACAAACCTTGGATGCGAGGTTCAGATAAAGTAATATTAAAGCAATTGAAAATGTTTGGTCATGATACATGCGTAGCATTAGAATTAAGGGAAGACTGCGGTAGTTCTGACTGATCTGTTGCTTGCAGCTTGACCTGTAGATTTTTGGATGTGGATAATGGTTTCAATCCATCAGTTTCCTGGACTTTTTGGTTTGGTTTGAATTGATTTTCCGAGGCAAATTATGAATGTGCAAGACAGATGCAACTTGTCAAGGAGGTCTGTGTCCTTTGCTACAGGCTCTGTGAATATGGCACTGTCATCTGCAAACATCAGATGGGTAACAACGTGGTTTCCATTATACAGAATGTTTTCCTAATGATCACTATACTGAGGGGCAGTGGCGAGACCGTGTCTTCCTGGTGAACTTGGTTTGGATGGAAAACTCCTCAGACAGATTATTTTGGGTCATACACACAACTATATATTGCTCGGAGGAGGCAAATGGCTTTCTGGGGCGCATTTTAAGTTTCCAGAGATTTCCATAATGCAGGCCAATGTACACATTTGAAAGTCTTCATTTTCATGCTTCATTTTCATAAGACGTTTTGCTTTCCAATTTGTGGAGTGATGAAGTGACTGTCATGAAGACTTTTTGCCAATCACTATGAGCAGGACGACACCTCTCGAAATCTTTTAAAATTAGCACGATGATTGCTCGCTTTAAATAATGCCGAGGAGGTAGGTGCCAGAAAAGAGGAAAAAAGAGGAATGCCGAAGGAGGATGTTTACTGAAAATATACAGGAGGTTTGGTCTGAATGAGGTTGATGTAGAGGACAAGGTGGAATGGAGAAAGATGATCCACTGTGGTGACCCCGAACGGGAGCGTGGACAAAGTACACAAGCCATGTAGTTAAAATAGATATCCACTTGATAAAAATAGTACTCCTGAAAAAGTAAAAATGCTCCCTTTAAACTTTCACTTGAGTAAAATTAAAAGCATTTACCAAAAGTATCCATAGTAGTATGATTTATTATGACTATAATGTTCATATTATCATTTTATCACTTAGCAAGATCAGTTAACTCAGTTTATGTGAAAGAATGAAACACACAAATCTATTAATCACGTTTAAATTTAAATTTGCACTATTTAGCAGACGCCCTTATCCAGTGCTTTAAGAAGTGCTTTAGATCTCCATCTAAGGATAAATTCATTCATGAAGGCTAGATACAATCTTAATTACACAATAAGCATAGACAGTTGAGTTGTTTTTTTGACCATGAGAGGAAAGAAGTGTTAGGATAGGTGTTGTTGGAAGAGATCGGAGTCTTCAATCGATGTTTGAAGGTAGACAGTGTCTCTGTTGTTTCTCTGACATCCAGGGGAAGTTCATTCCACCACCTCGGTGCCAGAACAGAGAAGAGCCTTGAGTTGATCTTACCTCTTACCCTGAGAGAAGATGGAACCAGGCGGCGAGGTGCAGTATAGGAGGTGATGAGGAGCTTTCTGAGGTATGAAGGTGCAAATCCATTTTTGGCTTTGTAGGCGAGCGTCAGTGTTTTAAATCCGATGCGTGCAGCTACAGGAAGCCAGTGGAGCGAGAGCAGCAGTGGGGTGGTGTGAGAGAATTTAGGCAGGTCGAACACGAGTCTCGCTACTGCATTTTGAATCATTTGCAGGGACGAATAGCGTTCTGAGGTAGACCTACTACCAGAGATAAGATAATAAGTCAAACACCAATGGATATTTATGATGAAAATGAACTCAAAACCTTCAAACTACTTAATCAGTCTACTTGCTAAGTAGATTACCACTAAGCAGCAATCGAAAGAAAAGTTCAAAACAGAGTGTGTGCTCTGTCCTGATGCCCTGTGTGAGTGATACATTCGCAATATGTAGTTGAGTAAAAAAGAACTTGTAGTGAAGTTTACCCAAATGGAAACACTTTAATAAAGTACAAATCCAAAAGTAGATTTTTTCCCCTTAATGACTTAATTGCTTTGACAGTACCTCTAGGCTTCACTTCTACCATCCCAGGTAAAAGGTTTTTGAAGCAGTTGGTGCTGTCGGGCAGGCGGTGGCACTGTGTCGCTTGTGGTCCAACCAAGTGTGTGAGGGAAAAAAAAAAGGAATTTGGTGGCAAGTAATTGGAGAAAGCAGATTCCCATTGCTCCAAAAGTGGGTTGAGACACAGTACAGGTGGTGGAAGCTGAGGTACACTCTAGTATGTGTGTGTGTGAGTTACCCGATGGGGGACAGCAGATCACTTTACATTATCCTACTGAACTTCAAACGGTTAAAACCGTTAAGACCATGAGCAACACACTAAATCAGAGGGGGTCCCTCACAGCTGTACACCTCATAAATTACACCTTCCGCAACATGTGTGTTAGTGGTTTGTGTGTGTGTGTGTGTGTGTGTGTGTGTTTGTGTTTGTTGGGGGAGTTGGATGTGAGTACTATAATGTAGTGCTGACTTTTTTGCTACATTGTCACATTAATAAAATAATATGAATATTTAATATTCTTGCTAACTTATAAAGACAGTATGATGTGATAAGTGGATTTGATTATTTTGTTAAATAATTCACATTATAGATGACAAAATAACAGGTAGTGTGCACTATGGGATATGTTCATTCTTGTGCCTAAAATTTACCATCATGAAAAAGAGGCGAATGTGAATATGAAATGAGGATGAAAGCTGTGACAGTGTGCAGTTTTCTTACATTTTTGTAGTCTAAAGATAGGATGCTTTCGTCAACGTTGAGGTGTGTTCTCACTGTTTCCAGAATATACTCATATATATATATAACACTGTGCCACAGACAAGATTAGAGCGTGTTGCAAAAAGAACGAAATACATTCTACAAAGAAAATGGAAAGGATTAAAAAGAGTAGATATTTACTTCTAGACAACACTGGCTCTTCCAATTAATATTTCATGGACATTCCAGGATATTTAATATGCCAATAATGTTTCTGGACAAAAAGAATTTGGCAAGATTCCTGAATTTCCAATGATGCTGAGAAGGTGTTCAAGCAGTGCATTTTGTGAGCTCTTGAAGGTCAACCATATCAAACTGCTTTTTCTCATCGAAGCCTTTAATAGTAGATTTAGAAACTTGACAAATGTCAAATTCCAAAATCTTTGGAATCTTTATTACTTTTCTTTTCATTACAGTGCAGTGTGGCACTATGCTCATTTTCAACTGCTGCCAAAATGTTAACTCTTTCAGAACCACTAGTATTTATTTATTTATTTTACAATTTTCAAGAGTGATTTTTTATAATCAATAACTACCTGTATATTCTGGCTTATAAACTGTTTTTCCTTTCAGTTATGGAAGACCTTTTATTTTAAATGAAGAGATCTCCTATTTAGGCAAGGGCAGCAAGACCTTGAATAAAAGAAATTGTTAAAATGATTTTTTGTTTTGTTTTTGCATTAAACTCTTCCAAATTGGTGTTTTAAATCTTTTTGTTAGACAAAATACATTCGTGAAAATACATTTTTAATTGTAAACTTTGTTTGTAACGTATAATTCAAGTACAATTCATGTAGAATTCAATTCGTAATCATTTGTGCTTCATGCAGCATTGCATTTTACATTTAAAACAAAAACCATAATATAACCATAATAATTTACTCTCAAAAAGCCCACCATGTTTAAATTTCTTATATGATTTTTCAGTGATTTTTAGCTATTCCATACAATAGAGAGTCTAAATTCTATGAGGGTGAGTTATGAGGGTGCATTAGGAGCAATGCATGTACATGTCTGTATTAAACGTTTTTCATAATTAGACTAAAAATAAACAATGGTCGCGACTGTATTATAGACAATGGACTGCATTACCCACTGTAATTCTACTTCTGAAACGTATTTAACTAATCACTCACAACTTTCCCATGACACCTTGATTAGCACATGTATTTAAATCTTATCTTGCACCACACTCTTTGTTCTTTTCCATGGCGGTGGCTGTTTTTCTCACCCTTCAGCATCTAGCTCGGGTTATTTTATTCCTGTTAATATTTTGTTATCGCTTGGAGTTTTGCTTGTTCTTGCTATTTTAATGTTTGTTTCCCCTCCCTGCATTGTACATGACAGAATATGAGAACGTTTAAATGGATGCAGTCGATAATTGTTGTAAGGAAGGATGTTCTGTTCAGACTATGGGAGCTAGTTTGGCTATAGGCACTTTTTATGTGGCTTGATGCCATGCACCCCCACAGAGAGTCTTTTTGGGCAAGTGGCTGCCGAACCAATCATCTCCCAATCTCCCTCCACTGTATCCCTCATCCAGTTCGGGATTTTGCTCAGCCTCCATATCCTGATAAGGATGTTACTCATTCCCAGTGACCTGATGAGAGTGTTGCTCATCCACCGTGTCCTAATGGCGACCTCTCTTTTTGCCTTCTCAGGTGAGGACTTTGCTTTATGCTCCCCAAAGACACCCCCAGCCCTCTAACATTGCCCAAGAGCATTGCTTCACCCACGAACTCCCTCAACACACACAAGCTTCCCAGGGGCTGTCACTCACATAAACCCACACAGTGCATGGGAATAGTATAGTATAACCCAGGACCCCCTGTAAGGTATATTTTGTGCATTGAGGGGGTTGGGAGAGGGAGGATTATGAACCATGGACTGTATTATCCAGCTGCCGTTTCAGGTTACTTGCAGAAGTGACCATATGACACGAAACAAACTTTCAATTAAATGGATTTTTCATGATTTGATTCTATTTTATTGGAGCATGTCTCTCTGAATCTTACATCTTGCTATGTTTACGCCATGCTTATGGTGTTTCCTTAAAATACCTCAAAACATTCTGCGATGCTGACATGGCATGTATGTGCTACATGTTATGCTCTCAAAAGAAATGCATACACTCTCCTAATTTAAGTAAAAGAGAATATATTTAAATGTGTCATGTATACGTGGGAAGAGCACACCTACCTATATGAATAGCACTTGACCTTTTGGCTCTAGGAAGACAAATTGTTGATTTATTTGCAGTGTACTCCATATAGATTACAGTTGACCTTTGTTTTACTTGCTGGTGCGCTATATTTTCATTGTGCTGTAATGTATACAAGGCTTTGACTTTATATTTTTGCTTGAGACTCTTTAACAGAGTTCAAGGGTTTTTTTTTATTGTCAATGACACCATATAGGCAAACATTCAGAGGAATCGATAGTCCTAATTTATGTATTTTCTTAAAAACAGTGATCTCTTCTCACAACATATAACTTGCCAAAAGGTTGTTATGGACAAGTACCAGTCACAATTCTAATGATAATATACCAGAATTTTACATTGGATGAGCAATATTTTGATATAGGTTTATGCTAGAGCTTCCTCTAAGCGAAATGTACATAGTCAAGCACATTTCCATATATAGGAATAGATGTATTTCTTTATGTTTTATTAATTTGATACTTTATTTGCAAAGTAAAAACTGGAAAGACCCTAATAATACTCAATACTTCTGGTGTGCGTGCATGCATGCATGTGTGTGTGTGTGTGTGTGTGTGTGTGTGTGCAATAAAAAAATCATTATAATAAAAAGGTCACTCTTGTGCTACTAAAGGAGGACTGACATATAGGCATAGTTTCCACAATACTGTATGTCTGATGGTGTGCTATGGTTTCTCAGCAGCATATAGCAGCATAAATCTTTTAAATCCTGTAAGTTGCAAGGTACAGTCTCTATGGATCAGACTTGTTTGTCAGCACATCCCACATGATTGGATTAAGTCCTGGGTGACCAATTCAGCATGTTGAACCCTTTGTCATGTTCTTCACACAATTTCTGAACAGGTTTTTGCTGTGTGGGCATAATGACTTGCTAAAAATGACCATTGCTACGCCACTCAGGGGTGTAAAGTCTTTTGATAGGTTGTAGATGCTAAAGAAATATACATATAAATGCTGGGAGCAGGTTTTTCCCAATAGTGATTATGACAAACTACAGAATATAAAACATCAGGATATAAAAAGGGCCAATCTCCAATATGGAAGTTTCAGCCCATGCACATGACTGGCCTGTTTGGCAAAAAAAGAGATCCAATCATTATAAACATAAAAGCCTTTGAAAATATTATGTTAAAAGATCCCTATTGTGCCTATTGTCTTGAAGGGTGCCAATAATTCTGAAACTAACTGTATATCAAAGGCAGATGTGGAGCTGAGCTTCTTACTAAAACAGCTTACAAGTAAAGCAGCTGTACGCTGACCTCGATCGCACAGCGCCGAGCCGCTCAAGGGCACAATAGTGGCTCTCCTATGGTCATGTGATCTGAACTCAAAAGCTTCCGGTCACTAGTGCAGAATCTTAACAGGAAGAGAAGAAAGTCAGATACGGACTATGAAAAGGGATGGATTGAGTGAAGGAGACTTAGAAAGAGAAAAGGCAAGGGGAAGGGGAAGGGGAGGGATCGATGAATCTCTTCACAATGAGCTATTCAGTGTGTGTATAACTGCCCCATTCAGCAGCAGATGTGTGTGGGTGGAGCGACCCAGCATGACAGAGCTGCCAAATCTCCCATCTCTGAATCAGGATATGGAATTCATATAGAATGAATGAGGGTGGGGGGGTGGTGTTACATATTTTGAGGCATTGTATAAATCCTGAAATGTGATTAGCCCTCAAGACTGTATGGTAAAAGGGCCCTTGTGCATAGACACTTGATTCCAGTATCCATAATGGGTGTGACATCATTGCTTACCTTCTGAAGTCACTTGACTACTCCAAACAAGGCTGCCTTTTTTTTTCAGACAGACAGACATCCGATGTGCTTTCCTTAATTATATAAAGCTGAACATGAAGGGAAGTTTGTAGTGATGCTGTTCTTTCTTTGCACACATAGAAACCCGAGGGAGGCAGTGTGTATTGTTTGGAGATTAATAGCTGGTCCCCTGTTTTCGAGTCTCTAGGGAGGCTTGGTGACCTTCTCGCTCAGGTTCCCCTTCCTCCTGACTCAGCAACAGCTGCTAGCGCACACACACACACACACACACACACAGACAGACACACACACACACACACACACAGAGACACACACACATACACACACACACACTCTCTCTCTCTCTCTCTCTCTATAGGCAGTAAAACCTGGCACAAAGGGTACACAGCAAGAAGTCCTTGCTTATTAAACCTATTCAGCTAATTAGTTCATGCTCAATACTGCACAGTACTCAGTGCAGTGTATTTTAGAACAACAGGTGGGCCATTAAGGAAGGCTGTGAAAGACCATTAAACATGGTCTCTCTGCCCTAGCAAAATGGTCAGATGCTTTGCAAAATAAAAAGAAGAACAGAAGCAGACAATGCTATTTCAGGATAGACAGAATACTTCAGGATTACTGTTTGAATTTAAAATAAAAAAAACCCCAAAAAAACCAACTGGCATAAAAGCTACTTCAATCCAAAGCAATACGGCCCGCAGTGCAGTTATACTCCCTCCTGTCTCACACCCACACACACACACACACACACACACACACACACACACAGAGTTTATAGCTTTCAAGACCTGAGTAAACAGGGTCTGCATGCTATGTACACAGGGACAGAATTTAGTGGGCTTTACTGCGTCGAGTGCCATAAACACCCACAAACATTCAGCCAAAAAAACTTTCCCCACATGTGGTACAGCCAACCTGGTTGCACCCAGGACTAGCATAGCATGCAGATATTTGAGGATAATGTAGTTGATTAGCTGTTATTTAGTGCACAGAACGTTCGATTCAGTGGGATTGCTATCTCTAAATCCATATCTTGTGATATATAGGTCCGTTTGATCAGGACAGAAGTGAGCCAAATGGATCCAGTTGGCTCCTTTCTTTTCACCAAGATGTCTCACTGATCAAAAGGAAAAAGAAATTGACTTTGTTTGATTGCCAGTCGGTCTCTGCCCTGGCCTTCTCATTCAACTGGGAACTACAGCCTACAGGATGAGCACTAACATGTGACAGATACTGATATGGCAACTAAATGACAGACACAATCCCGGGTACAGATACAAGCACAGGCTCTATGAGAGTCCCATTAGCCGGGAGGGCATCCCTCTATGTGACATATCCAAGGAGGAAAAACACACGTACTCCTTAATTTCCCAAGGTAACCTTTCAGCACTGAGAAGCACCTTCACTGTGCAGCAGCCCCACAGTGCCCTAATGGATCTCCAGCAGCATGACCAGAGGGATTCACTGTGTGTGTGTGTGTGTTTGTATATGTGTGCAAGTGTGTGTGTGTGAGCGTGTGTGTGTGCGTATGTATTCCTTCGAAGCGGCTGTGCCTTCATTTTACAACTAGCTATAAGAGCTGCTAAAAGGCTTCACGCTTCCGCTCATTGTATCGCGTTATAACAACCCCAGCTCAAAGAAAGCAAAAAAGAAGAGGGTTGTACATGCTACACAAGAAAATATCGTATTTTTAACTGCCAGTATGTAACATTTTTAAACAGTATTAAAATTTCCAACAATTAGATGAATGTGGATGGTAAAGGTAATTATTTATAAAATCAAATTTCTTTTTATTTTATGGTGTCATCCAGATGAAAGGTAGAAGCACGGTGGTTTAGTGGTTAGCACGTTCGCCTCACACCTCCAGGGTCCGGGTTCGATTCCCGTCTCGGCCATGTGTGTGTGGAGTTTGCATGTTCTCCCAGTGTCTCAGGGGGTTTTCCCCCGGTCCAAAAACATGCACAGTAGGTTGATTGGTAACTTGGAAAATTGTCCCTAGTGTATGAATGTGTGTGTGAATGTTTGTGTGTGTGTGTGTGTGTGTGAGTGTGTGTGCCCTGCGATGGGTTGGCATTCCATCCAGGGTGTGTCCTCCCTTAATGACCATAGACGCCTGAGATAGGCACAGGCTCCCTGTGACTCGAGGGAAGATCGGATAAAAGCGGTAGAAGATGAATGAATGAATCCAGATGAGAATGGTAAAGTATTATATTTTTAAAATATAACAAAAAAAGTACATTTATTATTAATAAAAGACATTATAAGTAGGAAGGGTATGAAATATATAATTATAAAAATTATTCCTGTAATAAAAAAACGTATTCTATTGCGGTTGTCCATTATATAAGCGATATAGCAATCATTTTGACAAGTACTAGGCTAGATATACTTGGATAGATAATGTATGCCACATGATGTGGCTGATTTCTGTGATAAAAATCTATCCTCAATATCTTCAATTATTTGTTTGTTCATACCAAAATACCAGCACGAGTATAAAGAATGACATATGCAGTCTGCAGATACATATTATATTTAATTAGTCATGAAATATTATTGTAAATGTCTCAAGTTGTTTTAGGTGATTTTCATAAATAAATAAGTGTGTATGTTATGCATAAAAGTCTTAAGCATAATATTTAGAGGGGCGCATGACACCTCAATCAACCTGACATTCTGTTAACCTGCATAAATATATTTTAGGTTTAATCCAAGAGGCAACCGTTCTCATAAAGACTCGTAACAATCCTGATGTTAAGTGACAAATTTTTGTTGACAAATGCTTGTGTTATGACACATTTCGGGCTGACACGCTCAAGAACATTGTGAATTATAACCGAGTTCACTTCTGAAAAGTGACATAATGTGACACGCAGAAAAACATCATGACCACATACATTCCTTTTTAAAGCCAGAGAAAATATACTAAACTCCTTATGAGTCATTATGATTCCATGGCTTTGCCAAATGAGGGTTTGAACAGTCAACATTTTAATAAATCATTAGCATCTCGCACTTGGTGAAAGAAAAGAAAGCTTGCTGTTTAAGAATTGTTATAATGAAAACTTTTGAGAATTGCTGCATTACTGCATCAAGGTTCTTTTTATTATTACTGCCTATTTCAGCTCATTAAAAAATGCATTCAATATCTTAATGATATTAATTTATTGAATATTCTCTTAATACCTTAAGTAAAAATCACAATTTTTTTTTAAAGCCGAACATTGTTTGTTTGGAGATTTCGGCATTAAAACTCAAGAAATTCAATTTCACAAAAAGATTTTCTACATTTTCAAGATATTTTTATTTATGCATGTCATTAAGGAAAAGGCCAGCTACTTTGTTGCACTAACTTTAACAAGGACCAAATGTCCTCTTTCCATCTTTTTTTTTTTTTTTAGATAAAACATGATTGGGTGTGCTTTTTTGATAACTTTATAACAGCACATAACTTCATTCATTCATCTTCTTCCTCTATATCAAAGTCGGGTCACGGGGTGCCTGTACCTATCTCAGGCATCTCAGGCAGGATACACCCTGGATGGAATGCCAACCCATCGCAGGGCACACACACTCACAATCACACACACACATTCACACACTAGGGACAATTTTCCAAGGTGCCAATCAACCTACCGTGCATGTTTTTGGACAGGGAGGAAACCGGAGGACCCGGAGAAAAACTCCCTGAGGCACAGGGAGAACATGCACAGGAATCGGGAATCGAACCCGGACCCTGGAGGTGTGAGGTGAACGTGCTAACCACTAAGCCACCCTTTCACATAACTTAATAACAAGTTCTAACGTTTTTGCTTTGTCTTATAACATGGTAACTTTCCAACAAATACAATATTTTAACAATTAATGTGTCTTGCTTATTCTTTTTTTGATTGCATGTGGAACATTTACAAAACATTGTCATTTGTGTTTTATAAGCTATTCGGTTCCCCTGTTTGCTTTTCTCATGTGGCAAAATCAATCATTACCTTTTGATCAAACACTGCTGTGAACGTTAATAAGGTTGTAATGAATGGCCTATACCAAAGCTCAAAGATCTTGTAGTCAGTAGCTGTTAGTGTTAAAGGAAACGTAGTAGATATGTAATGAGGTTCAAATTCGAAATCAGCGCAAAACAGAATTGTTGACACTGTCTCTGCTCCTTCAGTACATTACTGTTGATGTAATGGCCAGTCTCTACCATGAATTTGTGTTGGGAGACACAGCACAACTTTTTTTGTGACAACACACACATAGATGTGGCATTTTGCAGGAGCTGGACTACCTGTGGAACTTTTTGGGGTTGGCGGTACTGCACAATGCTACAAGTAGTGTCAACAAAACACAAAAGTAGAGAGTAAACAGTCAAGCAGCATAAGACGAGGGCAATTGTCTGTGTTCACCACATGCACAACCATTCTGAAATGTTGCCGCTCCAGTGCACCCGTTTTCACATTTATTTGCACCAGGCCAGAGAAAATGATTCACTAACCTCTAAGGGCCTAAGCTCTTGCATTGTGACTTTGTACTGGATTAGTCTTGACCCTGTGTGGTTTATGCTTAACTCCATTTCCGGGCATGAGGAGTCACATATGCACAACATGGAAATTGTTCTTTCTTTAACTAAGTTATAGGCTACTACAATCACGTACAATCTCCAAATATAGCGGTTTCTGTATCAAACATGCAAATAAGCCGAGTTGTGAATACTGACCGAGCATTAACAGCTAAAATCATTTTATTTTATTTATAACTCCTGACGGTAAAAGAGGCGATCATACATACACGTACATATGAAACACTAGTACGAATGTCAGATGGATCCTTCTATTTAAGGATAACCAATGAGCGAAATAAGTACAAATATCTTTTGAGCATGATATTTATTCATAGTCCCTCTATAAAAAAATCTTAATACTAAAACACATTTACAGCTTGATACTCATAAAGTGTTTTTTTTTTTGTTTTTTTTTGTTTTTTTTGTAAAATTTTTACTCCCCAAATCAGACTTTAGTTTACACATTTACAATCTTTACAACAGTTTTCAGCACAGAGAAATAAAAACACAAATAGAACAACAATAAATGTATATACTTAGTTTTGCTTTCATCAAATTTAAAACATAAAAATTCTGTGACAGGTGGAATATTAGGTACATATATATATATATATATTTTTTTTTTCCATGTACAAATCAAAACTGAAATTAAAAAAAGAAAGGTTTCCTAGGATAGACGATCCTGCGTCCTCCCGATCATTTCCTATCACCCATTAGCCTTTATTAGAAGCGCCACAAAAATTGATGACCATCATTCAAATGTGGAGTCAAAGTAGTATTGCACTTTTATTAATGGGCAAATGACCTTTTCTTAAATTATGACAGATGACCAAATTCAAACGCAAGACCATCTGAAAAATCTCATCTCTGTTCTTGTAAAAAGAGAAACTGTCCTCTCTTATGGAACCGTAATCAGGTTTTTGCCTCTTTTTAGCAGGACAACTAATAGGACGTAGCCTTCGTGATAAATAATCAGAAATGTGTGCCATTCAGATCGGTCTTCAGAGAGGATCTTCCTGCTTAACTTCTACAAAGTACATTCATATTACTCAGTCCAGTGCCCTCTTTATCAGAACAGTAAAACAAAGGCAAACATTTAACAAAAATAAAATTAGTACGGCCCATAAAAAAAAAATGTTAATAAATACCCGGTGTAGGAGTCAAGTCAAGTTTGAAATGACTTTACTTTCAAATTTCAAGTTTGAAATTACTTAAAAAAAAAAAAAAAAAAAAAAGAAAAATCATGTACTTTTTCTTTCAGGTTAGTGGTGAGAGGCAAATGAATAGGCTGCAAATTGTGACAAATACATTTTGCTGTCCATTTGTAAAGAACGGAAGATAAGGTTAGAAATGGTCAGGGATAGGTCACGGAATGATGTCACTTCCCCTGCAGGACCACAAAAGTTGTTAATGGGGGTCAGAAGGTGAGGGTCTAACGATAATTCAAGGCACAAACCAGCATACTACTCCAGTGTTCTCTCTGTACAATTTCTCTCTGCCAGACCATTGCACTTGGATTTAAAGAGACTCTATGTTCAACACAAACTAAATAAGCGCTGTCACATTTTTGTTTGGTTTTGTTGTTGTTGTTGATGAAACAGTAACACTGACAATAAATAGGCTATAAAAATTATAATAATCAATACTTAGAGAATACAGTGAAGGTTGCATAATTAAAAAAACAACAAAACAAAACGCTTTTTGGCACACACACACACACACACACACACACACGCACAAAAAAAATCTAATAAAATATATTGTAATTGTGTGAACGTGTCAAACAGTTCACACTTGCTCTTTTATGCACATGATTGTCCGTAAAGACAAACAACTCATCGCCTATTCTAAGAGCTCTTGTTATGCTTGGCACAATGCAATTTCGATGCCTTGGCCTTGGTAAAACTACCTCAAAATGCCATCACCATTTCGGGTGAGTAGAAAATTGTAAAAAATGGTACAAACATTGTCAATAAAGCAAAATAAAGTACAGTCACTACAACATATTAGGTACGTTGATTGCAGAAGAATGCACAGCACTAAACAACAGATTTCACGATTTCTCTGGTATTTCATACCTGCATGTTAAGTACACATTTTAGCGCCTGTATATTCCATTCAGTCTTTTTTCCGGATCTTTGATCTTAGACATGTAGTTCTCGATTAAATAACATCAAGTAACTTTTACATGTTCTCCCCCGTCCCCCCCAGTCCCCTTTTTTTTTCATTTCATTTCATTTAATTTTTGGGTAAAAAGCACAGTGGACATGAAAATAAAGGTATGGACAGACAAAATAATACAGAGAACTAATAATAAATGCCCAAAGTGCAGCCAAAACAATGACTGAAAACTCGTAACATCTTCTCTTTCTGTCTCAGCAGGCAATGTGCAGTGCAATGCATACGACTTCAGTTCATCTCTTCTCATAGAAAAATAAACGAATCCAAGCATCAGACAATAAACCTCATATGTACAAGTACGTCTACCATATAAAATAACTTTTTTATATACATATAGTCAACAATGACCCAAAAAAAAAAAAATCATAATGAAAAGCAGATCACACATGCACCTGTACACTATACACCTGAATAAGAAAACAGGTAAGAGGTACTGAAGTGTATGGCTTGATAGTAAATAACTCCTTAAATATACATAAACTTAATAGTCTAAATCTAATATTTACTTAAATATCCCTGGAATCATTACATGATGTGGGGGGGGAAAAACACCACTCTCACTTTGTCTCTGTTTTTTTTTTTTCTACACTGTAGAATTCTTATACAACAGCCATCAAGTTTCTGCTTTGGTGACTTTAAATAGAAGGTTGTTGTTGTTGTTTTAAATTAAACTGTAAATGTGAGATTACACATGGATGTACTATACAGAAAAGCTGGACCATAGGCAAACTCCTTGTGGTGGCAGTTCGTCTTTGGGAGACCAAGCACAGGTTGCGAGGCTGGGACGTTGCAGACTCGTCTACTTTAGTAATCCATGCCATCACAACTCAATTCCTGTTGGGGGTATTTCAAGTTGTGATTGTTGCAACGTCCCATCTCGACTGGTTAGTCTCTCATCAAATTCCTTCTCAGTCAAATGCTAGATTGTCATTACCCTTAGACCAATGCTAGCAGAGGATAGACACTCCGTCTGCAGTGAGCAGCTGGCCACTGGTGGGGTCGTATGTGCCGGCCAGATAGTACATGTCCTGAAGGTTGCTTCCAGGCTTCCGGTTGCGGCTCAGATGCTCATATTCTTTACGGCTCACAACCTGGCACTTATGAGAGATTGTCTGCACGTCATTCTCATCCTCGTGGCATGACTGATAGAGGGCATGCTGATGAAAAAGAAATGGATTTATTTATTTTTTACTAAATACATTTACTATGAACATCTGCAAACATAATAGAGGCTCCTTTACCTTGCCATCATGATGTCTCTTGCCAAGATTGGTCTCTTCAGGATGGTAGAACCACTTGACCTTTACTACCATACTACTGGACCAGGACTCCCAGAAGCTCTCAATGCGGCCAATGTAGGGTAGGTGGGGACGTCCGGCAGACAGGAACACAGCACAGTCTCCTACTTGTACTGTGTCCCTGCCACGGACTATGGACTTGTAGTAGAGCTTACGAGCTTTCCCTTTTAGCCCACGTCTCTTGAAAACAAGAAATATCATTTTTGACATAACACCGGGAGGTTTAGAATGGGGGTACAGGCATGATCAAATGTTTTGACAATTCCTAGCTTACCTGGGTGGGATTCCCAGACCATCTCCACAATTGCCTCGCTGGCATGCAGGCAGATTCTTTGGCCCTACTGTTGTCAGTTAGTAATTTTTGTCTCTTGACCAGGTCTTTGGAAGGTTTGTTAGATGAACTGAGACACTCTTTCCTCTTCAGGGGCTTGCGAGCAGCGCTGTCAACATTACCACCTTTAGCACTAGAGACAGCCATGGCCTTGGCCACAAATGAATGCTGTGCAGGTCTGGTGGAAGACTTATGGGAATGAAGCAGCGAGTGATGAGGGGATAGGCAGCTTTGCAGGAGCAGTGTGGAGTTGTCGTCATCTTCTGAGCTATAGGATGAGTCATTGTCAGAGGAGCAAACACTGGAGCTAGAAACGGAGCCCGAACTAGAAGAGCTAGATGACCCAGAAGACGAAGAGGACACTGAGAGGTGGGAAAGGAAACGACCGGGCATTCTCATACTCCCGGAAGCTGGGACCAAAACTGATTCACTTCTCCTCCTCCTTTCTTCCTCTTCCTCTTCTTCGTCTTCCTCATCCATGTCTGAATAAGAACTGTGACAGTCCCTGTGGCAGCTAAGGCCCATGTCTCCATGCTTGTTCATTATCATTGACGGGGATGTCTTTCTCTGGATTGGTAGGAGCTCTGCCCGAGAGCTGTCTCCCTTCCTTTTGTCCTTTACCAACAGAACTGGGTGAGAGTATGTTTCCGGCTTGGGTGGCGCACTAACACTTTTAGAACCAAACCCAGAACCTCCTAACATTAGCAGAGCCTTGCTGCTCTTGTTCTTTGGATTCATTACTCCTTCATGATCCAGCTTGATCAGGACTTCATTCTTCCTTCCCCGAGGCACGTCCGATTCCTCAGACTTTCTTCCCTGACCACAGGGACTGTTCCTTCCCTCTAGATGCATACTAGAGGTCTGGCTGCAGAATGATGAGTAGCCATTTGCAATACTACTAAAAGAGTCCACCTCAAAGGACCTGCTATTGAAGATGCATTTGGCTGGTGGTGTCGCAGAGACTAAAGCGCGAGGAAATCCTGCCTCTTTGTTCTTCAGTGCCTTTTTGGTTGCTGAACCATTAAGTTGAAACAAATTGGCAGGTGCTCTCTTTCTAGGCTGAGCTATTGAGGGCCAAGAAAGTGGAGATGTTGAGGTTTTGGAGCAGCTATCGGAGATAAACCTCTTCAGTCCTGATCCTTTAGGTCTCCCTGAGAAATAACGTTTAAATGTATTCATATATTCAACAGTGTTTTATAAAAGAATATTTCTTGCTGTTGAGGCAAAACCATACCTGGTTTTCTCATGGGCCTCTCCTTGTTTTTGGCTTCCTCTTTAATTGCTGTTTTTTCAGACGATTGGTCAATCTGTGAGCTCCTTCCCTCTAGATATGAAATGATCTTGTCTGGTTGACCATTGGCAACCAATGTAGGATTTGACTCAGCATCTAGCAAAGTTCAAAAAGAGGATTAACTTAGGCACACTACTGAAATTTGAGCTACAACAAAATAGCGATAGGATTTTAGATACATTTTTGTTGCCCGTTTGGATTAAATTATTTGATACAACAAATGAATTAAATTATTTTAAGCATTTGTTGAAACTTTTTTACTTTAAATGCGTGACATCTCAATCGATAGTGAGGTTTAAAACAGAATATAAGAAAAGGCAACCGAACAATGAGGACCTACAATGAATCTGGTATCCAGCTGGAAGGAGACGGATGTTGCGGAGAGAGATCCACCCTCTGTCCCCATCATCGAATTCTACCATCACTCCACCTGGCTTACACTCATCATTAGAGCCACCTATTAGCAGATAACATGAAATGTCAAAATTTCATAAAGTCCATAACATTAGAAGTATATGAACACCAAAATGTTGCCTCCAGTTAAGAGAAATATCAGATTTCTCACCCCTGCGCACGTAGCCTGGATAAAGACATCGTGAGCGCTCGCTCCAATAGGCACACACTCTTGTTCCTTCGGTTAGCAATGCCTCCGTTTCTGGACGAACATCCAAAACCTGGTACGCACACAAAAAAAAAGCGCGCCGCTGTTAGTCAGTGCCAGTCCAAAACAAAAGAAGTGTTTGGACCCACAGAAGAAATTTAGATTGCAAAACAGACAGCTTCAAATACAAGTACATGCACTTGCACACACACACCAGTCACTGTGGCAGTGCTGAAAGCAGCACTTATCTCATGCCAGCATGCCAGTCAGGCCTGAAAGCAGCGGAAGCTGTGATGTGGTAAACCCAGACTTGCTGAGTAATACTAAAGAGTCTGTGAATGGGAGGGCTGTGATTGCAGGTTGCCAGCATTTTCCCTTTTCCACAATGCTGACAGGGCTCAGCATCTGCCATTCGCCAAGGCCCTCTTTCAAGTTGCCTTAATTTAGGATTGCCATGGTTACGGGTACTTTTTTCACTGATGAGGTGTGCAGTTGAATTGTGACTAGTCAACGTGATTGAGTTATTTCTCGCCGTGCATGCGCGTACGTGGGAGGTAATAGATTGAAGTCAAAGGTAAAAGTCGACTGGAGTCATAGTGGGATAGGGAAAGCAGAAGTGCATGTGTAATTAGATCCAGCTGCTGGGAGACTGTTGTTTACTCAGTGGAGCAGCTGCACAACAACTGTATGTGTGACTGAGTGTGAGCACACGGCATGTGTGCGTCGAGTGGGTTTGTGGGGGAGAGCTACGCTAGATTCAACCCGAAGTTGCACCCAAGTTATGAAATGTATTTATGAAAAGCTATGGGATTGTTTCCCCCTCAAGATCCCAGGAGAGTTTGTATATAAAAAAAAGAAAGAAAGAAATGTGTGCACGTTATTTTGCATGTATTTTTCTGTATGGGCATAAAGGAGGATGAAATGGGCTAGGAGAGGCAAACATGTCTTGTCATGTCTCTACAAGTACCATTAATAGAAACCCAAACAGTTTTTATGTAAGAATGGATACAAGAATGAGACGTAAGAACACTGAAAATAGCCAATGACACTTATATTCACCTTGTTCATTTTTAAGGGAGTAGGTGTTTAACTAATCCTGATCTATTAACACATTCTTCACTGTTTTTTTTTTTTTTTAATTAATTTCCAGCATGCTGAGATTTCAGCAACTCATTTGCCAGTGATGTGTGACCAGATGTGTGACTATGCAAAAGAATAGAAACAGAAACGAGCCCTCCGCCACCCCCACGCCCACGCGAACAAAGAAACGCAAAGTAGGAGGGGGAAAAAATGAATGCTGGCCAAGAACGCGCTGCGGTTTACAGTGTATCATTAGAGGCCATTTCATTGATGGCTTAGATAAACAGTAATGTTAGCATAACCCTGTGAGTTCAGCTCTGAACACACAGAGAAGAACTTGACACGCTCCTTTATAACACTTCAGGCCACAGGAAGCTTAGTGAAATATGCAAAAATGATGACTGGAGTGACAAAGAGGCCAGATATAGTAATATTCAGGGCAAAAGGGTGGGGGTTTTAAAGAAAGCTGAGCTATGGAGCTGAAAGTGCTAGTTCTTAGGGATGTGGTGGTAATGGAAGGCCGGCATGTTTTAAGAGTTTGGAGGAGACTCTAAAGAGCCTGGACCGGAGCAGTTTCATAATGGTCGTTACAGGAAGAGAAGAAGGAAGGCGTTCATTAGGCTAATGGATATTACATTTAATGAGGAGGTGTGAGCTGAGAGAGGGCTTTCCTGGGATCTGGTGTTGTGTGAAGTGAGCGACACAAGAGAAATGGTTTCTGATGAGAGACCGTTGTGGAAGAGGATATGGCTGAGTGTGGAGCTCTGATGGAAGGGGATATTTAGTAGGATGTGGTGAAAGTAGTGGGGGGTGGTATAAGTGGTAGCTATAGATAAAAAGGGTGTGAGCGCATGTGTGTGTGTGTGTGTGTGTGTGTGTGTGTGTGTGTGTGTGTGTGTGTGTGTGTGTGTGTGTGTGTAAGAAGATAGTCCTGAGAGGCTAAAGCCCAGAGAACAGGCAGGCTTGTGGTGCAATTTGAACAAGAACTCACTGCTTCCTGCAAGAGCTGCTCCAGGGAGTAGATTCTGGGGCGGTTTCCTCTCTCTCCATCGATAACAATGCTGTAGCTGAGAGAAACAGAGAGAGAGGGAGGAGGACAGAGTACAAAGGAGTTATTTTCAGCTGTGTGTGTAATGCTCGACTTCCCGTGTCCGGCTCCACTTCTCTAACTTGCTGTATGGTACTGACCCTCTGCTGCATGCTGCTCTTTTTAACCCGTCTGAAACCAGTTCCATTCCAACCCTACTGTATATGTACTGTACATTTTCACACACAGTGTGTTTGCATTTTACTTACATGTCAGGAAGGTCTAGGATTCTCACGCGGGCGGCGTACAGTAGCTCATCTTCTTTACTGATGAGAATTTTGAGCCCTTCAGTCAGCAGCTCTTTGGTCAGTACACAGTTAGGATGAGCTGATTGCAGAAGAAAAAAACAAACACTGCATCAAAATTTCCATAATAATAATAATAATAATAATAAAAATGTCCATATGTTCATTGCTATCAAGGATTTTGAGAACATCCCAATGAGGAAAATATGCAGCAAAAATTATGATAAAAAAAACCCTCTAATATAGGAGCACGAGAGGCGTTTTTTAAGTGTTTTACTGTTTATAGTCTTCAACTGTCCCAACAATGCTGCTTTTGAGTAAGACGATCCAATCCCAGAATAAATGGGGGACTTTACAGCTGGAGAAAAGAATGTATAAAACGGCCGCTCCTTGCTATTTTCCATTTGTTTGTTCCGCCCCATGCTGTAGGTGTGTACTGCCTGGTCTTTTATATGCATATGCACTTAAACCATTTGATTCAATTTGGCACTAGTTTAGCCACATTTATTTTCTTTAGGCTGAAAGTTACCTGGAGAATTTCTGGTGCTTGAGGACGAGTTCTCCTCATCCTCATCAGAGAAGCTGCTGTCTCCACCCAGTTGGAACCCATCATCTGCTGCGAAGCTCTCCAGAAGACGACTGACCGCACGCCCTTTAGACTAGACCGACACACATACGCATCTCTGAGCACTGAGACACACACGGTTTTTTGGAAATGTGCTGCATTTTTGAGACTTTTACCTGTCTGAATCTGGTCCTCCGTTTACAGCCGTCGTCACCCTGAGGAGACTGGACCACAGCTGACCAACAACTTTTCGTCTGTAATGTTAGAGAAAGGGAATAAAAGAGTCAGTGAAGCTAAGCAACCTACTGTAGGCAGCAGAAATGCAACCGACAAAATATTCAGAAATTGCAAAACGTACATGCATACAATGGAGGTAAATATAAATATATTCTTAATAATAATAAAAAAACATAGGCATAAATTAAAGGGGAGGGGGTAGCTCAGTGGTCTAAGGCGCTGGGTTGCTGATCGGAAGATCCGGGTTCGAGCCCCGGTATGGCCAAGCTGCCGCCCTTGAGCAAGACCCTTAACCCTCTGTGCTCCAGGGGCGCCGTATCATGGCCGACCCTGCGCTCTGACCCCAGCTACCAACATCAAGCTGGGATATGCGAAGGAAAGAATTTCACTGTGCTGTAATGTATATGTGACCAATAAAGGATATTATTATTATTATTATAAAGCCGTGTTGACGGCTAAATATCTTTCCAATCTATCCATTTACTCACCTATTTGTTTATCTATATACCTATTTTCTTACAATCAGGTTGGGAAATACAATCTTAAATGAACAAACTCACATATTTTTAACCCATCAATGTTATTATTATTATTATTTATTTTATTTATTTATTTTTACAAAAAAAATCAAGCTGACATGGGGAATCCTTGTGTAAAAATCTAAAATCTAAATCTTCTCATTTAATAGCTTGTACAACCAGCAGTCATATGAAGGAAGAGTTCTATATGACTATATAGCAATATGGAGGTATCACTCTTTTATCCAAAACTACACTTTCATTAAAACTTGCTATGCACAGCTCTCTAAACGTCCTGACACACAATATCAGTCAGGTTGAGACCGGTAACAATACCCCCCCCCCCCCCCCCAACCGGATATTCTGTTGTAGATCTGCTGGTTTGCTTGGGATCACACTTTAGTTGTTGGACAGATGGCCTCATATTTGATTCTAGAGTACTTTTTAACTTGATTACTGTCAAGTGTCCCAGGCCTGTAGCTGCAAAACAAGCCAAATCATTATCCACCCACTTCTGCGCTTGACAGTTGGTATGATGTGCCTGTGATGATAAGCTCTTTTCGTCAAAGGTGGTGCTGTATATTATCGCCAAACATCCCGACTTCTGTCTGTTCTTGATATTTGTGCAGATGCAACTTTAGAAACCAAAGCCTTGCTGCCATGCTCTCAGAAATGGGAGACTTGCAAGCCTTTTATACCATCATGAATCCTGGAATGTCCGAGATGTAACTCGTGGGTTTCCCTGAGCATTGAGGTGAATTTGCTGGGACACCCGCTCCTGGGAAGATTGCCAACTCTTTTGAATGTTTTCCAATTGTGAACAATCTTCCTCACTGTCGAACGACAGACTTTAAATTGTTTTTGAAATGGCCTTATAACCCTTCCCAGATTGATACGCAGCAACAATTGCTTCTCCAGGATAATTGCTTATGTCTTTTTACTTGGCATTGGGTTAACACAAACCAGAATGAATTGATCAGGAGCATTTCATTTGTAGCACTTGGCTGCTCCTTACCCTCATAAATCCTATGGAGTCAGTAAAGGTGTACTTAATATTTTACACATAGCTTTTCCATTTTGGCTGTATTTTCCGTAAAAATAAATAATAACACAGTGTAATGGGTCGTGTTGTTGTTCATCTGAGGCTGTATTTTCTTAAATTGAAGACCAGGTGATTTTTTTTTTATGTCCTGCAAAATAAGTGAATTCAAAATGTGCTTTCATTTTTAAATGACTGTAGGTGTACTGAATTAGAGACCTATAAAAATAACTAATAAATATTAGTTATAATTACCTAATTTTCAGTAACAAAGTAATAATTATGGAAATTATGGAAATGAATGTATTCGTGAATCAGTAAATAGCTTGAGCAAATCTGGAGGTAAATATATTTACAAATATATTGAGCCTTTCTAGAGAAACATTTGATGTTCTTTAAGAGTCACTGTTGCCGACATTATAAAGCGTGCACAGAAAACCTGGCTTACTTTGTGCCTTCTTCATGAATGAACTCCCTGTTCTGTGCTCACCTTGCTAAGCACTCCACGGAGCATGGAGCTCCTCCGAGTGGCTCTCCTCAGCCTCTCACTGGTGGTGGAGAAAGACAAGAGGCCTGCAGGTTTGCGATAGTGACCAGCCCACAGCTTCTCCTGCAGTTTGGGACGACCTGGTCTCCTCCTTACTCCCAAGCTCTTAGACGCATTGTCAGGTGCTGACCTGCAGTGTGGCCTTTTCTTTACTTTTACTTCACCGTCTGTGTTTGACCGAACCTGTGAACCTGAAGGAGTCCACCAATTAGACAAATACAAACCAGAAGCAACAAGAGTAAGAGTTTTGTACTCACCATAGAGCTCCTGTCGTTCTCTTTTATTCTTTGCCTTCTGATTGACTTCCAGTTTCACAACAGAGGAAGGGGAGGGGTCTTTTAGGATGGAGCTGGATGGAAGCTCCCTGGAGGGTGGGACTTTGATGGTATGGCCTTCATCTATGTTGTAACTGCCTTCGGCTTCTTCTTCGTCTGTAAAAGAAAGAATAACGACACCATTAATATTCAGCCATTTTTTTAAAATCAAGTATGAGTAGATTAAGTAAGTCTAGGCACATGCATAGTCTGGTTCTGATAGCTCATTTAGGAGTTATTTACTCGTTAACAGTTCATAACTAAATAATAGATACTGCCACAAAGCAGCATTGCAGAAATTTGGATGCAGATTTCGAGTTCCCTTATGAGCAAGCCTGAGGCAACAGTGAATAAGTGTCCTGGGATGAGCGCAGGACTGACTGGATGATTACAGCAGCAGTTTTTTTTTTTTTTCACCTATAGGTGATATTATGCCTGAAGCAGTGGCAAGTTTTTGGTAAGTGCAAAAGTGTCCATATGGGATCCATACCAGCAGAAACTGAAGTAAAATTAGACTTTTCAGAGTGTGCTAATGACATTTTATGATTAAGGAGTCATCAACCTCTTCCCGTTATTATGTGTAGTCTGGGAAGAATGTTTGTGTGTGTGTGTGTGTGTGTGTGTGTGTGTGCACGTGCGCATGGGTGTATCAGTAGGTGTTTATACCCAGTCAGCTGTTGAGCTGTCGTATGAGACAGCAAGCTGCAGCTGTGGCTGTGTGTCTGCCAGCAAAAGGATGGAGTGAGAGGTGTCAGGTGTCCACACACCCCAGACACTCTTGTCATTTACAAGCCATTAATCAACACCCTCTCACTCACCTCCATGTACACAATCTCACACACTCTTTTCTTTCACTTGTCAGCATTAACAAATTAACATCTCCTCACGTGACCACTGGGGGCACAGTAACACAAGAATTTTGGAACTGCATTTGCATTACTGAGACTTTCTTTACACAATTAGGATCATAATGATTTATTGAATCTGCTGAATCATTCATATATATATATATATATATATATATATATATATATATATATATATATATATATATATATATATATATATATATATATATATGTATATATATACATAACATATATACATATATTCACTCATCTTCTACCGCTTTATCCGATCTTCCCTCGGGTCAGGGGGAGCCTGTGCCTATCTCATGCGTCTATGGGCATTAAGGCAGGATACACCGTGGATGGAATGCCAACCCATTGCAGGACACACACACACACACACACACACACACACACACTCACATTCATACACTAGGGACAATCAACCTACTGTGCATGTTTTTGGACCGGGAGGAGGAAACCGGAGAACCCGGAGAAAAACCCCCTGAGGCACGGGGAGAACATGCACAAACTCCATACACACATGGCCGAGACGGGAATCGAACCCGGACCCTGGCGGTGTGAGGCGAACGCGCTAACCACTAAACCACCGTGCCCCCTATATCTATATATATATATTATATATATATATATATATATATATATATATATATATATATATATATATATATATATATAAGACCACCATGGCGCATACAATAAGGACATTCCTGTGGTTGTGGTTGTCTCAAAAGCTGGTGGTTAAATAGGCCAGACATACCTTGCTCAGAGGACTCTGTATCCTCTGCAAATGTTTCCCCGTCCTCTGTCGCATCCTGTGCTTTGGCCTGAGGCTGCTGCACACAGGCCGATGCTCGGTTTAAAGCCGCCTCACTCTTCTTCTTACTATTCCTCAGGCCTTTCCAGCTCTCCTGAGTGCCGCTGTCTCCACTGCCTGCACACATAGATAGAATGAGAAAAATGGCAACCACCGCCAAATTCACACATCGGAGCAGCTTAAAGACAGTGAGTGAATTTGACCTGTGTCACTTTGGCCTTCGGATTCATTGGCTGTCATGTTAGAGAGTCTGGAATCCACTTTTGGGCTACGCTGAGAACTGTACAAGTGAGCCGATCCCAAGGTTTCGCGGTCTCTGATGGTCCTACTGACAGCAGGTTTGGACTTCAGCTGTGCCATGTGGTGCTCATGGAGGCTTCGCTTTTGAGCGGATTGCATCTTCATCTGAGAGATTAAAGAAAAGCCATAATGCTAAGTAAACCATGAAGGAAGCGCATGAGGCATGCGAGAATAACAATGAGGAACCCAGTAAGGAATGGACAGCAACCTGTACAGCTCCAAGACGCCCAAAGCCTCGGCTGGACAGCCTCCTCTTCTTCATTAAATCGCCACCTCCTCGTCCTGACTCCTCTGTCAGCAGATTGAGCACCATTCCCATGGACCTGTCATTCAAACAATGCCACAGGTTTTAATAACGACGGCACTTGCAGACTAAATCAAGAAATACAATAACTGTACATTTCTGCCGTTGCACAATACAGAATTCAGGCTGCACTCCCACATCAGCACCATGGCTTACAAAGAGAATGCCCTTGCATTTCCCTGGCAACATGCCCAAAGAAGCATACAAACGTGTGGCAGGCTGCACTCAAACAAAGAGATTAACCTCCCTCCTCCCTCTGCTGTGCCATTTGTTACTGGGAGCTTAATGTGATTCGCAAACAGAGCCCTTGGTGCAAAAGAGGGAAACCTCATTGACATTTTTCTCCCCCCATGTCCTGCTTATTACATAATAGAATTACAGCAAAGTGTGTTTTAGTCTGTATGTCCATTTGTAGATGCGCTAAACGTGTATGTTTATGTCTTTGTGCATTTGTGTGCGATGCGGCGCCCTGGGGCAGCATGATTGACAAGCCAGGGACAAAGACTCTAACGGTGTGTGCTGTCCCCACGAGGCGCGTTCTGCTGCTACGTGCAATGACAAACATGATGTGACATGGCCCCTCCCCATCGGGAGCTCTCCCAACATCTAATTAAACAGAACTGATTATCAGGGAGTTGCGCTCATTCACTCAAACATACAAACACCTACACACACACACACACACACACACACACACACACACACAGAGAAACCAACACACGTTGCTCACAACTCATTGCAGATAAGGCTTTGTTGGTGAAAGAAAGCACACAATATTGTGTGAGATGTTTCTGATGCCATCACACACCACCCAATTTCCTTTAATAATAAAAATACATAACATAACAACAAATGTTCAGGTGACATAAAAAAAAAACAGCATGAAGAAAGGAAATGTGTTATGTAAGGTATTGTATCAAAAGAAATAAAAAAAAAATCATATCATATGATCATATGAAGGAAAAACTGGCATTATGAACACAAGACAAAAGGCATTTCAATGCTAAAATGAAGAATCTGGCGGCTTGCCTGGTGACTGCAATAAGACATTCCAGTCATCAACACACAAATACACACACACACACACACACAATTCTAGTATGTGCTAAAGGGATTCTGGCTAACTGCCCATGCGTCTGAGTGTCACTGTCATGCAGTATCATGTCACGGCCAGCGTGGGGACATGACTACAAGGGCGGAAACAGAATGGAGGTGACACAGCAGCAGGACAGCTGGGAACACAATGGAAGTCTGCCCAGAGGTCTTGAGAGAGAGAGAGAGAGAGAGAGAGAGTAAGGAAGACCTGGAGCAAGAAAGGGACAAAGTGACAATGTGACAGAGGGAGTATGAGAAAGAGGGAGAAAGAGAGAGAGACTGAGAGAGAGAGAAAGCAAACAGTAACAGGCTCTTCTGACTTGTAAACCAAGAAGACACAGCACTTGCCTCGGAACAACGACAAATATGACCTTAGGCCTTGTGTGACCCATAATGCACAGGTAAATGTGAATAATGTAAGCATATGTGAATTTGCACATGTACTTTTACGCAGATTTGAGAAATATAGGCTCCAGATAAACGTCAAGTTGAGCTATAAATAGGACAAAAACCTTGACCCTTGTACAAATCACATGACCCTTGTGTCATGTTTAACACTCGGTCAGCATTAGCAATTAAGGGTCCTCTCATAATCTTCTCCCTTATTTGTAAAAAAAAAATAGGCACCAACGCACTCCTACATTCCTTAAGCATCCGCTCACCATCCAAAATCTTGTTAAACAACATACTTAAAATATAGTTGAGATGTGATATGTATGTGTGTGTGTGTGTGTGTGTGTGTGAATTATTCTTTAATATAAACCTTAAATAAACTAAGCATTAATTTTTGACAGATCTTTGTATACGCAAAGTATCTTTGTATATATATATATATATATATATAGTAGTATATATATACACACACACATGTGCTTTTTTATTTAAAAAAAACACAAACAAAAGGGTCTGGTTGCGTGCTTGTGGTATGATGCAATTCAGACTTTTTACTGACTATGATAAGGCTGAAATGGACTTCTTCACTGGGGTCAGTCGAGTTCCTCAGTTTCCTGTTTATAGAAGACGTGCGGTCTGCAGGTTTTTTAAGATGACGGGCTTATCTAAAAGTGCATTTGCTGTGGATGTAGAAGAACAGATTACTTACTTCACTCTCTTTTGTGGCTCAGAGGGAACCACGGGCCCTATACCGGTTGATTTCCGTTTCCGAGGTCGGCCTGGGCCCCGACGCGCAGGACTTCTTGGAGTCTCATCTTTCCTGTAGAGTAAAAAAAAAAAAAACACAATGGCAAAGTTTGGTGGCATGTTTTATTCAGCAACACGAACTGCAGGATTCGTAGTGAATACACTGAGTGATGGCTGGTTTAAGTGAGTGACTTAATTGCGTTTAAGAGAACTCTAAATGAATGGTTTTATTAACAAGGAAGGCGGTCCTTACTGGTGGTCATGCTTCCTCTGGAGTTTGACTAACTCTTTTTGCTTCTCCTTGTAGCGTCGTTGTAAGTCTGCAAGCCTCACTCGCATAGCCAGTTCCTGACTATCTATAGCATCCATTGCACCCTTCACAGGACACACCTAAAAGCAGAAGGAACCAGGCGATTCGGAAATCATTTAAATCTGTGGTCTATTGGTACACATTTAAAAATAGACAAACTACATTAATATAAAATCAAGTGCATGAACAGGAATAACAGGAACAAAGACATGGTTATTTACTGGCTCATGGCGAGGGGTCCAATTGCATTTCCGCCGCAGGTTGAGGGTTCTTTTGGCGGGACACTTTTTCTCAGCATCTGCCATGCTGTTTGCCTTAGAGTCCAACTCCAGAGCACGAGCGACTGCCAAAGTAGCGAAACTCTGGAGGTCAAATATTACCTGTTCTTGTCCTGTGGGTCAGGGACCAAAAAGGATCTTTACTATTGCGTTCTAGAAATACTCGTCTTAAATATCCAATGAATGGGGGTTCGCTATGAGAGTAAGGAGCTGCGTAGGGATGTAGCGGTATGAAAATTTCATATCACGGTTATCAATATTATCACGGTTTTCTTCAAATGGGATGAAAATGAAAACATTTTGTTGTATACTTTAAAAAAAAACAACCAAATACAATTTTTTAAGCATGAATTAACATAAAATGAAGCCCTGATGGGTGTAGAACATGGGTAAAAACAACACAAGTAAACCAATGTGTATGTAACAACAATACAATCACATGCAAAAACAAATCAAATGAACAGCAATAACTGTATGTCTATTCTGTCCTTCATTAAAAAAAAGTGCAGCTAACCCAGTTGTTCTTAAATAGGGAGTGCATGTGACCCCAGGGACTATGCTTTTTTTGCCATACTCGAATAAAGTACAATTGCACATCCACTACAGTAGGTGGCGCTCTCTCATTGTCGGAGTATGCGCAGGGAGTATTATGAATTATTATGAGTATTATGAGACGCGGAAAGATCGGCGTGTGTATTGTGTATTCAAATGTTTACTGCATGAAGCCAAATAAATCCATTGAAAATGTGCCGAATATTGCAATCAACCCCATCCCTCCATCCCCCCATCCCAACACTAGTTGCACCTGCGACTCCCCCCCTCCTTCTTTTTTCTTCCAAGAAGCTATGTGTCAATATTTTTTGTCCAGCTAGTTTTGACATCACCCTTCACCCTTAGAGCTGGGTTAATTGTATTACTTTAAGAGGGTGTGTGTTTTTAATGTAATAATTATGGGATGCTAATGGGATGATGAAACTTGTGTCATGTTTGGAAATAGAAAACGGGTTTCCTTTTATTTTGTGAAACGTAAAATATGGATCAGAAGGATTTGCGGAAAGAAAAGACATAGACGTTTGTCCCGCATGACAAAGTAAAAACAGCCCAGTCTGTTTCCTCTTTCCTCTAAGACAGCAGGCTGTTTAATACAAGGATCTTTAGTAAACCGTCACTGCCCCAAAATAACCGATTTCCATTCTCTTTCTGCAGATGTATTATTTTTGGACTTGCAGTATTTCGCAGCTTACGTGGTTGGTATCACACTTCTGCTCACTAAAGCTCACCTTCAATTGCGTCTGTACTGTGGTGTTCCTGTTGGCGCTCCAGATCAGCCACCTCACTAAGGAGCTCCATACCATATGTACTGGCATAAAAAGGGCCAGCACAGCCCTGAGAAGTGGTGGAAACAGGTGGGGAGGGGGGAGGGCAGTCTCCGCAAAAGGCAGCAGCAATCAGGAGTTCCAGGCTCCAATAGCTCGGCACAGTTGGCTGTGGGAAGGGAGTGACACTGATAGGAGATGAAGGAGTAGAGAAGATTGGTGTACAGTCTGCCTCCTGAGCTTCCTTTTCTGTCTCTTCTGCCACTATCTCTGCAGCTGTGCCAGGCTGGTGGTCACTTAGATTAGCTGGAACACATGGATGCTCGGGAGATGCTGATGTACATGGTTTCAGTTCAGATACAACATTGTCCGGCTCAAGGAGGCCACCATCCTCCTGGCAAATTATGGTAGAGTCCTTATGTACTGTTTCCTCTAACCAACCACCTGGACAAGGTGCTTCTTCACAGGCTAATGCCTCTTCAGAGTGGCAACTGAGCATTGCTGTTTCTGCCTGCGCTTGTTCCTGCTCCACGGGTACACAGCAGCCGACTGGATCTGATTCTCCAGTTTGCTCCAGCACACCTCGTGTCTGCTCTTGTTCCTCATTCTTCTCCTCCACTGGCAACTGGGACTCAGTGATGGGCCTTACTATAGCGTGGCACTCTGGTCCGTCCCCCATACTGGACAGAGGCCCTGGAGCGTGTTCAACTGGCTCGACCGGAATGGATTCCAGCTCTGCTGGCTCAGCTAGTTGTACATCCTGTGGGGAAGGTCCACCTCTGTATGCCATGGCGATTCCTGGGTAGGTATATCCAGGTGGAAGATCTGTAGAAAGAAAAGAATTTCAAACAGAGCGGATTGCTTAGTATACACTGTGATCTTGGGAGAGAAGCGTGTATCGGGACGACATCTGCTTCGATTTGTTGAGCTGATTGTTGCCACAGTACACATCTGCAGAGCTGTTGGGGAGAAGCTCTGAAGTAGAGCTATGCTGCATTTCTTCAACTGCTCTGGCATGTTAATACCATCTGGCACACTAAAGCATTTAGTGAAGTGTTAATGATAAAGCCAAAGTTGTGGACGAATAAGCCCTAGTAGATGCAGGGTCTCTGGGAAAAGTGACTGTCGTCATACCATGGCGGCAAAAGGTTGGAAGACGAGCTGCCGGCCATTTTCCGCAGCTTAATCAATTGTGCTCTTGCCAATGCAGCCACCCACACAGAGCCAGAGATTCTAAAAGCAGCCAGATTGTTCCTGTATAAGTGTTGAGTAGCTCAGTGCGGATAACGATCTACATATGGTGTTCTTGATTTGCTGAGTGAACGACTGGAGTCACTTATGCTCTAGGAAAAAAAAAAAAAACACGAAGGTGGGCGTACAAAGACTGGTGTGACGGTTTGATGTGTTTTCTTTGAAACTCAACACCACAAAGTCCGAAAAGGCCTGTAAAGGCTGACATTAAGACAAAACTATTTGTCAGCATTATCTCTACCCATGCCCAATATGTGCAGACACACCAGTGCTGTAAACCTCACGTCATGTACAATTGTGTCAAGATGAAAAATTATATACGTACCTGGTTCCATAGACTGCGGGTAGTCTTGTGGTGGCTGGCCCTTTGTTCTCTTGTCCAGGGTTTCTGTTATATTGGGTACTTGTGACGGAGCGGGGCTAATAGCAGGAGAGCAGGGGACAGTAGCAGCAGGACTAGGGACAGGACAGGGAGTGGAGGGTGTGCTTTTCGGATGAGGATGCATACACGGGGACTGACAGCACGGTGACATGTGGGCAGCGGAGGCCCTAGGAGGTGACGAAGCACGGTTTGTAGAGCCATAGTTATAAGCCTTGGTGGCTTTAGGGTTCCTGGACTCAGACAGGATATCCTGTAGCTCCATGCCACATGCACCATGGTCCTCAGTTTTTTTCTGCATCTGAAATAAATAGTTGCAAATTAGAGCAAAATTAATTCGTTAAGCGTTTTTTATCTATATTTCTATCAAATATGAATATTTGACTACCGGAAAAAAAGACAGATAATTGTTCTAATGGCTGTCAATGAAAGCTGCATCAGCGTAACACATGCACATTTCTGAATCTGAGAGATTTGATCCAAAATGTGCCAGATTGTAAGTGTAATATAATAGTACAACGTCCCTTATAATACCATTTCCAACAGCCCTTCGAAATGTCCTTGTAATGAGCAATATTATGCATTATTATATTATATCCAATGGGGCTGCAATGTATTGATGGGGAGTATTGCTCAAACACTGTGTACCGCCCTCTGTACAAATATGTGATGTGCACTGTAATGCGTGTAAGCATATTGGCAATATCCAGCTCACGTTGCATTAGTACTATTGTAATGAAGAGTGCTGGGGTAAATGTAACAATTTAAATTATACATTGTATTGCTTATTATGGGTTGTGGCGAAATCTTGTTAGTCAAATTAATTAGCTATTTTAAATGCTTATAAGTCCACATTTCTCATAAAGTGATCTGACATTAATGCTTATACATCTTTTATGTGTTTTGAGACGGTGTTTTTGGTTATCTTGCGCGTTTTATTTATTTGACTTCTGTCAAATATTTTTGCCCTTTGCACTCTAGGTAAAAGCTATAACTACATGCCTGGTTGTGAGCATTTCGGTGCTGAATCTCAATGCTGTGTGTTCCTCTGTGTTGCTGTGGCGGTTGAGGCGGCTGCTGATGGCCAGGGTGTTGCTGATGCTGCAGTTGCTGATGTTGCTGGAGTGCGTACAGTTCTGGTTGCCGTAGAAACTGGGAGCGAGAGTACACAGCGGGATGCTGCATGTGGGAGGGAGGCCCTCGGGCCCTGTACACTGGGGGCCAAAGACCCGGCTGCTCCATCACATCTAACAAATAGGAGAGAGGGATGAGCAATCTTTGCAATAATTTTATTTTGGTACATACAAAAATCAATCAAACGTGTCAAAGTCAATCACACAAGTACCCACTCACAGCACCACAAGCACAAATACGGTGCTCTCTTATTGTACATCAGCCTACATTTAGAGCACTGCGGTTGGGCTGTTTCACCAAACATATGCCCACATTCTCTCTTTCTCGCGTACATGCTGACACGTATATAATATCTTTTGCTCCAAATCAGTTTAAGTAATCTTTGAGAAAACTGCTATTAAGTGATAATGATGGAATGTCGCTTAGAAATCTCCAAACGCAACTGCTGTTAGAGCCTCTGCTGAGCAGATTAACTAGAGAGCATGCCACAGATGAGCAAAAGCTGTTTACTATGACGCACGTCCGAAAGTCCAACGCTTTTTTCTCCTGCACCATAACTTCCCAAATCTTATAAAACTGTGCACATTAAGACTAACTCCTCCTGCACAATACCTGTACACTAATTCCCACCCTCCCTGATGCACCATAGACCTTGTTCCAAAATGTTAACCCATCTCGGATAATGTTACCCAAGGGAAGACTTTTGTGGATGCACTTCCCGACTTAGACTCCAACAGAGAACGGAAGGAAGCACGCTCTGTCAAGGATGAAGATCTAATTAAATTTCACAGACTTCTATGCAGCAAAAAGGGATGTGTGTAATAGAGGGTATAGAGAAACTTTATGTGCTATCACAGAAGTGCCATATATGTATAAATAAACATAGGAAAGAGCAGAGCATCCTGACAATGCAGACAACCCCACTATTGAAATCAGGGTGACCGGTTCATAATAAATCATTGTTATGGAGGCATTATGTTAACCAGATTAACCGCTAACCAGAAAGACAGCCTAAATGACTTCACTTCTGTATTATAGTTTTCTATAATCATACTCTTGTGTCTTTACCCCTATATTAGTCATAGCCAAGATAAAATGGAATAATGATCATGAATAACAAGAAACAAAGTTGCAGAGAGCATAAAATGAAGAGAGGAACATGCAGAAAGACTTCATCATACCTAAGTGATGAGTGCCTGGATGGGCAGTAGGCTCAGAAGGTAATACCACTAGCTGGGCAGAAGGGTCCTGGGGCAGGGGAAGTACAGGCTGGAGGGGAGCAGGCATGGTTGCAGAGAAACCTGGAGGAAGATTCTGGTGGAGACCCGTATGACTTATACCTGAGGATAAAAGATAGAAGATTTTATCCATAGTATGCTAATTTACATTTTTAATGTTAAATAGTGATGACAGTATACCGGTATAATGGTAAAGCAAACAATGTATTTTACATTATTATAGTTCATAGTTTAAAGCTTAGATTTACCCGGTATAGGTAAATTCATAATAACAACTTTCACTGGGCTAATGTGTAATTTCCTATACTATTTCTTATATGTTTTCCTTTAATTACACACCATAGGAATGACCTGTCATCCAGAGGGAGGGACTTGCTGTGCGGGGCATCCAGTGGTGGTGAGCAGAGTGGGCATGTGCAGCGTGGTCTCCCAACTGGCCCGACTGCAGGGAAGTGCCACTAGGCACCATTAAATGAGAGGGAAGTTCACCACGGCAGCTATTGGAGGGGTGGATCCTTGCAAATTCTACACGTTCTTTGTTGTCCCTTATAAATGTATATGAACAAAAAGTCAGTAACTGTGCAATTGATAAAAGCGGTGTATGAGAAAGACCTCAACGGTGGATTACTTACCTGATGAAAGGTTCTCGCTCTCTGTCCAGGCAAGGATGCCCCCCAGTGACCCCCATGTGCTCCCCGCTCATTCTTTTCCTGTCCTCCTCCCTGGAGGAGTCAGGGGGATACATGGCCCGTGAGGAACCTAAGAAAACGCATATTTTATATACATGCCTCTTTAATTATGATATGTGAGATATTATCTTTATAATAATCAAAACCATCTGTAAAGTAACAGTAAAAAAAAACAGCTCTCTTTCCCCGTGCAAGGATTTCTACTTTAGGCTTTTAAAGGCATGCTGTGTATTTTTCACCCAAAAACATCACACACCAACAAGCAGTGCTGCCTGATTTTGTTTATTTATTCAGTGTATACAGTGGTCCCCTGGAACTCGTGGGGGGGGGGTATGTTCTAAGACCCCCCGCGATGTCTGAAAATCCGCAAACTTTGGATGCACCCCCGCAGCCCCCATGGTACCTTAGTGAATTCATCAAGAGATTGTCAGTTTATAAATGTAATAGTGTAGTGTAGAAAATCACAAACAAAATCAAGCTCCTGAACGTTTCATCCCCTTGCAGAGTCCCCTTGAATTTTAAGATAATCGGGAGCTGTTATTTCGGTTCCAAATGAGAACCCGCAAATTTTCCATCGACCGCGTATTATTGACTGTGGTTGACTGTACAATGCATTGCAAAAGTATTCACACTCCTTGAATATTTACACATTCGATCACTTATATAAGCACTTAATTAAATGGATTTTATTGGGATTTTATGTGATAGACCAACATGAAGAATCACATAATTGCGAACTGGAAGGTAAATGATAAAGATAGCGGTGTTAAAGAAATAGAAATCTGAGACTGAAAAAAAAAGTGCTGCGCTTATGTATTCAGGTCCCTTAACTCTGATACACCTAAATAACATCCAGTGCAATCAACTGCCTGCAGAAGTCTCCCAATTAGTAATTAGAGCCTACCTATGTATACTTAAACCCTAGTGTTATTACAGCTGTTCTGTTAAGGGCTCAGATTTTTGGTAGATTTGTGAGCAAACTAGTGAGCAAAACTGCATCATGAAGACCAAAGAACACACCAGTCAGGACAGTTGGGAAATTTAAAGCAGAGTTAGATTATTAAAAAAAAACAAACATATCCAAAGCTTTGAACAATTGAGCACTGTTTAATCCATCATCAAACAATAATGAAGAGTATTGCACAAATGCTAACCTACATGGCTTTTCACCTATACTGACAGGTCAGGCGAGGTGAGCATTGATCCAAGAAGCAACTAGAAAATCCATGGTAACTCTGGAGGAGATGCAGAGATACCCAGCTCTCCCATCTGAGAGTCTGTCCACACGACAACTCTAGTTATGCATGCCAGAAATCTGGCTATTAGGGAAGAGCGGCAAGAAGAAAGCCATTGTTCATAAAAGTCCTATTTGCCGTTTGCTACAAGTCATGTAGGTGCCCAGCAAACATGTGCATGGAAGTGCTGTTTAACTTTTTGGCCTTAAGCAAAACTCTAAGTATGGCTGAAACCTAACACTGAACAACAGCCTGAGCACACCATCCCCACAATGTGAAACATGGTGGTGACAGCATCATGCTGTGGGGATGCTTTTCTACAGCAGGGACAGGGAAGCCTGTCAGAGTTGCAAGAAGGATGGAGCTAAATACAGAGCAGTCCTGGAAGAAAACCTAATAGAGGCTGAAAAGGACTAGCGACTGGGGTGGAGGTTCACCTTGCAGCAGAACCAAATGACCCCAAATATACAGCCTAGAGCTACAAGGCAACGATTGAGATCAAAAACCTATTCTTGTCCAGACAAAAATCCTATTGAAATCCAATTGAAAACTGCTGCTCACAGATGTTCTCCATCCAATCTGATTAATCTGGAGCTGTTTGCAAAGAAGAATGGGCACAAATTACAATCTCTCGATGTGCAAAGCTGGTAGAGACTTACCCAAAAAGACGTTTAGCTGTGAATGCAGCAAAAGGTAGTTCGACAAAGGATTGACTCAAAGAGGCTGAATACGTATGCATGACACGTTTCAGATGTTTATCTGAAAGAATCTAACACCCTGTATCATTTTCCTTCCACTTCACAATTATGCAATACTTTGCGATAGTCTACCACATGCATTTCCAACATTTATGTTTGTGGTTATAATGTGACAAAATGTGGAAATATTTCAGGGGGTATGAATATTTTTGCACTGCATTGTAAGAGGTTAAAAGGTATTCTAACCTTTCATGCCGGAGTGGACCCGCCCCTGGCAGCTGCTTGGATGGTTGTCGGGAGGTCTGCAGGTTGGTTCTTTCTGCCGTGCCACAGCAACTGCAATGCCCACAGGGGGTTGCCGGACTTCCCCCTCCCCATGAGACACCTCACCGATCTCTCTGCTCCGTCCTCCACAGTCAAGCCTTTCGCTGTCATTGGTTACAACTTTTCTAGAAGGCAAGGTTGTTTTGCCAGGCTGTAAGGTGCAGTTGGTGCTGTTCGGCCCTGTCTTAAGGCTTCCCAGTCCACCAAATGGGGTTTTCTGGGACAGAAGTAGAGGCTGCTGCTGGTTTCCATACTTCAGAAGATTTTTCATAGCACTACTCTCTGCCTGTTGGCCCAAAACCTCCTGCTGGTTCTGTGCAGGAGCAGGTGGGGGTCCCATTCCACCTGGCTGGTGTTGATGGGGCTGCTGCCTTCTATTGGCAGCGCCACTGACAGACTCCATATAAGCTCTCCGTTGATCATCCTCTAGGTGGACATGATGTGGATGCATTGCCCATGGTGGCACAGGTGACTGCTGATGTGAATGATGCTGCCCATTGTTATTATAACCATATGTGGACATATCAATTTTCTGCTTCATCTCTTGACTGTTACTGGTCTGGCCCAACTCTGCCGAGGAAGCGCCTGAACTTGTTCTGCCATGCTGCTGGTGCCGGATACGGGCAACCTTTTGGCCTTCTCTCTGCATGGAGCAACTCCCACCTCCAGAGCCAGGTCCTTGCTGAGACAGGCTCTTAGAAAGTGGAGAGGAGTTAGGAGTCGGTCTAGAATGTGAGCAATCCTGATAGGAATGTGTGTTAACATTACTAAGGTGAGTTAAGAGGTGGCCAGTTTTGGCCTCCTGTGTTAGAGCTGATCTATAAACATCTGTGTCCATGCTACTGATACAGTCTGCACTATGAGACCGCACAGCCTGGTGTTGCTGAGGATGGTTCTGCTGCTGCTGCTGCGGTTGTTGTTGCAAGTGATGATCATTGTTATGCATCCAGTCAGGGGCTTTTTCTGCTTTTCTGTAGGGATGCTGCTTTTGTGGTGGAGGTTGCTGCTGTTGCTGTTGGTGCTCCTGTTGTTTTCTGTGCCAGGTGCCTGGATGCCCCACACCCCCACTTGCCTTTTCCATTGCCTTTTCTTTTGTACTGCCTCCCCCACCGGTTACCCCTTGGCATTCAGGGTTTCCCAGTTGAAAAAGTCCTCCAGCTTTTTCCCCAAGATGTCCAACAGATGGTACAAATGTGGGTCTGGTTGCTTTAGGTTCTCTTGTTCCATTGCTGCATATCCCTTTTTCGTGTAAGGAAGGATTGGTGATCGGGGCAGGGGGAGGAGGGCAGAAAAAATCTGGGTGATGATGGGAGTGGTGGCTGTGGTGTGGGTGCTGGGTATGATGCTGATGACTAGGGTGGAGCTGTAAACAGTGAAAGCTGCCTGGATGACCCCCACCAGTTGCAGATGCCATGGACAATGGAGGAGGCACAGAGTATGACAAAGACTGGTGAAGCACCTGACCCCTTTCCACGCAGTCAGGGGGATGTTGCTCGCTAATCCGCATCTCCCCGCTTACAGCTTCTTTTGTGCAACGCCCAGTATTGTTGTTATTTAGATGTCTGGCATGGGTATTTGTTGAGTCTCCAGGACCCCTGCCCATGCCCTCTGCTCCACAGCTTATCATAGATACTTTGGACCCAACACCACCTCGAGAGTCTCCATTCTGTATCTTTCCATTAAGCAGACAGGCACTAAGAGGTTTACCCATGCTCTGCGAATGGTCCTTGTACTCCATCAGTAAAGAAGCCTTGTGCCGCTCCATGCCATTCATGTTGTCCATCGTGGCAGTGAGCTGAGAATGGTGTTGAGGCTGGTGTGCTTGGAGATGTTGGGGCTGTGAATGTTGGTTGTGGGTGTGGCGGTCTTTAGACTCATGCTTACTGCTTGGTCTTTCTTTCTCCTTTGTACCTGAGACCATGCCTTTGTCTATACTGGCTTCCTTCAGACCCTTTTGCAAGTTCACAACACTTCCTGTGTCCCTACTGCAAGAGCCCTGGGTGTTGCCTGGCTCTGTCCTTGACATGGGTGGAATGTTGTGATTGGCTGAAATAAGTGGGGGTTGGGATGGAAGGCTTCTTAAGTAGAAGTTTTCTGAGAGAATGATAAAACAGGATCATTAATAATTCACGACACTGTAGTGCTTTAAAAAAAAACAGTTTTCCAAGGAAGGCAAACATTTTGAACAGAAGTATTAAAAAACGGATGAGAAATATGCTACAATATGGACTGTTACATGCTTTACTAACCTTTTTGGGTGTCATAGAAATGGTGTTGACCATAGAGAACTCCACTGTTTGCATGGTGATCCAAATGACTTATAGGAAGGAATGTATGAGCCAGACTTCCTGAAAAGCGTGGGTACCCTGGGGGTGCTAAGAGAAAGGAAGAAGAGTTTAGAGAACAAAGAGCAAAAAAGACAACGGAAAGAGGTAAAGAGAAATTCGGGCTGAGCAAGGAAGAGATTTAGACAAAGATAACTATGCATTTTTATCTTACTGAAATTGTATCACTAGTTCTAACTCAGCTACTGTCTCTGAAAAAATATATATAAATAAGAAAATATATAATAAGCATATATATATATATATATATATATATATATATATATATATATATATATATATATATATATATATATATATATATATATATATATATATAAAAGAATATATAAAAAGCTATATAGAGGTGTGGGATTACTCTATAGACAAAAATGTTCGAATCCATTTACTCTTGGGAGACGCTCGCAACTTTACTGAGCCTGTGGGGTTTGTGCATTTAAAATAATGACGGATACATTTTTGGCTAATTGTTAAAAAAAGACTGTGCCCTCTTCAGATCATGGCTTTGTATTTGATCTGCATGGGTTGAAAATGTGAGACAGTTCACTCTTTATTTGATTCCAGTGTGACGTTTTTTTTTTTTATAATCAAGTCAAAAAGAGCTCTCAAGTCATTCATAGCCAAGTTAAACACATCAAGAACGAAACGTAGTTGTGAAATACAAATGCTAAAAAACAATGTTATTCTGTGACCACGGCACTTTTACACAAGTCAATATCAAATGTGATCCATTAAGAGAACATTTTTGAAGGTTGTAGGATCTGATCTTTTTTTCGGATCAAATATATTGCTAGCTGAGGCAGAATTCTAAGAAGCAGATGATTCCTAATTTACCAGATGCGTGACAAAGCCAGATAATTAACCCAGTTAATCCGTTCCTCCATAAATCTCCATCACCCATTAGGTCCAAAAATAGCTTTGGCCAAGACAGCAATACTTCATATTCACTGATAGTACATGAAGTATAGCAAGAGAATAGAAAAATAAGTGAAAGAATATCCATTATATTTTATCCACTAACATTGTTGACAGTCAAGAAAGATGCAATTATATTACATTCAATTATGAATAGTCTGCCGAATAGTACTGTATATTAACCAAATGCATGATTTTGATACCTTTTTAAAGTAATATGTTTGCAATATACAATTAAATATATAACCTATAGATTATTAAAGTAAGAACTCTTTAAAGGTTGACCTTTTTGTTGACTACCTATAAACCTTGAGTCACTAATGACTAATGACAGAACATTTAATTCTGTTTTGTAGTGGAACCAGGAATGTATTAAACAACTTAAAATGCAGGATTTGAAATTTGTGCATAAAATAAAATAATAAAATTCATGTATATATTTCAGTACAAATGTGCTCTAGAATGTGGCTTTATACAGTACGTGTACCGAGCAGGTATCATTTTTAAATTAGATTTTTATTTCTATCCATTACAACAATATGTCTTTGACAACTCAAGAATAAGATTCTCTTTTAAAACGAAAAAGTATGTACAATCCACTGTTCATTAACAACATCCATCCCAAAAAGGAAATTCCAAAAGGGAGAAATCTATAGAGTACCATAATTCATATAATACACATACACCTGATCTTTTCACCAATTCATATATATTTTTAATTTTTTATTTTTTAATCAATCAAAATGAGAGTATATGAACTCTTTAAATGGATTTTGCATTTAGCTTTTGGGGTCTGATGAGCTATTTTAAAATGCAGTTCAAATTACAAAACCATTTCTTATTATATTATGGGAGTATCATGTGAAATTTTCTATCATCTTCAAATCTCTATGAGGCCTGCTGTTTGTTTGTTTTTTTTACCAATATATGGTATTTCAGGCTATCAATTTTTCTTCGGACTTGAGCAGAGCTTCAGTCCAAGTTGAAAACATGAGATTGTTGGCACAAGCAGAGAGTGAACAGCACTTGCCAGATATTCCTGCAGCTCCTTTAATGTTACTGTAGGTGTCTTGGCAGCTTCCATGCTAAGTTTTCGTCTTGTCCTTTCGTCAGTTTTTAAGGGACGCTACCATTCTTGGCAGTGTCGCAGCGGGGCCTGGTTTTCTCTACTTGTTGGTGCTGGCATTCATATTGATCCAACACAGCTTTAATGTTTTTTTTTTCAAAATTCTTTTGTGACCGTCTCCTAATTAATACATTTTGACAATGAGATCCCGTAAATGATTTGTAAACTCTATGCGGGCCATGGCTTCAGCAGTCCGACAAAACCAAAATTATGGTCCAGGCAGTAAGAGTAAAAGCCAATCCTCATTTGTGGTTCATCAGAATCACTTCATTGATGGAATCTGTCATGATTTATTTCGGTTGAATTTTTACATCAATTGGAACAGGGGTGCTTGGCCTCATTTAATCTCCTTTAAACAAAATTTAATTAAGCAAACAATTTCCCAATACTCGGATGATGAAATAGTTTATTTAAAAGTACTTGACTACTACCCTGGTAAGCCAATAGCTTGTTTGTCCATTTGTAATGACACTAGTGTGTAGCAGATATGAACAATCTCTTCCTTGGCACGTATCATCACAGTAGCAGCTCTTGCCATTTTTAGCAGATTCCTACATCAGTACTGGCAAATCACAGAGGAGGTAGGCAGCACATTCAGACAGTCCTGGTCTAAACTGCCACAAATGATAAATAAATACATTTTTCTCCTACACTAGCTGTCAGTATTAATGAACACTGTCATTAAAGGGAATTTGTTTAGGACTTAAAGGCTATGGAGAAAAAATAGTCTTTGTTTAAATCTTTTCTACTATTCTAAACATTTTTCTAGCTAGCCTTGCTGAATATGTGAAAGTGCTTCCCATCCCCCCCCAATCACTTGATATAGTAATCCCTATTTCACAGGGCAGTCTGGCTGTAACCGATAGCAGCAAGCTACTCATTGCTGGAGAGGGGCATCGTATGGGGAATAGCGGCAGCCTTTTGGTGGAACAGAGGCTCAGTCAGTTGTTATTTGGACTGTGAGAAGGAAATGTAGATGCAGTCAAACTAATGTTGGATCTCTTTACTGCAGAGTGCTAAAGCTAACTATGTTAATGTAATGCCAGCCAGGCATCCCTGCTTAAAGACGTGCATGCTTTTTAGAGAATGTCAGAGACCAGAATTCATTGATGTTGATAGATATGTAAGGCTTTAATATTAGCCAATTTCAGATGTCAACTGATATATTGGTCAGGCACTAGTGCATATGTGAGATATTTTTTCGATTCAATTCACCTTTACCCAGTGGACAGCTTATGCCTCTTCCAATCTCCACACATGCCACCAAATTGAAGCGTTCAACTGTAAATACGCTAGAGCAAATTGCATTTGAGATGTAGGAGAGACATAGGAATAGGAGTGACGGCAAAAAAAAAGAAGAGGAAGGACACGCAGAACTGCTTGTCAAGACTACTAATTGAAAAAACGTGACGCTTGTAAGGCAGAGGAGAAATAAAAACGTGAAATATTGTTCTCTGTGATTCGTACAGAGAAAAGGGGACGAATTAGTGGGAAGAGGCACTGAAGACATGCTTGTGTACAGGGAACTGACACGAGCCGTGTGTAAGCCATTGAAGCTGGGGGGACAAGATGGAGCAAATGGCAGACCCTGTATCTGGCATAGTTAAAGTCTCAATTTGGATAACAGCCACCAAACTTCCAGCCCTGAGCTTTTCTTCTCCCTTTTCAACAAATCAAATATAGTGTGTGTTTATATACTCAATTTGCCAAGCCTCATAAGCCTATTTATAACATTCTATTCATGTGTCACAAATTTATACTAATACAGCCTTGGACTAAACAGGAAAAAGAAAAGCTTCTGCTGTACTAGTTGTGAAATGAATGTTTCTTGGGGAATTCCATGGATTTTAATTAGCAAGAAAATAAGCTTAAATGTATGGAAGGCTTAAATATGTGAACATAAGGAAAAGCCGGCAAAGAACAACAAATATCTAAAAAATCAATAATTAAGATGCTGCATTCCTATTATACGGGGAAGTCAGGGTAGCAGAGATGTATATGAGGATGGTGCAGGACATGTGTGAGATCAGCACGACAATGTGCAGATAGGAAGGACAGACTGGCTCAAGGTGGAGGAGGGTTTGCATCAAGGATCGACCCTGGGACCTTTCCTGTTGCTAAATCTAAAAGATTTAGATTGTTGTCTCACCTTTACCTGATTAATATGAAGAGGTTTTCCACCATTTGAAGAACAAATTAAATCAATTAAAAAAATCAATAAAATCTGCATCAATAATTGTTTGATGATCTGTGAAAATTTAGATATTCAATATAATTTAATGTAAGTAGCCTAAACAAAGCCTAAATGAAACTGTTCTTTTAAACATTTTTGAATGTAATTTTTTCACATTTACTTTAAATTTAAAGACTTTGTCTATTAAATCTTATCTATTTTAATTAAAAAGGAACTGCAGTATTAGGTCTATTTAATTGTTAATTTACCTACAGACGGTTTACTTTAAAACTTAAAATTAATCTCTATTGTTTTGCTTTCGCTAAAAATACTGCAATACTGTGAGCGCCATATTGAGATGTGTATCGAATCATGAGCTGGGTGTACCTTTACACCCCTATTTCAGGCCTTCCCAAAAAAAATCGTGATTTCTATATAAATGAACAAATTTATATGAACGATGATGTTACTGTTGATCAACAAGCTCAAGTTTAATCCGCAGTAAACCTGGATTCTGTATAATGATGGTTTTAAAGCATTTAAACAATGCCCATAGGGCAGAAATACCCACCACTCCATCACAAAACATACTGTGCACATTTACACCTACAAGGCTGAAGCTAGACAATTTGTAGAAAATTATAAATGGAATGACAACATTCCAGTTTTGAGTAAGAAAAATATGATAACTTGATTGAGCTATTAAAGGTAAGTTAGCCACACATGTATTGCAGCAGACTTATTCACACTTAAGAAATGGCACTTAAATGAAATGTACAAACAGACACATGGAGCAATCACCTACACAAACACTACACATGGATTTGGAAGTTAAGTGCCACCAGACTGATTAGTATGGATAGTATAAGACCATCCAATTTAACATTAGTGACAAAGCAAAAGATTGATGTAAAGGATGAACTATTTAAAGGAACTTTCATATCTCAAAAAAAAAAAAGAAAAAGAAAAAAAAAACCTACAATAGGCAAAGACAATTACACACACTCACACACCACCAATACTGCTGGCGGGAGACTGTAGGCACCCATGGAGCAGAGGACAGGCTGGGTAATTGTGCCCCTCTTTTTGATGACTCGCTTTCGATGGAACCCGGAGAAAAGACAATATGCAATTAACTTAAAGAGGGAGAAAGCCGAACGCAGCTGATGAAGGGCTGGGATTCAATCATGCTCCCTCGGTGTTCTACACAATTAAACTGCAATAGAGATAATAGCCCATCATAATAATCCTGCTCATAATCATCCTTATTACTTTTAGTAACATCCCTACTATCATTGCCTTTTTTATTAGTGTGCCATTTCTTCAGAGAAGATGACTGACATCGATAGCGTGACAGTTTCTCTACCCAAGTCATTCTGGCAGATTGAAAATATTCACAAAGCTGGGCTTGTATATTTCCAGTATGCAGATATGCTGTCATTTCTAATCCAAATAAATAAATAAATAAAAGTAAAAGAAAAAAAAAAGGACGAAGGTTGTATCCGATGGCAGAGCTGCTTTTGCTGGCTTAGTGACCAGTCACTCCCCTAGACCAATTTTCCATTATTCAAACTCATTTCATCAGTGCACACTTCTAGGGAAGCAGGGTGCCATGACCATTCTGACAGAAAAACATATTTCTCAAAGGTTCTTTTTTATAATATGTTTAATCCATTGTAAAAGGGGTTCTTTTTGAAATTGATGTAAAAATTCCTGAAACTGTCTATTATCCCATATATTAAAAATCTGTAGTAAAAACTAAGTAATAATAGAAAACCGTGATCCACTGTGATTCTGTTTATCACTGAAAACTGATTTTTTTAAAAAAAATGTGGGTTGGTAACATAACTCCAAGGCATGAAAACAATGTAGCTCCAAATAACATATGCAGTTTCAGTGCTGTTATGCAATGACAAAAGAATGAGATTATAAAGTCATATGAGAATTTTGAGAATTGAAATGCAGCCTATCCACCTGCCTGTGGCTCAGCTTGGTCCAACCCCTTGTCATGCTTAACTTTCTTTATCTGTATTCTCATCTCCGTGCTTCTAGAGGTCTCTGCCATCTATGCAATCTGCCATCTATTTGTGCATGTCATCCAATGATAGAGAGGATCAGAATGAAAGGGCGGGGAAAGCAGACCATTGGTCGGGAAGAGCTTTGGGTCATATGCGAGAGGCAGAGCAGGATGGGAAAAGCCACACTGACTTTCAGATGACAGCTGCAACCACTGTGGACTTGGTAGCATTTTCCTGCCTGAGGGGTGTGAGTATGTGTGTCTGTGTATGTGTGTGTTTGGGTAAAAATGGAATTCTTGCTGACGTGTACAAGCGACCACAAGATTCCTTGGCTGACCTTTTGCCCTCTTGTCACAATGTGGAAAACCACTAGGGTGGGGCCTTGAAGACAGTGGGAACCAGAAAGACCTACTTGGACTGTAGACTCAATGAGAAAACCAAAAGGTATATGGGCTTTCCAAACACATTAACTCTCTTTCTCACACATACACACACACACAATGGTATATTGGCATGCAGAGCCTTACAGGACAAGTGGTGTAGGGATTGACTTACCTTCATGTGAGTGTGGGAACCAGATCTGGGAAGCAGTGGAGTGTGGACCCCCACGGCACGGAGGAGAAGATGGGGAAGATGGAGGTCTGGAGGGGTGAGGTGGATGTGACGAAGAAGAACCCAGGCTGCTGGCCAGAAACGTCCCCATAAATGAGGCAGAGGAGTTGCCCATCAGTCCACTGCCTGCATCCGCACAAGGAATAGGAAATGAAGCAAAAGGGAGCGGAGGAAGGGGATAAAAAGAAAACAAGGATTAGGTCTATTAGACTTTGGGTAGCTATGACAGTGGATTGGCCATATGGATTAATTTTCTGTTTGGGTTGCCTTCAGCAACAACATCTGGTATAATGCTCTATAACTCTTGCTGACTATAGACCCAACACCTGGACAGCTTTTTGTACGGTGATCCAATCATACGCATATTTATCAAATTTAGGGGAATTTCACTAAAGATGTGTAGCACTGTGTCACAGCAGGTCGAGTTATTGCCTGGGTAATAAAACATGAACTCTGTGTGGAGTTTTACATGATTAATCCATGAATGCCCAGGTTTCCTTCAACTGTGCTGTGTAGTGTCCTGTCTTTTGATTAGGTGCCACTTCTGATGCTCTTTTCATTTTGTTCTGTCGTTCCCACTTCTGACTCATCTTTAATAAGTGATTTCATCTTTACTATAATTCTTTTCCCTGGGATGTATAAGGATGTACAGAATTATCACAAATTATTAAAACACAGGTTATGCATAGCTACAGCAGGCCACAGACATATGGGCCAAGCCTAGTTTCCTTACACCTGACTGGACAGACATCTTATCTCACAGCTGAATGCACACTCTCTGTCTCCTTCCCTCTCAGATACTCCCTTGTGTTCCTTTTCTAATCCCCTATTTCTCCCGCTCTCTCTCTCTCTTGCTCTCTGTCCATTATCTTTTTTTTCAATCGCTCATTCTCACGCCCTCAATCTCTCCCTGAACCCTGCTCCATTTCTCTATTTCTTATCTTTTCCTCTGCCATACCATTCGTTGTCCTTCTGGAATTTTCCATCTAACTCCTCTCTCTTCCTCATGCTTGCATTTTGCACTCTCTCATCCTTAGAATGACAAAAGAATACTTCAAGAACAGACTAACGGATCGACACCTGATAAGTACAATCTTGCAAGTCTCCGACCTTAAATTTGGAGACGAACCGCTCCAGTCACACAAACATAATCATGGCCTCAATTTCAAGCAGGTAAACACTTTGTCTTAATTAAACAGACTGACACTAAGATGTATAGACTACATTACCCAAAGGCCCAGAGAGCTCGCGTTCCAATCTCGGCGGGTTTCTTTGTGTCTCGGCCCTGTAATAAATGTAGCAGTGCTGCAATCTGTTCTGCACCCACTCCAGTATGTGTTTAAGTAGACAATGATGAGTAATTGACCATTCAGAACGGCACCTCCGTAAACTGCCCTCTGATTGTCCATTATGTGTTATGGGTACAACCAAGGAAAAACATACTGATTAAGCAAGGCTTAAACTGTGTTCCCATTACCACTGTAGACTCTTTCGACACCTGAGATCCATTCCCCACCGTCAAAACCCTAGCATGCTGCTGAATATGTATGAACATATATGTGCTGTGTTTACATAAACGACAAACATATAAATTACAATTGCTGCGACTGTGGCTAATTCGACGCATTCGGCCATTTACAAGTGGATGGGATTATTCATCAAAATAAAAGCGTTTTAAAATAGTCATTTTTTTATGTTTACACATTTCACTTCTCCTGCATTTCAGTTCATTTTCTTCAAATTAGGGAGTTCTCAATCCCCACCCACTAGTTCCTTCTTCTGTCTTGCATGACAGCTTCCAAACAGGGAGGATGCGAGCCAAAGCATATGAATGTGTTGTGCATCAGTTTCTACATCTTTTGAGCAGCTGCTCAACCGAGGTCATAGGAAAGTTTAACATATTTCTGCAGAAAGTGTTAACTGCCTTCTTACATACAAAAGACGCCTGCAGTTGGCCAGAGCAACTCCAGTCAACACGGGGTAGGAATGTGCAGTTTTGACATTTTTAATGTTGGACATGTTTCTCCTCAGTTCTCGGAATGATCTCCTTTTTTTAACATGGTCAAATGCATTCGTTTGACCCAGACACAATCTTGTTCAGATTTACTGAGGTAAACGTACGTGTTTTCCAAAGGACAAAACGCAAACATTTCTGGAAAACAAAAGAAAATCCTTTTTTTTTTCAATAACTCAACGTCACTCTCAAAATGATATTGAAAGTCCTTTGAGGTGACTTTTCCCCCTGTAAACACACGTATGTTTTGACATAATTACCTCACAGTGTTTCATTCTTTAGCCAATTGTTGTACTTTCTCAAGGATGAATAATGTAGGCTAGGTCTGTGAATCCAACAGCTCATGTTTAACCATTCTCAATATTCTTTAACATTTGAATGTCTTTGTTTCTTTACAGGAAACAAAGCAACTGTACTGGTGCAATGTAAATATAATTCATAAGGCACAGTTCTTGTGATAGAGCATTCTTTGCACAGTACAGTACAGTATTCTTTGCATGTACAGTACATTGGACTATAGAGAAGGATCACTCTCAAACATGGTCTAAAAGCAACTACTCATACCTATATCCACTTTAAGTAGCCCTTGTTTTAAACACATCTACAGTACTAACACATATTTTGAACTATCACACAGGTTAGTATTAATGTCTCTCTCTCTCTCTCTCTTTCTATCTGTCCATTATCTTTTTTCAATTGCTCATTCTTACTGCTCTCCATTCAACTGTTTTTACCACATTAAATCTCTACATCGGTCTTCATTGGCATTGGTTTATACACACACACACACACACACACACACAGACACACACACACACACACAGACACTTAACAGAGTGTCCAGGTGTTGTAAGCAGCCACATCATCGTATCCTCCCTCACCATTACTCTCCCTCTTCCTGCCTGTGCTGGTTCCCTCATAAGTTGGTCTCAGCCACACAGACCAAAGTGAAGCAAAATTAACAAGTTAGAGTCCGTGGCCAAAGAAAGCACGTAGACAAATTAAGCCAACTTCTAGGGTGCGAGTACACGAATCGGGCCCTCTCCACTGTTTGCTTAGCAGCCTATTAAAAGGATGACATGCGATTCGGCGAGCTCGCAGTGTCTAAGCCAGTGCTCACAACTGCCTGTTTTCCCCTACACTGAGTTCTCTTCCTAAGTCTGCATTTATTTTCAGCTTTGGCATACGGCCCTTATCGGTGCCAAAGAGCGTTTCTGTGGGCGTTTAGGAAATGGGCCTCACGTGCACCCTGATCAAAGCAACAGAGATTGCGGTTATGCGGGTTTAGGGTTTGTCTTTGCTCACCTTTATACACAAATGCAAACGACTACAATTAATACAGCCTTTTCAAACATTCTTGTTTATAGCCGTTCCATACAGCTGGGCTCACATGTGTTTTCAAGCTGAAAGCTGACTGTGAGGTTGACGTGAGGACAGGAAGGACAAAAAATGACTAATGCATCCATGGACACATGATTACAAAGTAGATCTGGTTTGTTTAGCACACATAATATTGCTAACATCACAGTTTTATTCTGACCCCATCTTTTAAAAAGTGCATACGCTTTGATTTTGGGGAAGGGGAATCTGGAAAGCATAACAAGTTATCTTAAAGAGACAGTAAGAAAACAATGCAAGGTGTCATCAATTTGTTCACACCAATGATGAGCGACTCGGAATTCATTATCCACACAGATAGATTTACATGGACTCAAGTAACTCTTTCTCGCTGAATAGCAAAAGTGACCCACAGTGACCCAAATTGCCATACTAAATATGGTGCAAACATCTCAGTGAATCTAGATCAAGAAATTGATTAAACAGAATAGTTTTATCTATTGTTAACATTTTTAACAATATTTTAACTGATCCAGCTTTATAATGCTTATAGTTTGCTTAGATTTACATTAGATTTGTTTACCTATGTTTTTTTTTTTTTTTACACACCATCTCTGAGTGTTCAGAAAACAGAATCTTGTTGACTGTGTTTGTACAGTTCTCTATCATGTTAGCAAAGCCTCTGCAGTGATGGAAAAATGATTCAGTCACATCAAAAGTACAGCTTTATTTACATTTTTCCTTTTTAAAAAAAAAATGTTCTTATTTTGTATTATAATACGTTACTAAGATTAATATATTGGCAGACTTGGACCGGGCTGAAGTCTGTCATTACGCCAAAGCAAATTCTTGTGTTCAGGTAAGTCTCTACTGATATGTATATTTGAATTAATAATCATACATTTGCAGCATTTGGCAGACGCCCTTATCCAGAGCGACATACAACTGAGCAAGTGAGGGTTAAGGGCCTTGCTCAAGGGCCCACTAGTGGCAGCTTGGTGGTGGTGGTCGGGTTTGAACCCGTGATCTTCTGGTCCTGAGACCAACACCTTAACCACTGGGCTACCACCTCCTCACAGCCCTCCTTGTTTGAAAAGTGCTAACAGAAAAAGAAGCTGAAAGGCAGAGACGGAGAAGTTTCACTGCTGGAATTGTCAACTTGTTTATCTTTTGTAAATCTCTGGTAAAAATAAATAAATAAAATAAAATAATAAGGGAGTTCTGGGAATTCTTACATGAATGAATAAGGAAGCTAAAATTGCTAGTATTGAAACTGTGCATTTTTTGTTTTGCTTTGTTGCATAAATATGAGGTGAACGCTAATGTAGCTATCTAAACAACTTCCCACAGGAAAGAAGCAGTTACACAGACTGAAATTTTTACTTGTGTAAATATAAAATGTCTGACAACAATTCTACTTTGTTTATCGTGGCACACCTCTATCAACATTATACCAACTTCAGTAAATGCTTGTTAGCGCCGGTTGGTAACTTGGCTCGTCATTCTGCGAAACTTTGATTTGATCAATCGGCAATTTTCCCTTTTGGTTGGCTTAGCAATAATTCATGCTGTTTACAAAAGTAGCTACTCTAATACAGGAAAAACTAAATATCGGCCTCGACTGCTGCAGTGGAAACCCACCTTGGCACTGGCGAGCAACAGGAGAAGCCAATGAGAATGCCACACAAACAGCTAGGCAGATACACGACAGATGTGACAGTTGAACCCGCCAGCTAATTCCTCTCTGCTCTAAGCACACAGGCACGTTTTCTCTCAAACACGCTCCCAGACGTGGGAGACATGCAATTTAAGATTTTCAAATAGTGAGTACAGAGGAAAATGTGTACATATGGCCTCGTCAGCTCTCAGTCACTAACATGTGGTGGAGGCTTTGGGAAGCGCTCATCATGCTGGCATGATCCAAGAGAAACAATTGTCTTGGTTCCACAATCTTGGCACACAAAGTCCGCCACACAGGCTCCTGCCGAAATGAAGTGAGCGGAGAAATCTACTCGGGAGGTGGTGAAAACGAAGAGCAAAATGACAACAAGGCTGAGAGACTCACCCAGCAAAAACATCCTTGTAGCGGCGGAACGGGTCACAGAACTCCTCTGTCCCACTTGGCGATCCTCCACAAAACAGGTGCTAAAAGTACGGTTTGAAAATGAAGCAGTAAATCAAGGAAACCTTGCACTCCTGGGTCTCAAAGAATGCAAAAGCTGGCCTGTACGCGAGCAGCTCAGGCACTACGATACTCACTGGTGAGCGAGTTAAGCCTCTGTAGATGAGACAGAACAGCCAGCTTACGCGTTTCACCCAGTGACTCAGAGCACACTTCCGTGCTGTAAAAAAGCAGAAGGAATTTCAAATGGCTACTCAAATGGGGGGATTTCCTTATAACGGTCAAAATCATCTTGAAAGCATTAGACGGATTGGTAGCCAAACATTCCTGCTGGTCTGGAGGCAACTGGGAACGGACGTTTTCGGGACGCTGTGGGAGGACAGCTAAGAGTAGGTGGACCCCCTCGAGGTTCTTGTGTGGGTGTGCGTATAGTGGGGGCTGGTGGGTTTGGTCTGATCAGAACCAGAGTAAGCAGAGTTGGAGGTTTTCCAGGACTTGAGTAGGAAGAGACCAAAGGAGGGCAGTGCACGCCTCCAACGCTCGCCTCCGTGCATGCTTGTGGAGTGAGTTTGGTGGATGTGGTTGGTCCGGGGGTGGTGAAGAGATGTGTGGGAAGAAGGGTGTGTTAGAGACGGTAGGTAGGGCTAAGTCGATGAGATGCAGAGAAAGAGAGAAGGAGGAAGAGGGGGGGAAGAGAAAGAAAGAAAAAGAGTGTGTGGGTGTGAAAGAGAAAGGGAGAATTGCGGCCATTCGCTCCATAGTTGACAGCCAGTGTTTGTGCATTGGCTTGGTGGTTAGCCACCTGAACTCAAATCAGAGAGGGTAGGGTGTGACTGTACAGTCTGTGACTGTAGTTTAATGTAAATAAAACAGGAGCAGGAGGACGAAAGAAGCTTTTTCCTTCACTGGCGTGTTTACGTTACACAGGTTGACATAATGGAGATAAGCCTCCTCAACCTCAACAAAGCGAGAGAGAAAAAGAAACTATTCACGGAGCACTTTTAAAAAAACAAGTGGATCAAATTAAAGCTTTATTGGAGGCAGTTAAGGTGCCTGTGAAATGGCTACAGCCAGCCAGACAGTCCAGTCTTCAGAACGTAATCATGCCAATAACCATGGAGCTGGCCAAGCCAGACAGGCTCATACAGGCTGTGTGTGAACACACGGATGCGAATGTGCAAGAGTCTGCGCCTATGTGTGAAATGCAAGCAAAGGAGGAGGGACACATCTGTAGCACTGAAGAGCAGAGCAAAGGGAAAGCATGTAGCAGGCTTCTACCTACTTTGCGAGCCTCATTCCCCAGGGACAGCGAGCAGAGCTTTTCGACGATTAATCATTTATAGGGGCCAGTCTCTAGCTTTCCCATTGACAGAGGCTCAAGCTTTGCTCCGTGTGCCAGAAGTCGGAGCAGACATGGGCAGACGTGGGCAAACGAACTGTTGTCTGGAGGCACGGAGCTGCCGAAGACACATTTTATGGGGACGGTAAATATCAGAATCGGATAGGAAAAGACATTTGCAGAGGAGAAGCGAGGCAGGAAGTATGGCGTCTCAGGGACAATGAAAGCTTTCACATGGACACACTGCCTGGAGCGGGTCTGAGGGACACAGACATAGAATGAGAACAAGCAAGAACGAAAGACAAGAGTAAAAACAAAAGGCAGCAACTGCTGAGTCATGGCCCGTTGTCAGGGGATGGGGGTGCGTGGTGGAAAGAACGACAGGAGAAAGTCTGGACAGCAGAGGTGTAATTTGAGTCCAGTTATACACACAAGTGCACACACACACACACACGCCACAGTGAGTCAGGATTGGACTGTATTAATGCTACAGTGGCCAGTTTCTGGAAACACGGACAGAAATGGTGAGTGAAAGTCATCACAGCATGCTCTTGCGCTCCCACCACTACTTCATACCTCACATCACAGGAAGACCATAACACTCCAGACTACTGCCGTTTGACTTGGACCCGGCTCGCCTGGCTCTGTTTTCTCTGAAAACACCTCGTGTTGTTCTTCCATCCCACACTCACTTTATTAAATTTGGCTTTTTCTTTCCTGTTCTAAACCCCCCCCCCCCCCCACTACCCACCTTTTGCTACTCACATGAAAGGATTTTAGTGAGCGCGATTGGCTGATAGGGAGATAAGACAACACATTTGATTTATCCGTCTGCCTTATCTGCACCTAACTCACACGGGTGAGTGTGCTGGATATTGCAGAATCTCTTGCTGGTCCTACGCTTGCTAACAGACTTTTTCACGATAGACACCAGCAAATTCATACACACATATTAAACCCCAACGACACGGTTTAAACCTCTTCAAAAACAGGTAACAGTATCAAGCAACGTGAAAGTAGTCAAATGTGTTCGAAAACAATTAGTATTATTATTGCTATTTTTCAGAGTATAAGTGTGTGTGTGTGTGTGTGTGTGTGTTTTTAAAACCAGCATATTCAACTAAACAGCCGGCTTTGTCAAGGTTGTCCTGTATGATCATACAGCGATCGTTACGATGTGCACACTGTTAAACATTCCGAAGCACGTTTATATTTTATTTTGCCAAATATGTTGGAACATATTGTTGTGGGGGGCTTAGTGGTTAGCACGTTCGCCTCACACCGCCAGGGTTCGATTCCCATCTCGGCCATGTGTGTGTGGAGTTTGCATGTTCTCCCCGTGCCGTGCTTCAGGGGGTTTTTCTCCGGGTTCTCCGGTTTTCCTCCTCCCGGTCCAAAAAACATGCACAGTAGGTTGATTGGCACCTTGGAAAATTGTCCCTAGTGTGTGTGTGTGTGTGTGTGTGTGTGTGTGTGTGTGTGTGTGTGTGTGTGTGTGTGTGTGTGTGTGTGTGTGTGTGTGTGTGTGTGTGTGTGTGTGTGTGTGTGTGTGTGTGTGTGTGTGTGTGTGTGTGTGTGTGTGTGTGTCTGTGTGTGTGTGTGTGTCCTGTGATGGGTTGGAATTCCATCCAGGGTGTATCCTGCCTTAATACCCATAGACGCCTGAGATAGGCACAGGCTACTCATGACCCGAGGGAAGATCGGATAAAGCGGTAGAAGATGAATGTATGAATGAATGATATTGTTGTGGAAATTTGCCTATTCACTTTCACCAGAGAACCCATGGATGTAAGTAAATCAAAATATATGATCCAGAATACAAGTTAAGGTATTCTGAGCACATACAGTAGTCTCCAGGATGATAATTAATGATAATAACTTTCATAAAACATCAAAAAATCTGGAAAGCAGAATGTCTGCAGGTTTTGAGAAAGGGTGTTGTATTTCTTTTCCTTTTCCCCTCATTTTTATTCTTTAGACAAATCTCAATTCACAACAGAACGACAGAGCATCCGTCTTTGATGCAATTTAACTTCCATTGTGTGTATACAGAAAAGGCCAGGATTTGCTTTGCTTCAACTGAAATTAGAACATGACATAATGTGTTGTTTATCAGGCCTACTCTCCTACACAGGAATGGTTTTTTTTTTTCATCATTGTTCAGGGGCAAATATTATTTATTTTACAAATATTATTCTTTGCTTTTTTTTTTATAAACCTTACCACAAAGTTCATATCACATCTGGTTGAGATTAGACGTGTGCATTGGCACTGGGATCCCACTGTTTTTGTTTGTTTTTTTTGCCAGACACGATGGACAAAGAAAGCCTGGGTCCATTAACATAAGCCTGCAGCACATGTACAATTGATATGGCATTAAGTATGTAATAAGAATACCGCACCACTTAGTTCATGCACAAGCATTTATGTTTATTTATGTTAAAATTTTAGGTATTAAGAAAAATGACTATAAGGTTTAGGCATAATTCACACATCCTTATGGCTATAATTACAAAGTGGATGGAAAGCAATTATGGATAAGGAAAGCTAAGATGTTTTGATGCCTTCACTGTAAAGGCTCCTCATGATGTCTTCTGGCTGCTCTCTTTAGGGCTCACCACACACGTTTTACGTTGGATGCCCTTCCTAACGCAGCCCTCCCCACACTGAGCAATTTGGGTTAAGGGCCTTGCTCAAGGGCCCACTAGTGGCAGCTTGGTGGTGCCGGAATAATATTAAGGTTATTAAGGTAAATATTAAAAGACACGACACGTTTGTGTCATTTTAGCATCAGACCCCATGCTTTCTGAATGACATTCAAATTTTATAGCCATCACCACAATGCCTTCGTAAATCATCTTAAGCTCTTTTTTCTCTCCAATTTTGTAGCTTGTACAGCTTCCACTGACTAGCTGGATCTATAACTAATTTCTGGCATAGACAGATCAGTTCTACCCAAACGCTGAAACAGCTTTACAGTTTCCCAGCACTGTCTCCTTACAATCAAATCTGTTTTATTTCTCATGCTGTTCCCACTAGTACAGTAGGGGGAGAGAAAAAAAATCTGATCTAGCCACCCACGGGGCCCATACAAGCAGAGCTGATATGAGCTGCTCAAACTCATAAACATTGCTTTGGTCCCAGTTGATAATAACACACTCTTTTCCCACCATCATAAAGCCCACTTGGGAGGACAGAGTGGGCTAGGCATGGGGACCCCGGGACCAGACCTAGCAATCTTCATCAACGTGCTAAGAAGATACAAGTGTGCTATTGGCCATTTTAAAACCAATTGTTCTTGATAACATACGAAAATGCCTTGTACAACAATATCTTCTTTAAATCACGTTAAATAATGCAGAAAATTATTAGTCCATAATACCCTAAATCAACACCGAAGGAGACTATTCCTAGCTGCTAGACCTCCTCACTGTTCACGCTGGCAACCGAGACTGTGAGGACTGTGACACTGTGATGAAAGCCATGGTGTCTGTCATTGACAAAACAGATGAAACAGTTCCCCAATGTCCTGCGGTGTTGATGGACAGTGTACTGGATTTGCAAACCGCTCCTTCTTAAGCCTAATCCAACTAGTACTCATCAAACAGCATGCAGTTCAGCTCCAGTGTAGGTGGAGTGGGCCGTACTCTGCTGTTTCCCAGAACGCCGAGCTCCTGCTCGGCTCCATCTTTAAGAGCCGCCATCTGTTTGAGTTGAGCTGGGCTTGAGTCATAGAGAACCATACAAAGCGGCTCCCACAGCTCTGATATCTCCCCAACACAATTTCACATGGCTTGCTCGTTCCACTGGCGGGGAGTAGGGGAATTTTACGGCTCTGGATAGTTTCAGAATTACTGTTGCCCAATCCACATGGTTTTCCGGCAACTTGGAGTTCTAGACACGTTATGTGTCAAAAACCAAATAGGCAGGAAGTCTCGGTCGAATGCTTACGTGGTCCTAAAACCGGAACACAAAAATGGACATCCCGCGGGAATTCTAATCCTACAGGATTTTTGGGACTTAATAAAGGAATTAAAGGGTGGCGTGATCTGAAGCTCCGACTAGCTGTGGGCTCGCCACAAGAGCCCGGCATGGGTGAGGAACACTCGGAGAGACCGGGAGTGCATGGGTGGGTGTATGTTACACGAGACTTTGGCTACGCACAACGACGCCACACAGAAGCCTTTTAAAGGGTACAAGCGTGTTTTAAGAGAGGTTTGTATCCATGCTCCCCACATGCGTCCATTTCACATCAAAGTAAACCCCCTGCAATCAAAAGCTGGGTGGTCCTTTTCAGGCTAATAATGGCAAATGTGCAGGTAACCAGATGACTGTGCTCAGCCTATGTGGCTCGGCAGGCTACACTACACAAACACACTGCCAGGTCTGGAGCATTTATATAAGCAACGTTACAGCCGCGAGACTTAGCGGCAAGACTAAGTATCCTCGGCGAAGATTTTCTATGAAAAATGGATGATCCACAGAGCAACATTGCATAAATCCACTGTGTGTTACTACAGTGTGCCTCTGCAGTCTTCAGGGTTGATTTACTCTACAAAGTCTGCCTGTCTCGGCTCTAGCCATTCTGTCACTTTGCTTCGCTGTCTCAATCACTCATTCTTCTTCTCGGTTTCCCTGCTCAGTTTCAACTCTTTATCCCATATCTCTCCACCATCTCTCATTCCCATATTCTTGTCTTCCCCATACAAAGCTCCCCTCTCTTTCTTTTCTACCGCATTTTTGTGTGTGTGTGTCTTTTTGGGTACATCAATTTGGCCAACGTAGACGGAGTTTTTACAGCCAGACACAGAACCACCCTCTGTTGAAACGTCACATAAATCAGCATCCAAGCATGCAACTGGCACAAAGCTGGAATGTCCTGCTTTAATCTGTCCTTCACATACTCTACAGGAACCCACTGTGTCCTTTGCAAGCACACATACAAAAAAAAAAACAACAACAACTGAATAGTATGATTAGATGACGATTCAGGTCACTCTCTATAACAGGGATCACCAACCTTTTTGTAACTGAGAGCTACTACATGGACACCGAGTCATATAAAGGGCTACCAGTTTGAAATACTCCTCTGAAATAACAAATTTACCTTTAGTTATATATTATTATTATTATTATTATTATTAATGATACTCATTTATCTATGTAAATACACTTGACAGTGACTATCAACAACGAATTAACTACATTTTACATTATAGACGCATCTCACTGATGAGTTGTGCACTTTTTATAGCAAGCCTGAGAGCTACTCATGTGCTCCTTGGGGGCTACCTGGTGCCCACGGGCACCACGTTGGTGACCCCTGCTCTATAAGGACAGGGCACGCCATCTAAAGCAGTGGTAGAGTACAAAACCAAGGTTACAAAGTAAGGACCCGTTTATATTTCACGAGACAATAAAGGAGGCAAGAGGCTAAATTGTGTACGCAATAATTGGTGCACTGAAACCATAGTCTACTCCGGTTCCATGCGCTCCTCCTCGTCTCTATAACTCCCTCGCTTGCTGTTTTTATGTCCAACAAATCCAGGACCTTAAACATGAGTTATGCTTTCCATCCGCCAATGCTGGTCATCCGAGGAATGCCAGGACACGGTCTGCTCAACATCTGGGGGATTGAAGGAGTAAAATTGGGAGCATTTCCGATGACCTAGCCCTGGCATGAAATATCCGATTTACAGGCAAAAGGGTAGATGAGGTGAAACATGAAGTGGATAGGCTCATCAGATTTGAGGGCTCCTCTCGTCTCAGTTAGGTTAATTTAAAAGCCAAAGGAAATAACAGGCATAGTCCCAAGGTCAAAAACAGAGAGAAAGATTGCCTTAGGACAAATCAGTCTCTCTTTGTTTTCATTCTATATGACTCCCCCTCTCTAACCTGCTCTGCTGTGTCTCTGGCTTTACACTTTGTTCTTCTTTTTAGTACATTTGTTTGTGTTCATAAAGCATTAATTCCTGTGCGTCTGCTTTATACGCTGTAAGGGAATTGAAGGACTGGAAAGGGAGGAAGAAAAAAAATGGTGGACAAAAAAAAAAGAATCGTGGGAGATGTCAACATGTACACAGATGCACTACAGCTGGGTCCTACATACTAGGCCAATAGCTAAGACTACAATCAGGGCATCAAATGCTTTAGGGCACTGAGAACTGCGCACATGCACACACACACACACACACACACACACACACACACACACAAAGCCTGTGGTATCTGATTGCAGGGATAGAAAAGGGAGGGTCACGGCAGTATGGCAGTCCTGGGATGAAATGGTTGGCCATAGCAGTGGCTACATATCTGCTTGGTATAGTCATTATGTGAATGAACGGCAATGTGATTTGCACACATCCACACAGCCTGACTCCCATTTTTACCCTGTCAAAGGCAGACGGGCACCATCTCGGACCCGGAAAGCTTTTCCTTTAACCATTTCGCTCACCCTGGGCATAAACCTTCGCACACACAAACCAACACACTCACTCTAATAAAGCTTTTCCAGATGAGTTCTCACGTCACTGGCACCATTTTATCTAAAATGGAAACTCTTTATCCCTCCACAGCCATTAAACACTGACTTGTGATGGCGTGGTCTGGCGAAACTCGTAGATTACCGTCCTTTTTTTCCCCCCTTTAACTGTATATATGGAGCTCTGGTTGCTATAAACCATGTCAGCACAGCTGTGGTGGGTAATGTGTGGGAGGTAGGGGTGAGCGCATGTGTGGATTTGGGGATTCTTTATGGATTACTGAGGTGTGTGTGTGTGTGTGTGTGTGTGTGTGTGTGTGTGAGTGAGAGAGAGAGAGAGAGAGAGAGAGAGAGAGGAGAGTGAGAGAGAGAGAGAGAGAGAGAGAGAGAGAGAGAGAGAGAGAGATGTTGGTGGGGTGTGTGTGTTAGTGTGGGTGTATGTTTTTGAGTGAGAGCGAGAATAATATATATATTTTTTTAATTAGTTTATTATTAGTATTAATATTATTACTAGTACTGTTAGGTGTTTGTACTCTGTCACATATTCATCTGCGAACACTGTTAATATGAATGCCTTTAAAGTATCCCAGTCCTTAAAACAGACATACAAATTGTAATACAAAAGATAACCGTTTCTTAGGTTTATTCAATCTTTTTTTTTTTTTTGTATAACGACTTCGTCTTAATGCAACTTTGCAGAGATTTAAAAAAAGGTTATAAAATTAGAATTTCTATATTAACGCCTACACGTTCAGTGCATACAATGACAAAAATGGTAAGGAAAAGCTCCCTGATTTTTATTAAGAAGAAACCCTGAGAGGAACCAAAGAAGACCCACAAGGTTATGTGGGCAAGACTCTGAGGCAACACAATAAGGAAGGAAGGATATACAAAGAAATCAAATAAAACCAATGATAATAAAATGTAAATAAATACAATGAAATCAAATACGCTACTGTTACAACAGCTGTATTAATACAGGCACCACCGGAATACTGAAAACAGACGGACTCCACTCATGATCACCCCCTCATGATCGGCCCACAGCTCACTAAAGCTCCCTGATCAAGAGCTACTCTGGACAAAAATCATGTTAATCAGTCACACTTAAGAATATAACCAGCTAAAAAAATAAAAAATACTGATGTCAAATGGCAACAGCTATGCAAATGCCACATAGCCAACAAACACACATGACGGTTAGAAGGAATTGCAATCCGTTTTTACATGGGAAAATCTGAATTCCCTCAGGAACATATTAAGAGATTGTTACGACTCCGCCTCGCATTTTCAGTACGTTTTTTTTTCGATTATTAAACTTGAAAACGTCCACAACAATAGCAATATGATTTGTGTGTGTGTGTGTGTGTGTGTGTGTGTGTGTGTGTGTGAGTCCTGCGATGGGTTGCCAGGGTGTATCCTGCCTTAATGTCCATAGACGCCTGCGATAGGCACAGACTCCCCGCGACCCGAGGGAAGATCGGATAAAGCGGTAGAAGATGAATGAATGTGTTTTTCGCCGGGCACGGAAACACATCCATTTCGAGGTTTTACTGAAAGTCTAGCCGCGTGGAATTTTTTAGGAGTTGCTTTAAAAGTTTATCGTAAAAGCAGAAAATCCTAAGAGTTCCGCATATCGAGGGAGTGAATGAATAAAGTATGGAAGTAATGAAGACATTTCTTGAAGGATCCTGAAATAATTAGAAGAGTTAAGCAGATCATCTCTTTAGGAAATGTAATATTAAGTGTAACTAACACACCCTTACACATCTGTATTATGTATTTGAACAGTGTTTCAGTGGTCCAGGCACAACACAATAATGTGGCTATTCAGGCTGCTATCGGGTTGTACACTCATCGCTCTGTTTCTGAGTTACACACGTATATAATCGGAGGAAAAGACAATCGCGACATCCTGGTGATGATGCCAAAATTCCTTTTGGCGCAGCAATTACATTATCACCATTCTTAGAAAAGGTTTTACAACGAACGCTCATTCCGCACCACTGTTCCATTATAACTAATAGCAAGGGTTTCTAAACGAGTTCGGCGTCCCAGGGCCACCAACATATATAGAGGGTCATTTAGAGGGTAAGAAACAAAGATCAAATGCAAGTTGCTTTGGCTAAGTGCAAATATGTAATGTAATGCAAACTTCGTTTCTAATAGTTTTCTTCAACTTAAAAAAAAAAAGACAACCAAAGACAAACCATCCCATCATCTCAGTGGAACCTTATGCCCACAAGGTTATGTGGGCAAGACTCTGAGGCAACACAATAAGGAAGGAAGGATATACAATGAAATCAAATAAAACCAATGATAATAAAATGTAAATAAATACAATGAAATCAAATACGCTACTGTTACAACAGCTGTATTAATACAGGCACCACCGGAATACTGAGATACTGAAAGCGGACTGACTCCACTCATGATCACCCCCTCATGATCAGCCCACAGCTCACTAAAGCTCCCTGATTAAGGTCGCACACAAAATTGGAAAGGTATAGTTTTCAATATCACTCCAAAATTCACTATGCTACTGGAAAACACAGAGATGAGGGAGATGCATTTTTTATCAGTATTATCATAGTGTACATGCAGCAAAAAGCTTTTCAAACAGGTCAAGTCACGTGTGTTCTTTAGGGTAGTAAAATTGTGACATAAAATTAATCACTTCAGAAAACATTTCTGTGTTCACTTTTCATTTAAAGAGCAGTTGTGCTTAATAGTTTATCATAATACAAGTTACAAGGGGCACGGTAGCTTAGTGGTTAGCACCCATCCCGGTCATGTGTGTGTGTGGAGTTTGCATGTTCTCCCCACGCCTCAGGGGGTTTCTCTCCGGGTTCTCCGGTTTCCTCCCGGTCCAAAAACATGCACAGTAGGTTGATTGGCACCTTGGAAAATTGTCCCTAGTGTGTGAATGTGAGTGTGTGTGCCCTGCGATGGGTTGGCATTCCATCCAGGGTGTATCCTGCCTTAATGCCCATAGACTCCTGAGATAGGCACAGGCTCTACCACATGATATAGTGGTAGAAGATGAATGAATGAATGAATGAAGACAAGATACACGTATAACTCCTCACCTCATCCCTAAACATATTGCCTATTATAAGACTTCACTGCAGTGTTTCCTCTAATCACAAGATCACGACACACACACACACACACACAACACACACACACACACACACACACACACACACACACACACACACACACACACACATACACACACACACACACACACACACACACAGCCATTGTAACCATGTTCAGCTTTGCACATTAGTATTTCACATCTATGTCCTTCGAAGCTGACCTGAGATCAGATGTACAGTTATCATTAAGATTTGCAAGCAGGCTCACTTGATAGAGACTGAAGTTCACACGGAGGAAAGGAATGTAGCGCTGACTCGGTCAGAAAGCAAGGGAAGTGTGCGAACTGGCCAAACGAGTCTACAGCTTCCCGGTTTCACATCTTAAACCCGGGTCCACATTCCTGCCGGACGTGTGTGTGTGTGTGTGTGTGTGTGTGTGTGTGTAGGTGTATATCCACAGACCTGCTTGTGTGAACGCTGCAGTGTTTACATGTGGCGAAAGCAACGGTATATTTACCGTTAGCACCTAAATGCACTCTGACGGAGAAGGCCTGACCTCTGCGTGAACTACGAGTCAGCAAAAGGAGAGAACTTCTCTTTCGTCCTCTTCCTCTCTCGGTGTGTTTTTCTCCTTCTATTCTCATCCTTAGAGAAGCAGCGATCCGGAGAACAGTAACACCATGCAGGCGCCATAACAACTGGTTCAGTGAATTATTCACAGATTAGGGTATAGCCTGCTTAATGACGCATATCCACACACACACACACACACACACACACACACACACACACACACACACACACACACACACACACACACATATGCAAGCACATACAACGAAATGCATCTCTACCAAGCTATTTGTAAAAGAATTTAATAAGGCACCGAAAACATCTTCCTCATTCACCCAGCCATTCTCTTTTATTCCTCTCTTAATATTTCTCTCTATCACACTCTCACTCGTTCTTTCTCTCCCGCTCCATTGTCACTGTATTATGGCAGTGTGTGGGACACAGAGACCAGACTGGATTCTATTGAGGCAGTAAAAGGGAGGGGGGAAGGCAGGGAGGGAGGATGGATGAAAGAGATGAAAGGCAACAAATGAAAGATTTCCTTCCCAGGCTCATAAATCAAGAGACCCCAAGAGCAGTACAAGGCCTCTCTCGCTTTCTCTCGCACTCTTGCTATCTCTCTCGCCAACACAAAACTCTAACCAGTGTTCTGTCTGTCACAGCATACATACCAACCAACCGCATTAACAGACACCTTCATATACATACAAACATTGACAGAGCATTCACACGCTCACGCTTATTTAAATACAGACTCGCACTCGCTCCCTCTCTCTCTCAGACACACACACACACACACACACACACACACACTGTGCAGATGGCGTGTGCAGGAATGGCGTCCAGACGCACCGGGCGGCAGTGAGCTGGCACGGAAGCAAGCCCATAAAATCAGTCAAGAATTAAAGCGACGCCACGCTTCAAAGCAGTGCATCTTCAAACTGGCCTCTCTAAAAACGACTCCATGCACATTCGCACATGCCAGCGTATAAAACGCATACACATACAGCAAGCACTAACCGCCACACGTGAGAGAGAGACAGCTGTCACATACTCATGCATGTCTGAGCACACGCACGATCAAATGCTCATACGGTTTGCAGACACATAATCAAACAGGACCGGGCAGGCTTCGTTTCTGCAAGACCGCCGGCGACCGCGGTGCATTTTTATTATTTATTCATTTTTATGGAAGTGTCAACAGTATGAGCTTCGAGACACTTCTCCTGTATAAGGAAATCTCTGACAGGATGTTTGACGTACTACATTTTACTGCAGGAAAAACAAGCTGGCTAGTCATTCGTAAGCCAGCGTTTGCTAAAAATCCCGAACGTTGCTAAATGCATCACCAAATCGAGTCATCCTTTCACAGCGCGAGTGACAACGGCAGATAACGAAGAATAGACCGTTTTTTTCCAGAGCGCATCAGCAAACGCGCGTAATCTTGTTTACTCTTGACTAACTTTAACAGATGGGCTCCCAAGCGATGCAACAGGAAAGCGCTCATTTATTGTCAGGAGACGATCCAGGCAATGACAGCCATCTATGGCCAGAAGTCCAAAAGAGCAAAACTGGTCATGCTCAGAAGGCCGTTAGTGACGACTCCTCTGAGTGTGTTCAGATGCCTATGAGCACCAGTTGGAAAAGATGTGCTGGCTGGTTTTAAATGTATTGGAGGAAACACATGGTAGCGCTCAACCTCTGGGTTTATGGCCATGTGTTATCTCGGTGAATCCATCGTGCTCCTAAAGCTCATTGTGCCGCATAGGGGTGGCATTTCTTTTATTTATTTACTTACATTTTAGTTAAAGTTCCGCAAACCTACAGTCAACAAGTTAAAGATATCTAGAAGTCAGGCCTTGTTGGGCGTTTTTAATATTACAGTTTCCAATGTTCTGTGAAAATAAGTGTTTCACAAAACTCTAATTGGCTACACAAGAGCCTACATGAATCTCTTCGTAAACGACTATAACTTTGCTTTGCATAAGAAAGCAAACCTGTTTGTATTTTTAAAGATGGTTTACCAACAGCCAATATTTCTCCTTAGCCCAAGTGGTAGAAATCACAATGGCAGAGGACGGACGAATAGTTTGAATTCAATTGCCTCAAACCTTGGACCACATTTTATCTCTCATCTCAGAGGAAGCATGATGATGTACGGATCAAAAAACCCACGTTCATGCAGAGTTGGGCAAATATGGAAGTTGGCAAGCTGGTATTGGGTTTAAAAAGTACTACAATACGTTTAGTGGTGGTCTTATTGCAACAAGAAATGAGCCGAAACAAGTGCGTACCTCTTTGAATTTCATCACACCCTCACCCTCCACAGTGTTCACATACCTAGACTTTTAATTTCAGCTACTTGATTAAAAAAAGAATGAATAAAAACAGTTGCTACCAATTCCATCACTGGTTTCGGATCCATTTTACATGTTGGGACTCCATGGTTTCCTCATCACTACTGCTGGCACAGGATCTAAGGACAAACTTAAAATAGCTCACTAACATTGAGCTCGTTTTCCCCGCCTGTGCTCTTTCATTTTAATTTTGTTGAATTCATAACTCGCAAGAATTTCCTCAACGCTCTACTACTGAGCTGGTTTACTGAAAGATCCGAACATCAGGTCACGATGTAAATCAGAGTCCCAGGTTGCACTGTAAAAGTGGAGACAAGGCCTAACGAGGGATAACTAAATTTGATGGAACATCATAAAGTTTCCCGGCGAGAGCTGCCTTGTGAAAGGAGCATTAACATGTTTAGGGTTTTCCATTTAGGATGAAAGGCAACCACATGAGCTGGTGGAATTAACACAGACCTGAGCGTCGTTCTCTTTGTCCCAGCCCCCGCCACCTCCTTTTTCTATAAGGCTACACACAAGACATACACGCAGAAATATGTGCAGATTAAGTTACACAAAGCCCTCTGTCTGCCAGGACAGCCAAAGGTTCTCGGTTACACAAGTACGTCTCTGAAACATGGTTAAAGGGAAAGAGAGAGCTTCACTTGTGTGTATGTAATCATAGCCTGACCTCACTGTAATTAGATGCATCTCAGCGGAAGCATCACACTGTCTAGAAGCTAACACACACACACACACATGCACACAAAGACTATACATCACAGTGACATAGGCATATTCTCTCACACATAAAGCACGTTCATACTTCAACTTTTCTCCGACCGCCTTTATGAAAAAGTCACACAATGGGTGTGGAGTCACATGTGATGCCAAGCTTGCTAGAGGGCAAAAAATACTTTGCTAAATAATTAAAGGCACACATTTACACTGAAATGTGTGTGTGTGTGTGTGTGTGTGTGTGTGTGTGTGTGTGTGTGGTGTGTGTGTGTGTGTGGTGTATGTATATATATATATATATATATATATATATATATATATATATATATATATATATATATATATAGATATATATATATATATATACTATATATATATATATATATCATTCATTCATTCATTCATCTTCTACCGCTATATCCGATCTTCCCTCGGGTCACGGGGAGCCTGTGCCTATCTTAGGCGTCTATGGGCATTAAGGCAGGATACACCCTGGACGGAATGCCAACCCATCGCAGGACACACACACTCACATTCACACACACATTCATACACTAGGGACAATTTTCCAAGGTGCCAATCAACCTACCGTGCATGTTTTTGGACCGGGAGGAAACCGGAGAACCCGGAGAAAAAACCCCCTGAGGCACGGGGAGAACATGCAAACTCCACACACACATGGCCGAGACGGGAATCGAACCCGGATCCTGGCGGCGTGAGGCGAACGTGCTAACCACTAAGCCACCGTGCTCCTATATATATATATATATATATATATATATATATATATATATATATATATATATATATATATATTTTTTTTTTTTTTTTTTTTTTTTTTATTTATTTTTGTTTTTTTTTTTTTTTTTTTTTGTTTGTTTTTTTTTTTTTTTTTGTTGTTTGTTTATTTGTTTATTTGTTTATTTATTTATTTGTGTGTGTGTGTGTGTGTGTGTTTTTTTTTGGCTCCTAAGCATCTCTGTGTTTGGGTACCACTTCAAAGCTTCCAAACCTATTAGTCGGATGCTACACTAAACCTCCCCTATTTTTATTTCCCTCTGATCTCAACTAACCTCAAAACACGATAACATCTACAACTAATCCCGCCCTGCTCCACCCACCTTATTCTACAGACGAAACACCTTTTACATGTACAGACAACGTAACACACAACTGACTTTATTCCTCTGGCTTCGAACACATACACACACACACACACACATACAATAAAACAACAGTAAGTTATGTAAATGATGTATACAGACACGGAAAGAAATGGCTTTGGTCTTTGCCTGCAATGTCTCACCCTCATAGTTACCACTATGCCTCACCTTTATGTCTTTTTATTATTTATTATAATAATATTTATTATGATTGTCCACAACATCGCTTCCAATAATCAATTTGTGCATTTTTCTCCTCAATACAATTCAATTTGGTTCATTTGAACTACTGGAGCGACTCGAACATTTTGAAGAGAGCTGAAACACTGAGCGGCGTTCAAAAATTTCAATTTCAATAGGATAAAATGATCATTACACAAAGTCATGGACACTTTTGTTTCATTTGTTTAGTCATCCAACTTGCAATAAGACGCACCAGAGAAAGAAAAAAAACGAGGGGCTGCAAGAAAAAAAGGGAAAAAAAACTTTACAGTGAACAATTAAGGAGCTCCTGGCAGTGCTGCAAAAACAGCTAAATGTTCTTAGCATCCAATTAAAGGGTCCATATAATTCACTCTAAGCAACCTTTTAAACAGCTATTTTTGCTTTTTGTAGTTTTGCTCGACTACAGAAGAAATGCTATTTCACTTTTCAAACCATTTATTTCCTACCACAAACTTGAACATGCATTGTTGGGCTTATTGCAGAGAAAATAAAGGAAGGAAGGAGCACCTGCCAAACTGTGTAGCCGAGCTTCACTCAAAACCATGCAACCTTCTTAAATATACTATATAACCATAAGTTTGTGGACACCTGACCGTACAAAGTTATATGCGCGTTTTACATATGGTCACCAATTGCTGTTATAATAAATCAGGCGCTGATGTGGGGTAGGGGGGCATGGTGGCTTAGTGGTTAGTACGTTCGGCTCACACTGCCAGGGTTTGGGTTCGATTCCCGTCTCGGCCATGTATGTGTGGAGTTTGCATGTTCTCCACGTGCCTCAGGGGGTTTTTCTCCGGGTTCTCCGGTTTCCCCCCGGTCCAAAAACATACACGGTAGGTTGATTGGCACCTTGGAAAATTGTCCCTAGTATATGAATGTGTGTGTGTCCTGTGATGGGTTGGCATTCCATCCAGGGTGTATCCTGCCTTAATGCCCATAGACGCCTGAGAGGCTCCCCGTGACCCGAGGGAAGATCGGATAAAGCGGTAGAAGATGAATGAATGAATGAATGATGTGGGGTGACAAGGCTTGGCGTGTGGTCAGCATTACGAGTCATTCCAAAGCTGTTAAATAGGGTTGACGTCAAAGATGGCTTTGTGATGATGTCAAGGAGATGGCTTTGTGCACAGGGGCATCGTCAAGCTGGAATAGGTTTGAGTCTCCGAGTTTCCTCACGACCCTCTTCATATTAGCGCATTCAGTGACATCCTATACAAATCTGTGCCACTTTGCAGGTCACAGTTTGGGAAAAAAAAACCCACATGGCTGAAAAAGTCAAGGCTCCCAATACATTTTGTCCATACAGTTCATGTACACCAAAATAAAAAGAGTCTATTACATTCCATCAGATTAAAACTGAACGTGTATAATCAGTTAAATAAGCGATTACATGGAGAAATATAATCACTGCTGAAGAATGCTCCTTGCAAGTGAATCAATTGGGTTCAGATGTTACATATGGTTCTGGACCAGGGGGAAAAAAAACGGTTACTGAAAACAAATGAATAAATGAAACAAACATGTAAATAAAGATTTAGCAAGTTGACAAATGTATGATTTATGACACACAAACAGTTCGTGGAAATCTGCTTTCGCAATGAATCCACTGACTTTCATTTCTAAAAGAAAAAAAGTAAACACATGAACGGGACCCAAAACACACAAAAAAGGAAAAGAAAAAAAAAAACATGTTTCTGTCATCTGGCATGTAATTGCCTACTACAACGACTCAGTTCTGTTTACAGACGATAATGGCTTTGGCTCCAGCTCTGGCATCGGCACTGTGTCGGTGGAAAATTGGTACCTGAGAACCATAAATCCAGCCCTCCTCCTTTCTCCAGCCGTTAGCCTCCTCCCTCTATCACTCCTGCCCCGCAGCAGGGGATTAACTCCTGGGCCTCTGCTGTCTCTTTAATACTGGATAGATTTTATACAACACTAATCCCCCTCCGCCACCCTCACCCCAATGCCTGCTCCCTAAGCGATGTGCTATGCACGGGCACGATTTCTCACAGCAAACCGCTTCCATTTAGACTGAAGGGAAAGAAGAAAAAAAAACCCTTTAGAGTCAGAAACCAGTTGCTCACTATTTCAGAGCAGACGCAACATAAGAAATAGACATTTATGGAGATGACGATTGTGCGACTCTGGCACAATGTCGGTGTAGTGTTGCTTACTGCGTGGAAAAAAATATAGGGCTCGGTTCTTTTAGTTGTGACAGTGAGAGCAGGAACAATAAGAGAACATGGTCATTCATACACTAACAGAGAAAGACAAAGAGACTGAAAGAGAGAGAGAGGGAGAGGGAGAGGGGGAGAGAGAGAGAGAGAGAGAGAGAGGGGGAGAGGGAAGGACAGGAAGCAGTGTAGCCTAGTGGTCAGAGCAGGAAGGAAAGACAATTTCTGGGGACAAATCATCCAGCTAAAACACATGCATGTGTAATGATAACGCAATAAAAAGCAAAGCAATTCTCACAAAACAAGATAAAGCAGGAGCGAGAACAAGCCATTTGTTTTAATCAGCATCAGACGAAGAGGAGCAGAATCTGTAAAATGCACCACACACACACACACACACACACACACACACATGTTTCAAGCACAACAAGTCCCTGTGAATTTGAGACACGAGTCGACTGTGTGCCACATCCCTGGAGACTGATTAAAATGGAATTTCTGATGCTAATCTTTGTTTTTGCGCACACACACACACACACACACACAAAAAAAAAAACCCAACATGTCCTCGTGAGACACGCCGCATGTATATTTAATGGTGGTGCTCAGCGTGTGTTTAGCAGCGTTGGGCAATGCAGCTCTGATGACTCAGGCATGGGAGCAACATATTACTTAAATGCGGGTGCGACTGAGCGAGAGACAGACGGAGAGAGAGAGAGAGAGAGAGAGAGAGAGAGAGAATAAAAGAGAACGAGAAAAGGATGGGGAACAGGGTCTATCGAAAACATAAAGTTACTTATTCATTTATTTTCAGTAATTGCTTTATACCGATCAGAGTTACTGTAGATCTGGACACACTAGACTCATGCAGGCTAATGTAGCCCAAGATAAGACGCTGACTCAAAATGCAAACACACACACACACACACACACACACACACACACACACACACATACCCAGGGGAATATCGATCAATGTTAATACATCTGCTTATTTTTACAAGGACAAGTATAAGGAAACCGACAGAGGAACAGAGAAAACATGCGAAACTCCACCGCACAGAACCAGAGAACACAAATCTGTGCATATTAAGCTACATGTATTACTGATATTATTATTGTTACTACTATTATCATTGTTGTATAATGTTGAGAGTCGTTGGTGGGGTGTCCTGAGAGCTGAGAAAGGCCCTCAGGGACCCGCACAGCAGTCAGTGGGAGCGGAGATGAGCGAAATCAGTGCTGCACCTGTTAGGCCCCAGAGGATGTAGCCACTGTGGGGGTAAAGGAGGTTTCCAGTGTCAATGCTCCCCCGCATTATCATCATCACACTTCCGCCACAATTTCCACAGAGAGAGAGAGAGAGAGAGAGAGAGAGAGAGAGAGAGAGAGAAAACAGCGTCCGTATGTGAACGTCCCTTTGTCCGCTCTCCTTAACGGCCCTCTCCGAGAATCCAATAATAAAACTGAAATTAAAAACACATTATCAGGCTTAACAGATGTCACGTGCGATGTGGGCACACAGGTAGCCCCCGGGAGAGGAAGACGGTCAGACACACAGCGAGAGCAGCGTCTTTTTAAAACCGTTACGAATCAAAACTCTGGGGTGTTACGGCAAGACGGCTTTTCAAACAATGCATCACACAAATGGAAACGGCCAGATTCGAGGGCGCCTGAACGTTGCCAATTGAAAACCCGAATCCCTCACTGACACAAGTGCCTCTCTGATACTCATTTCATTTGGGGTGGGGGAAGGAAAAAAAAATGCTGGTAGAGTACATACAGATATAACTATATATTCCCATGATTCCACCACAGATTTGGCAACATGTTAACCATGGGTCTTAAATTTGAACTTTGATGAGATTTAAGGATTGCTCATTTGTACAGAAAAAAGGTGTATACAAGGTGTATATGCTGTGCCTGTTTGTACAGCCAGGTATAAATTATGTATGGAATGCGACACTTGTTGTTAGAGGAAAATAATCAATTACAGGGAGGTGCAGTGCAACCCGATGCAAAGAAAAGTCAATTATTTTCCGGCACATCCTCAAGGCTATTCCTCTTATACCACAGCTATTTGCCAATGTTACGGACTGTCCTCAAGGCAAGGTAGTTCCTGCGACGGCAAACGTTAGAGCGGCTATAAACAGTCACCCTGTCATCAGCCTTTTGAAGTTAATAAGACAAAAAAAATGCAGCTTGTCATGTTACCGGGAAACCAGAAAGGTCAAAGCCCTCTATCCTGAAAAAAAAAAATAAAAAATTCAAATTACAGCTGTACCTCTGTTACAAAGTGCTGAGACTGAAGAAATGTTGACCATATCAATGAATACGCACATTTTAAATCCCTGGCTGAACCGTTACCATAGAAACAGCAATGCATTTATACAGGCTAAAAACCTTGAAGTGAAAACGATTATCCGAGCTATGTTATTATCTAAAAATGTATTAAACATAAATCTTAAATACTGAGATTTATGAAATATGACCAGGTGTAAACAAACAAGCTTAAAGGGAAAAAAAATAATCACAAAAAAGTGGAACGGTATTCATGATCATTTGTACCTGACATGTTAAACTTTATTCATCAATATCCATCATACAGTTTCTTAACGATTCTTATCGATTCCAAAACTGTGAGCCAACGGCAGATGATTATTCATGTTGGTCGTGACACCTTGCTTGCAACATATTCGTTTATTACAATAATTACACTTAGCTTTGTCTTGTTTTTTTTTTTTTAAGTGGATCGATGCTTCCTGTGGTCCATCTAGTAAACTGATGTTTAAATTACCACATCAGGTCCTGGCAGATTGGATGTGTGGAAGGTCCTGGCAGATGAAAAGAAATGCTCCCAGTAATCCGAAGGGTAATTAAAATTTTGAATTCTAATTCTAATAATTCTATATCCGATGCTTAAGTATCCAATTCCAGAATTCGATTTCCGATTCCCAACTCTACAGGCAAGATTTTAATGCATATATATTTTTTCCCGATTTCAAACATTTCTGATTTTTGCATCATAAAACACTAGTTTGTCTCCATTACATTTTTCAGGGAGACTCATGTATGAAAGTTTCAAACACGAAAAAAGGTTGTGCAAGACCATTTTCTTTATTTTTTCTGTCAGACAGATATCCTTGTGGCTTTTAATATTAAAGGCTCCACATTTGAACTAGCGGAAGTACCTAAATATTTCAACACCATGTCTATAAATATATATATATATATAATTATATATATATATATATATATATATATCTATATATATATATATATAATATATATATATATATATATATATATATATAATATACACAGAGAGAGAGAGAGAGAGAGAGAGAGAGAGAGAGAGAGTTTGCTTAGATCTTTCAGCAAGAAACAATTTCATTCAATCAGTGATTGATTCTAGCCACGCTGGAAAGATACTTGAGGTTGTTTTTTCTGGATTTCTTATAAGATAGTTAACGTTATTCATTTATATATTGCTTGTGGTAAAAGAAAAAAAGGTTTGAAAATTGCATAATCTCAACATGTGCATTCTGACGGGAAACGTTGCCTTTAAAATTGGCCTTTTTTTTTCAATGACTCAGCACCGACTGAGGGTACAGAGGGTAATGAATCACCTTTCATGCCATAAACCATGATAAAAAAAAAAAATATATATATATATATATATATATATATATTTTTTTTTTAACACAAATATATAATTACACAAAATGTTTTAGAAGAATGTATGTATTAACTTTATTTACATTGTATAATATGGCACTTGTCTAATAATCATTGCATTGCATTGGTTTTTGCAATCATACCTAAGCAAGGGAGTAAACATTTTGGGCTATTTTCAGTCATTTGCATATTCCAGAAATGCTTGCAGATTTCATAAATGGGATTTTAATTTGGTATGGCTTCAAATCCAGCCAGAATAACATAATGCCTCAGGATGTTTAGCTAATACAGAATCTATAAATGAATGAATGAAAAGAGGGGAAAGAAGGAAGGATAGAGTGTGTGTGTGTCTGTGTGAGTGAGAGAAAGAGAGAGAGAGAGAGAGAGAGAACAGAGGATCCCACTTCACCTGCTTCTGCAAGTCCTCTAAACATCTCTTTTCTGGTTGCCTTGGTATCTCTCTGTCTCTCTCTCTCTCTTTCTCTCTCCCTCTCTCTCTCTCTCCTTACTCAGCTGAAGTGTAAAAATAGACAGTGGCGTTTTGAAATGAAAGACTAGTAATGCGATACAGAAAGGTGTTGCCCGGCCTGCTCCTCTCCTTTGTATTTGACCTGCCTGGCCAGCAATGTGGGTAGGGTGAGGCACGCTGCTACACTGTAGGGTACTTGGCACTTCTCTTGAGCACACATATGCATCAACACCTCTCACACGCCCAAGACATATTCTCACCCCCGATGATGCCGTGCACCACTGACACCATCAATAAATAAACTTTGACCTTAATAGACAGACAGACATATCATCTCTGAGCAGATTCCTGCATGGTGAAAAAAAACAACACTGACAATAGTGCTGGTATATAACTTACTCAAATAATTGTTTGTGTCACGGGAATATGGCTTAAGATTTTGGAACACCACCGAGAACACTAATCTAAAACAGCACCGTTGCTATACTGGGTGCTACATGAGGGTGTGTCATTAAACATTAGCAAAACACGGACACTAGCATCATTATCCAACCTGTCATGAATATCTGCTCTTCAGAAATCCACGCCAGCCCAGACCTCACACCAAACACATAAAGTGTGAACATGTTTTTTTTGTTGTTGTTGTTGTTTTTTTTATTTTTCCTCCCCCAAATGGCACAAATGTGCTGAACAAATGGGCAGGAATGAGCGTGCACTGCCTGATACATCGCTCAAAAGATTCACAATCTTGTCATTTGAACAACGAATCAGTAAACCCAGATTTAATATCCCTATGTTTAAGGAATTCTCACAAAGTGAATTTTAGGAAAAGAGTCTCTAGTCTCGACCCAAAGCTGATTACCTTCCAAAAACAGGCGCAATATGAGAAAGTTGAATCCCTCTAATAATACTTGTTAATGGCAACTTTTTTGTTTATTAAAGGATAACACCTCACTACTTCACATATATTATCCATTTCTAATTATGCTCGAAGTTCGGCCGATTAAGTATATAAAACATTATAACATCAGAGAAGTTGTCATGCCAACAACGTGTCAAAAATAAACATACCTTTACAATTGCTGCTATAGAGACAAAAAAAGCATCCCAGTTTCTGTCTCAGACAGTGAACCAATATGTTTTGTCTAATCAAAATTCACCATTCTGTGGTAAAATTTCTTTCCCATATAAGGCAGGAAAATTAGGAAAATTAAACAGAGGTGTTAAAAAGCAAAAACTGTCCATGTAGGGGAGGTGAGTTGGTGAAAAAGTATTTTCTTTGGACACCTCCACTCGTGTTATGCTGTGAATAATGACATCGGATGGGCAGCACAGAATGTCAAGTATTCCAAAAGGTTTTCAAAGGAACCATTTTTATATTTACAGTAAAGAATAAAAAGCACCAAGCAAAACAAAAGTTCAACAATTATCTCCTTGAATAATAAGCTAAAGGCCAATAGAGGTCCTTCTATATAAAATCCACAAGTAAACTGCACAGACTACGATAAGAGTACAACTAGAGCTGGGCGATGTGTCATATAAAATGAATCTCTTATTTTTAATTAATTAATTAATTAATTAATTAATTAATTAATTAATCAATTAATTTATTTATTTATTAGGGAAAAAATCCATTTTGAATACAGTGGGGAAAATATGTCCTCTATTTTTTTACTTGTTTTAGCCGGTGTTTTTAGGGCTGCCATTGTTGTGTTTATCCCGCAGCAACACGCACATCTCTCCATTCAACAACATGGCTCTGTCTGAGGTGCTCGAATAAATTAGACGTGCTGCTTCCTTGAGTTGCCACAAACTTTAGACAAATTTTACAGCGGGTTTTGGTTTGTTGGAACGTCTGAAGTTGCAAATTCCGAAACATTTCCATACGACTCCAATGAAACCGACGCCTGTCTTGGAAACCAAGCGCTTCGGATTTGTCAGAGCGCGCTGCCATGTTGTATTTGGTGTAATGTGGAGCTCGCAGTGAAAAACCAAGGTGAAATCCTAAAATCCATTTCCGTATTGTCAATATCGGCATAAACCACAAACTGGAATTAATCGATATTGACGATTAATCATCCGGCTCATATATATATATATATATATATATATATATATATATATATATATATATATATATATATATATATAGCCTTTATTTGTCACATATACATTACACAGTGAAACTCTTTCTTTGCATATCCCAGTTTGTTCATAAGATGTGGTCAGAGCGCAGCGTCAGCCATGAAACAGCACCCCTGGAGCACACAGGGTTAAGGGCATTGTTCAAGGACCCAATCAGTAGCCCAGTGCCTTAAACCACTGAGCTACTACCCCCTCCTAGGGGATATATTTGCTAAACTAATAATAATATATATATCTATATATATATATATGCATACATATACACACACACATACACACAGTTCTTCCACCACAAAGTTAATTCCTAAAAACTGACTGATTATACATTACTGTTGTCTCATTAATGTTAGATCTCATTTATTACTTTATTTATTATCATTTACTACTTTTGATTGCTTCTTTAGCAATCAAAGCAGAGTAAAGCTTTTGAGGATAGTTGGCAATAAGTGACAAAGGTGTCGCTCCACACATTTTACGGCACGTCAATGCAACGGCAGCCGCCAAGCCCCTTCTCTAACTGAGCCGGAGCCACGACGGGTCGTAAACAGGACACACACACACACACACACACACACTTTCCTAACGCCACCAAACACCTGTGCTAAGTCTTTGAAGTTCAGCTTTCGCTCTACACATTTCCTCTGAGGACATTGCAGCAATCAGCTATTCGATCCAAAAAGTGCACCTTAAAGGCATTTATTACATATCACCAACAAAACATTCATAATAACGTGGGGGGGAAGCAGGCAGGTCACAAGGCTGCTCGGATATCCAGGCAGGATGCAGAAAGCAGGGGAGCGATAGGGACATCTTACCTCAGATACAATAAAAGAGGATGGAGGGTGTGTGTTTGTTTTTTTATCTTTAAAGAACACCCCATTTAAAAAAAGAAGAAAAAAAAAACGTGTGCGCATAACTCTACAACAATGGCCTTGGGGTTAAAGGGAGATGGCAGGAAACGGCTCTGGCTTTGCTAGTAATGATGCAGACTTCCCTGATGAAAGGTGTGTGTTAGATCAGTAGGAACAAGCTTGCTTACACAGGTCCTCTAATGACGTAAACTGATTAGCAGCCATGTACCGCAATTAGGTGCAGCACAGCACATCATTTAAGGGAAAACCACTGATCGATAATCATAACTCCAACCTGCTAAATGGATTAAAATCTATAATTGAGGCTTGTTGTAACAAAGATGCTGCACACGCTCATGACGCCCCCCCCCCCCCCCAACAGCCCCCACCCCAAGATGTCCATGAGCACAAGATCAGACGGACTCATCGTTTTTCAAGAACATAAAAGAAAGTTTCCAGTGCTCATTAAAATCCAGATTCCTCTGTTAAAACATGCCCATTTACATGCATATGTGAGCACACAGACACACGCGCCGCCCACCTACCCCCCAGGCGGCATCCCTCACATGGATGAAATGTCAGATGGCATGCTGCTGCAGGTAGATAATGGCTATTATATGCAGCCTGATATTTATGAGGAACTGTCAGGGAATCTCAGCAAGCCGTCGCTCCATCTGCAAGCGGCACAGCCTGCTGGGCGAGGCATGTTTCGCCAAGAGGAACGACAAAAATACCGCAGCTGGGAGAAGTGAAAGCTAGCCGCTTCCCCCAGAAACAAGCTGCTGTTTCATAATTCTATGAGGCGATGGACGCGCGGTAAAGACGTGCTGCCAGAGGAGCCTCTGTCTATGCAACTTTGATATTTAGGGAATTGGGGTTTCTACGTTCAATCCCGCAATATGTGGTGTATTATTTTTTTTCCCCCCTCATCTGTACTAGTGTGTTTGTTGAGTTAACAGACTGGATTGGGACAGAAACACTTCAGTCAGCAAACATGCGAGGGAAAAAAAAAAAAAAAACACCCCGAGTGTACCACGAGTACCACCAATGGCCAGCATTTAGAAAAGAAATGCTCTGAGTGATCACACGTGACTTGATTTTGACGTGGTTTAAATTCTACATTGGCCATTCAATTATATATAGCTATAGGGCATGGGGCTCGTAATTTAAAAATCGTTGAACAATTTGTGCCATTTTATCTCCACATTCCTGCATGTTAAGTTTTTTTTGGAAATTTGGAAAATCCATGCTTTAGTCTGACATCTGTATTGAGCAAACTCTGGAGAAATCATAGCTTGTTTTTTTTTCCAGCCTATTCATTTTAAAATTGGAAAATTGGCTACTCTGGTTTTATTTGGCATAACTTATTCAGAGCTTAAATCTAGCATTGATTCTGGTTCTGGGGGTGTTTTTTTCCACCGGAGTCTGCCACTGGTGTGTCACAGAACACAAGGATCAAAGCCAGTGTCAGCGCAAAGCATCGAGTCATGAATAAAAATGCTTAAACAGATCCGAAGCACAGGCAACAGTGTGAGCATGGATCAGGAGAAGAACCCTCCAGCATGACATTAGAGTTCAAGGGCAAATCCATACAGATGAGATGAAACTACAACGGGACACACCAAAAGAGAAACTCATTCATGCAGGAATAGCATGAACACCAGTCAAGAAATACAGAAGGTCTGGTAACAAACTACTGGTCACAAAGTTCTGATTCCATAAAACTGAACATGACAATATTTGTTAAAGCTTTGAGTATATAATATGTTGTGTGTGTGTGTGTGTGTGTGTGTATGTGTGTGTGTGTATATATATATATATATATATATATGTGTGTGTGTGTGTGTGTGTGTGTATGTGTGTGTGTGTGTGTGGTGTGTGTGTGTGTGTGTGTGTGTGTGTGTGTGCATATAGTTAGTATACCAATAAATATGAAAATTTCTTTGAAATAATGCTGAGATTATGCAATTCAACCTCATTGTCATCCCCCCCCCCCCATTTCAGATCCAATTTGCTAGAAACACAACTGCATCAGCAAAATCTGTAGCTCTGACCAATTTCATATGGCATGAGCTGTAGCGCCATAGCCAATTTTTTCATCCTCAAGAACAATACCCGATTTATTTCACTCTATGCACACAGAGGACATGTGAAGTAAGGTGTATGTGTGTGTGTGTGTGTGTGTTGCATGGGTCATGGAGAGACATAAAAAAAAGAGGCAACACATCCTGTTAGTGACGCACCTGTACCCTTTAGCTAGCATTAGCCTAAATTCCTGCCGTCTCAACATCTGCAAGAACAAAGACAAGTGACTAAATCTATAAATATCCCTGTATGTCTGTGTGTACTCCGTGTGTTTATTGATACGGATGTGACTTTTATATTTTTATTTTTACAAATATAGATAAACATTTAAATGCGCTTGTAAATATGTGGGATAATAATAATATTAATAATAACAATTTGTATCGATTTTTTTTACTAATGTGCAAAATTAATCCACATTAGCCATTCATGTTGATCAATATGCTTGGTGAATATAACTGATTAAATAATGTTTCTAGGTTATGAATATCTTACATCAAGTTTAGCATTTTTT